>JBAIAA010000683.1:0-66317 GCA_037893245.1 Crossaster papposus | reverse complement strand
AGAAGTGTGCATAAGAAATATGTAAAGGGAAAGAAGTGTGCATAAAAAATATGTAAAGGGAAAGAAGTGTGCATAAGAAATATGTAAAGGGAAAGAAGTGTGCATAAGAAATATGTAAAGGGAAAGAAGTGTGCATAAGAAATATGTAAAGGGAAAGAAGTGTGCATAAGAAATATGTAAAGGGAAAGAAGTGTGCATAAGAAATATGTAAAGGGAAAGAAGTGTGCATAAGAAATATGTAAAGGGAAAGAAGTGTGCATAAGAAATATGTAAAGGGAAAGAAGTGTGCATAAGAAATATGTAATGGGAAAGAAGTGTGCATAAGAAATATGTAAAGGGAAAGAAGTGTGCATAAGAAATATGTAAAGGGAAAGAAGTGTGCATAAGAAATATGTAAAGGGAAAGAAGTGTGCATAAGAAATATGTAAAGGGAAAGAAGTGTGCATAAGAAATATGTAAAGGGAAAGAAGTGTGCATAAGAAATATGTAAAGGGAAAGAAGTGTGCATAAGAAATATGTAAAGGGAAAGAAGTGTGCATAAGAAATATGTAAAGGGAAAGAAGTGTGCATAAGAAATATGTAAAGGGAAAGAAGTGTGCATAAGAAATATGTAAAGGGAAAGAAGTGTGCATAAGAAATATGTAAAGGGAAAGAAGTGTGCATAAGAAATATGTAAAGGGAAAGAAGTGTGCATAAGAAATATGTAAAGGGAAAGAAGTGTGCATAAGAAATATGTAAAGGGAAAGAGGTGTGCATAAGAAATATGTAAAGGGAAAGAAGTGTGCATAAGAAATATGTAAAGGGAAAGAAGTGTGCATAAGAAATATGTAAAGGGAAAGAAGTGTGCATACGAAATATGTAAAGGGAAAGAAGTGTGCATAAGAAATATGTAAAGGGAAAGAAGTGTGCATAAGAAATATGTAAAGGGAAAGAAGTGTGCATAAGAAATATGTAAAGGGAAAGAAGTGTGCATAAGATATATGTAAAGGGAAAGAAGTGTGCATAAGAAATATGTAAAGGGAAAGAAGTGTGCATAAGAAATATGTAAAGGGAAAGAAGTGTGCATAAGAAATATGTAAAGGGAAAGAAGTGTGCATAAGAAATATGTAAAGGGAAAGAAGTGTGCATAAGAAATATGTAAAGGGAAAGAAGTGTGCATAAGAAATAAACACATGATGTGGGAACAAGCCCTCGAGTTAAATATGTAAAGGGAAAGAAGTGTGCATAAGAAATAAACACATGATGTGGGAACAAGCCCTCGAGTTAAATATGTAAAGGGAAAGAAGTGTGCATAAGAAATATGTAAAGGGAAAGAAGTGTGCATAAGAAATATGTAAAGGGAAAGAAGTGTGCATAAGAAATATGTAAAGGGAAAGAAGTGTGCATAAGAAATATGTAAAGGGAAAGAAGTGTGCATAAGAAATATGTAAAGGGAAAGAAGTGTGCATAAGAAATATGTAAAGGGAAAGAAGTGTGCATAAGAAATATGTAAAGGGAAAGAAGTGTGCATAAGAAATATGTAAAGGGAAAGAAGTGTGCATAAGAAATATGTAAAGGGAAAGAAGTGTGCATAAGAAATATGTAAAGGGAAAGAAGTGTGCATAAGAAATATGTAAAGGGAAAGAAGTGTGCATAAGACATATGTAAAGGGAAAGAAGTGTGCATAAGAAATATGTAAAGGGAAAGAAGTGTGCATAAGAAATATGTAAAGGGAAAGAAGTGTGCATAAGAAATATGTAAAGGGAAAGAAGTGTGCATAAGAAATATGTAAAGGGAAAGAAGTGTGCATAAGAAATATGTAAAGGGAAAGAAGTGTGCATAAGAAATATGTAAAGGGAAAGAAGTGTGCATAAGAAATATGTAAAGGGAAAGAAGTGTGCATCAGAAATATGTAAAGGGAAAGAAGTGTGCATAAGAAATATGTAAAGGGAAAGAAGTATGCATAAGAAATATGTAAAGGGAAAGAAGTGTGCATAAGAAATATGTAAAGGGAAAGAAGTGTGCATAAGAAATATGTAAAGGGAAAGAAGTGTGCATAAGAAATATGTAAAGGGAAAGAAGTGTGCATAAGAAATATGTAAAGGGAAAGAAGTATGCATAAGAAATATGTAAAGGGAAAGAAGTGTGCATAAGAAATATGTAAAGGGAAAGAAGTGTGCATAAGAAATATGTAAAGGGAAAGAAGTGTGTATAAGAAATATGTAAAGGGAAAGAAGTGTGCATAAGAAATATGTAAAGGGAAAGAAGTGTGCATAAGAAATATGTAAAGGGAAAGAAGTTTGCATAAGAAATATGTAAAGGGAAAGAAGTGTGCATAAGAAATATGTAAAGGGAAAGAAGTGTGCATAAGAAATATGTAAAGGGAAAGAAGTGTGCATAAGAAATATGTAAAGGGAAAGAAGTGTGCATAAGAAATATGTAAAGGGAAAGAAGTGTGCATAAGAAATATGTAAAAGGAAAGAAGTGTGCATAAGAAATATGTAAAGGGAAAGAAGTGTGCATAAGAAATATGTAAAGGGAAAGAAGTGTGCATAAGAAATATGTAAAGGGAAAGAAGTGTGCATAAGAAATATGTAAAGGGAAAGAAGTGTGCATAAGAAATATGTAAAGGGAAAGAAGTGTGCATAAGAAATATGTAAAGGGAAAGAAGTGTGCATAAGAAATATGTAAAGGGGAAGAAGTGTGCATAAGAAATATGTAAAGGGAAAGAAGTGTGCATAAGAAATATGTAAAGGGGAAGAAGTGTGCATAAGAAATATGTAAAGGGAAAGAAGTGTGCATAAGAAATATGTAAAGGGAAAGAAGTGTGCATAAGAAATATGTAAAGGGAAAGAAGTGTGCATAAGAAATATGTAAAGGGAAAGAAGTGTGCATAAGAAATATGTAAAGGGAAAGAAGTGTGCATAAGAAATATGTAAAGGGAAAGAAGTGTGCATAAGAAATATGTAAAGGGAAAGAAGTGTGCATAAGAAATATGTAAAGGGAAAGAAGTATGCATAAGAAATATGTAAAGGGAAAGAAGTGTGCATAAGAAATATGTAAAGGGAAAGAAGTGTGCATAAGAAATATGTAAAGGGAAAGAAGTGTGCATAAGAAATATGTAAAGGGAAAGAAGTGTGCATAAGAAATATGTAAAGGGAAAGAAGTATGCATAAGAAATATGTAAAGGGAAAGAAGTGTGCATAAGAAATATGTAAAGGGAAAGAAGTGTGCATAAGAAATATGTAAAGGGAAAGAAGTGTGCATAAGAAATATGTAAAGGGAAAGAAGTGTGCATAAGAAATATGTAAAGGGAAAGAAGTGTGCATAAGAAATATGTAAAGGGAAAGAAGTTTGCATAAGAAATATGTAAAGGGAAAGAAGTGTGCATAAGAAATATGTAAAGGGAAAGAAGTGTGCATAAGAAATATGTAAAGGGAAAGAAGTGTGCATAAGAAATATGTAAAGGGAAAGAAGTGTGCATAAGAAATATGTAAAGGGAAAGAAGTGTGCATAAGAAATATGTAAAAGGAAAGAAGTGTGCATAAGAAATATGTAAAGGGAAAGAAGTGTGCATAAGAAATATGTAAAGGGAAAGAAGTGTGCATAAGAAATATGTAAAGGGAAAGAAGTGTGCATAAGAAATATGTAAAGGGAAAGAAGTGTGCATAAGAAATATGTAAAGGGAAAGAAGTGTGCATAAGAAATATGTAAAGGGAAAGAAGTGTGCATAAGAAATATGTAAAGGGGAAGAAGTGTGCATAAGAAATATGTAAAGGGAAAGAAGTGTGCATAAGAAATATGTAAAGGGGAAGAAGTGTGCATAAGAAATATGTAAAGGGAAAGAAGTGTGCATAAGAAATATGTAAAGGGAAAGAAGTGTGCATAAGAAATATGTAAAGGGAAAGAAGTGTGCATAAGAAATATGTAAAGGGAAAGAAGTGTGCATAAGAAATATGTAAAGGGAAAGAAGTGTGCATAAGAAATATGTAAAGGGAAAGAAGTGTGCATAAGAAATATGTAAAGGGAAAGAAGTGTGCATAAGAAATATGTAAAGGGAAAGAAGTGTGCATAAGAAATATGTAAAGGGAAAGAAGTGTGCATAAGAAATATGTAAAGGGAAAGAAGTGTGCATAAGAAATATGTAAAGGGAAAGAAGTGTGCATAAGAAATATGTAAAGGGAAAGAAGTGTGCATAAGAAATATGTAAAGGGAAAGAAGTGTGCATAATAAATATGTAAAGGGAAAGAAGTGTGCATAAGAAATATGTAAAGGGAAAAAAGTGTGCATAAGAAATATGTAAAGGGAAAGAAGTGTGCATAAGAAATATGTAAAGGGAAAGAAGTGTGCATAATAAATATGTAAAGGGAAAGAAGTGTGCATAAGAAATATGTAAAGGGAAAGAAGTGTGCATAAGAAATATGTAAAGGGAAAGAAGTGTGCATAAGAAATATGTAAAGGGAAAGAAGTGTGCATAAGAAATATGTAAAGGGAAAGAAGTGTGCATAAGAAATATGTAAAGGGAAAGAAGTGTGCATAAGAAATATGTAAAGGGAAAGAAGTGTGCATAAGAAATATGTAAAGGGAAAGAAGTGTGCATAAGAAATATGTAAAGGGAAAGAAGTGTGCATAAGAAATATGTAAAGGGAAAGAAGTGTGCATAAGAAATATGTAAAGGGAAAGAAGTGTGCATAAGAAATATGTAAAGGGAAAGAAGTGTGCATAAGAAATATGTAAAGGGAAAGAAGTGTGCATAAGAAATATGTAAAGGGAAAGAAGTGTGCATAAGAAATATGTAAAGGGAAAGAAGTGTGCATAAGAAATATGTAAAGGGAAAGAAGTGTGCATAAGAAATATGTAAAGGGAAAGAAGTGTGCATAAGAAATATGTAAAGGGAAAGAAGTGTGCATAAGAAATATGTAAAGGGAAAGAAGTGTGCATAATAAATATGTAAAGGGAAAGAAGTGTGCATAAGAAATATGTAAAGGGAAAGAAGTGTGCATAAGAAATATGTAAAGGGAAAGAAGTGTGCATAAGAAATATGTAAAGGGAAAGAAGTGTGCATAAGAAATATGTAAAGGGAAAGAAGTGTGCATAAGAAATATGTAAAGGGAAAGAAGTGTGCATAAGAAATATGTAAAGGGAAAGAAGTGTGCATAAGAAATATGTAAAGGGAAAGAAGTGTGCATAAGAAATATGTAAAGGGAAAGAAGTGTGCATAAGAAATATGTAAAGGGAAAGAAGTGTGCATAAGAAATATGTAAAGGGAAAGAAGTGTGCATAAGAAATATGTAAAGGGAAAGAAGTGTGCATAAGAAATATGTAAAGGGAAAGAAGTGTGCATAAGAAATATGTAAAGGGAAAGAAGTGTGCATAAGAAATATGTAAAGGGAAAGAAGTTTGCATAAGAAATATGTAAAGGGAAAGAAGTGTGCATAAGAAATATGTAAAGGGAAAGAAGTGTGCATAAGAAATATGTAAAGGGAAAGAAGTGTGCATAAGAAATATGTAAAGGGAAAGAAGTGTGCATAAGAAATATGTAAAGGGAAAGAAGTGTGCATAAGAAATATGTAAAGGGAAAGAAGTGTGCATAAGAAATATGTAAAGGGAAAGAAGTGTGCATAAGAAATATGTAAAGGGAAAGAAGTGTGCATAAGAAATATGTAAAGGGAAAGAAGTGTGCATAAGAAATATGTAAAGGGAAAGAAGTGTGCATAAGAAATATGTAAAGGGAAAGAAGTGTGCATAAGAAATATGTAAAGGGAAAGAAGTGTGCATAAGAAATATGTAAAGGGAAAGAAGTGTGCATAAGAAATATGTAAAGGGAAAGAAGTGTGCATAAGAAATATGTAAAGGGAAAGAAGTGTGCATAAGAAATATGTAAAGGGAAAGAAGTGTACATAAGAAATATGTAAAGGGAAAGAAGTGTGCATAAGAAATATGTAAAGGGAAAGAAGTGTGCATAAGAAATATGTAAAGGGAAAGAAGTGTGCATAAGAAATATGTAAAGGGAAAGAAGTGTGCATAAGAAATATGTAAAGGGAAAGAAGTGTGCATAATAAATATGTAAAGGGAAAGAAGTGTGCATAAGAAATATGTAAAGGGAAAGAAGTGTGCATAATAAATATGTAAAGGGAAAGAAGTGTGCATAAGAAATATGTAAAGGGAAAGAAGTGTGCATAAGAAATATGTAAAGGGAAAGAAGTGTGCATAAGAAATATGTAAAGGGAAAGAAGTGTGTATAAGAAATATGTAAAGGGAAAGAAGTGTGCATAAGAAATATGTAAAGGGAAAGAAGTGTGCATAAGAAATATGTAAAGGGAAAGAAGTGTGCATAAGAAATATGTAAAGGGAAAAAAGTGTGCATAAGAAATATGTAAAGGGAAAGAAGTGTGCATAAGAAATATGTAAAGGGAAAGAAGTGTGCATAAGAAATATGTAAAGGGAAAGAAGTGTGCATAAGAAATATGTAAAGGGAAAGAAGTGTGCATAAGAAATATGTAAAGGGAAAGAAGTGTGCATAAGAAATAAACACATGATGTGGGAACAAGCCCTCGAGTTAAATATGTAAAGGGAAAGAAGTGTGCATAAGAAATATGTAAAGGGAAGAAGTGTGCATAAGAAATATGTAAAGGGAAAGAAGTGTGCATAACAAATATGTAAATGGAAAGAAGTGTGCATCATAAATATGTAAAGGGAAAGAAGTGTGCATAATAAATATGTAAAGGGAAAGAAGTGTGCATAATAAATATGTAAAGGGAAAGAAGTGTGCATAATAAATATGTAAAGGGAAAGAAGTGTGCATAAGAAATATGTAAAGGGAAAAAAGTGTGCATAAGAAATATGTAAAGGGAAAGAAGTGTGCATAAGAAATATGTAAAGGGAAAGAAGTGTGCATAAGAAATATGTAAAGGGAAAGAAGTGTGCATAAGAAATATGTAAAGGGAAAGAAGTGTGCATAAGAAATATGTAAAGGGAAAGAAGTGTGCATAAGAAATATGTAAAGGGAAAGAAGTGTGCATAAGAAATATGTAAAGGGAAAGAAGTGTGCATAAGAAATATGTAAAGGGAAAGAAGTGTGCATAAGAAATATGTAAAGGGAAAGAAGTGTGCATAAGAAATATGTAAAGGGAAAGAAGTGTGCATAAGAAATATGTAAAGGGAAAGAAGTGTGCATAAGAAATATGTAAAGGGAAAGAAGTGTGCATAAGAAATATGTAAAGGGAAAGAAGTGTGCATAAGAAATATGTAAAGGGAAAGAAGTGTGCATAAGAAATATGTAAAGGGAAAGAAGTGTGCATAAGAAATATGTAAAGGGAAAGAAGTGTGCATAAGAAATATGTAAAGGGAAAGAAGTGTGCATAAGAAATATGTAAAGGGAAAGAAGTGTGCATAAGAAATATGTAAAGGGAAAGAAGTGTGCATAAGAAATATGTAAAGGGAAAGAAGTGTGCATAAGAAATATGTAAAGGGAAAGAAGTGTGCATAAGAAATATGTAAAGGGAAAGAAGTGTGCATAAGAAATATGTAAAGGGAAAGAAGTGTGCATAAGAAATATGTAAAGGGAAAGAAGTGTGCATAAGAAATATGTAAAGGGAAAGAAGTGTGCATAAGAAATATGTAAAGGGAAAGAAGTGTGCATAAGAAATATGTAAAGGGAAAGAAGTGTGCATAAGAAATAAACACATGATGTGGGAACAAGCCCTCGAGTTAAATATGTAAAGGGAAAGAAGTGTGCATAAGAAATATGTAAAGGGAAAGAAGTGTGCATAAGAAATATGTAAAGGGAAAGAAGTGTGCATAAGAAATATGTAAAGGGAAAGAAGTGTGCATAAGAAATATGTAAAGGGAAAGAAGTGTGCATAAGAAATATGTAAAGGGAAAGAAGTGTGCATAAGAAATATGTAAAGGGAAAGAAGTGTGCATAAGAAATATGTAAAGGGAAAGAAGTGTGCATAAGAAATATGTAAAGGGAAAGAAGTGTGCATAAGAAATATGTAAAGGGAAAGAAGTGTGCATAAGAAATATGTAAAGGGAAAGAAGTGTGCATAAGAAATATGTAAAGGGAAAGAAGTGTGCATAAGAAATATGTAAAGGGAAAGAAGTGTGCATAAGAAATATGTAAAGGGAAAGAAGTGTGCATAAGAAATATGTAAAGGGAAAGAAGTGTGCATAAGAAATATGTAAAGGGAAAGAAGTGTGCATAAGAAATATGTAAAGGGAAAGAAGTGTGCATAAGAAATATGTAAAGGGAAAAAAGTGTGCATAAGAAATATGTAAAGGGAAAGAAGTGTGCATAAGAAATATGTAAAGGGAAAGAAGTGTGCATAAGAAATATGTAAAGGGAAAGAAGTGTGCATAAGAAATATGTAAAGGGAAAGAAGTGTGCATAAGAAATATGTAAAGGGAAAGAAGTGTGCATAAGAAATAAACACATGATGTGGGAACAAGCCCTCGAGTTAAATATGTAAAGGGAAAGAAGTGTGCATCATAAATATGTAAAGGGAAAGAAGTGTGCATAATAAATATGTAAAGGGAAAGAAGTGTGCATAATAAATATGTAAAGGGAAAGAAGTGTGCATAAGAAATATGTAAAGGGAAAAAAGTGTGCATAAGAAATATGTAAAGGGAAAGAAGTGTGCATAAGAAATATGTAAAGGGAAAGAAGTGTGCATAAGAAATATGTAAAGGGAAAGAAGTGTGCATAAGAAATATGTAAAGGGAAAGAAGTGTGCATAAGAAATATGTAAAGGGAAAGAAGTGTGCATAAGAAATAAACACATGATGTGGGAACAAGCCCTCGAGTTAAATATGTAAAGGGAAAGAAGTGTGCATCATAAATATGTAAAGGGAAAGAAGTGTGCATAATAAATATGTAAAGGGAAAGAAGTGTGCATAATAAATATGTAAAGGGAAAGAAGTGTGCATAATAAATATGTAAAGGGAAAGAAGTGTGCATAAGAAATATGTAAAGGGAAAAAAGTGTGCATAAGAAATATGTAAAGGGAAAGAAGTGTGCATAAGAAATATGTAAAGGGAAAGAAGTGTGCATAAGAAATATGTAAAGGGAAAGAAGTGTGCATAAGAAATATGTAAAGGGAAAGAAGTGTGCATAAGAAATATGTAAAGGGAAAGAAGTGTGCATAAGAAATATGTAAAGGGAAAGAAGTGTGCATAAGAAATATGTAAATGGAAAGAAGTGTGCATAAGAAATATGTAAAGGGAAAGAAGTGTGCATAAGAAATATGTAAAGGGAAAGAAGTGTGCATAAGAAATATGTAAAGGGAAAGAAGTGTGCATAAGAAATATGTAAAGGGAAAGAAGTGTGCATAAGAAATATGTAAAGGGAAAGAAGTGTGCATAAGAAATATGTAAAGGGAAAGAAGTGTGCATAAGAAATATGTAAAGGGAAAGAAGTGTGCATAAGAAATATGTAAAGGGAAAGAAGTGTGCATAAGAAATATGTAAAGGGAAAGAAGTGTGCATAAGAAATATTGAAAGGGAAAGAAGTGTGCATAAGAAATAAACACATGATGTGGGAACAAGCCCTCGAGTTAAATATGTAAAGGGAAAGAAGTGTGCATAAGAAATATGTAAAGGGAAGAAGTGTGCATAAGAAATATGTAAAGGGAAAGAAGTGTGCATAATAAATATGTAAATGGAAAGAAGTGTGCATCATAAATATGTAAAGGGAAAGAAGTGTGCATAATAAATATGTAAAGGGAAAGAAGTGTGCATAATAAATATGTAAAGGGAAAGAAGTGTGCATAATAAATATGTAAAGGGAAAGAAGTGTGCATAAGAAATATGTAAAGGGAAAAAAGTGTGCATAAGAAATATGTAAAGGGAAAGAAGTGTGCATAAGAAATATGTAAAGGGAAAGAAGTGTGCATAAGAAATATGTAAAGGGAAAGAAGTGTGCATAAGAAATATGTAAAGGGAAAGAAGTGTGCATAAGAAATATGTAAAGGGAAAGAAGTGTGCATAAGAAATATGTAAAGGGAAAGAAGTGTGCATAAGAAATATGTAAAGGGAAAGAAGTGTGCATAAGAAATATGTAAAGGGAAAGAAGTGTGCATAAGAAATATGTAAAGGGAAAGAAGTGTGCATAAGAAATATGTAAAGGGAAAGAAGTGTGCATAAGAAATATGTAAAGGGAAAGAAGTGTGCATAAGAAATATGTAAAGGGAAAGAAGTGTGCATAAGAAATATGTAAAGGGAAAGAAGTGTGCATAAGAAATATGTAAAGGGAAAGAAGTGTGCATAAGAAATATGTAAAGGGAAAGAAGTGTGCATAAGAAATATGTAAAGGGAAAGAAGTGTGCATAAGAAATATGTAAAGGGAAAGAAGTGTGCATAAGAAATATGTAAAGGGAAAGAAGTGTGCATAAGAAATATGTAAAGGGAAAGAAGTGTGCATAAGAAATATGTAAAGGGAAAGAAGTGTGCATAAGAAATATGTAAAGGGAAAGAAGTGTGCATAAGAAATATGTAAAGGGAAAGAAGTGTGCATAAGAAATATGTAAAGGGAAAGAAGTGTGTATAAGAAATATGTAAAGGGAAAGAAGTGTGCATAAGAAATATGTAAAGGGAAAGAAGTGTGCATAAGAAATATGTAAAGGGAAAGAAGTGTGCATAAGAAATATGTAAAGGGAAAAAAGTGTGCATAAGAAATATGTAAAGGGAAAGAAGTGTGCATAAGAAATATGTAAAGGGAAAGAAGTGTGCATAAGAAATATGTAAAGGGAAAGAAGTGTGCATAAGAAATATGTAAAGGGAAAGAAGTGTGCATAAGAAATATGTAAAGGGAAAGAAGTGTGCATAAGAAATAAACACATGATGTGGGAACAAGCCCTCGAGTTAAATATGTAAAGGGAAAGAAGTGTGCATAATAAATATGTAAAGGGAAAGAAGTGTGCATAATAAATATGTAAAGGGAAAGAAGTGTGCATAAGAAATATGTAAAGGGAAAGAAGTGTGCATAAGAAATATGTAAAGGGAAAGAAGTGTGCATAAGAAATATGTAAAGGGAAAGAAGTGTGCATAAGAAATATGTAAAGGGAAAGAAGTGTGCATAAGAAATATGTAAAGGGAAAGAAGTGTGCATAAGAAATATGTAAAGGGAAAGAAGTGTGCATAAGAAATATGTAAAGGGAAAGAAGTGTGCATAAGAAATATGTAAAGGGAAAGAAGTGTGCATAAGAAATATGTAAAGGGAAAGAAGTGTGCATAAGAAATATGTAAAGGGAAAGAAGTGTGCATAAGAAATATGTAAAGGGAAAGAAGTGTGCATAAGAAATATGTAAAGGGAAAGAAGTGTGCATAAGAAATATGTAAAGGGAAAGAAGTGTGCATAAGAAATATGTAAAGGGAAAGAAGTGTGCATAAGAAATATGTAAAGGGAAAGAAGTGTGCATAAGAAATATGTAAAGGGAAAGAAGTGTGCATAAGAAATATGTAAAGGGAAAGAAGTGTGCATAAGAAATATGTAAAGGGAAAGAAGTGTGCATAAGAAATATGTAAAGGGAAAGAAGTGTGCATAAGAAATATGTAAAGGGAAAGAAGTGTGCATAAGAAATATGTAAAGGGAAAGAAGTGTGCATAAGAAATATGTAAAGGGAAAGAAGTGTGCATAAGAAATATGTAAAGGGAAAGAAGTGTGCATAAGAAATATGTAAAGGGAAAGAAGTGTGCATAAGAAATATGTAAAGGGAAAGAAGTGTGCATAAGAAATATGTAAAGGGAAAGAAGTGTGCATAAGAAATATGTAAAGGGAAAGAAGTGTGCATAAGAAATATGTAAAGGGAAAGAAGTGTGCATAAGAAATATGTAAAGGGAAAGAAGTGTGCATAAGAAATATGTAAAGGGAAAGAAGTGTGCATAAGAAATATGTAAAGGGAAAGAAGTGTGCATAAGAAATATGTAAAGGGAAAGAAGTGTGCATAAGAAATATGTAAAGGGAAAGAAGTGTGCATAAGAAATATGTAAAGGGAAAGAAGTGTGCATAAGAAATATGTAAAGGGAAAGAAGTGTGCATAAGAAATATGTAAAGGGAAAGAAGTGTGCATAAGAAATATGTAAAGGGAAAGAAGTGTGCATAAGAAATATGTAAAGGGAAAGAAGTGTGCATAAGAAATATGTAAAGGGAAAGAAGTGTGCATAAGAAATATGTAAAGGGAAAGAAGTGTGCATAAGAAATATGTAAAGGGAAAGAAGTGTGCATAAGAAATATGTAAAGGGAAAGAAGTGTGCATAAGAAATATGTAAAGGGAAAGAAGTGTGCATAAGAAATATGTAAAGGGAAAGAAGTGTGCATAAGAAATATGTAAAGGGAAAGAAGTGTGCATAAGAAATATGTAAAGGGAAAGAAGTGTGCATAAGAAATATGTAAAGGGAAAGAAGTGTGCATAAGAAATATGTAAAGGGAAAGAAGTGTGCATAAGAAATATGTAAAGGGAAAGAAGTGTGCATAAGAAATATGTAAAGGGAAAGAAGTGTGCATAAGAAATATGTAAAGGGAAAGAAGTGTGCATAAGAAATATGTAAAGGGAAAGAAGTGTGCATAAGAAATATGTAAAGGGAAAGAAGTGTGCATAAGAAATATGTAAAGGGAAAGAAGTGTGCATAAGAAATATGTAAAGGGAAAGAAGTGTGCATAAGAAATATGTAAAGGGAAAGAAGTGTGCATAAGAAATATGTAAAGGGAAAGAAGTGTGCATAAGAAATATGTAAAGGGAAAGAAGTGTGCATAAGAAATATGTAAAGGGAAAGAAGTGTGCATAAGAAATATGTAAAGGGAAAGAAGTGTGCATAAGAAATATGTAAAGGGAAAGAAGTGTGCATAAGAAATATGTAAAGGGAAAGAAGTGTGCATAAGAAATATGTAAAGGGAAAGAAGTGTGCATAAGAAATATGTAAAGGGAAAGAAGTGTGCATAAGAAATATGTAAAGGGAAAGAAGTGTGCATAAGAAATATGTAAAGGGAAAGAAGTGTGCATAAGAAATATGTAAAGGGAAAGAAGTGTGCATAAGAAATATGTAAAGGGAAAGAAGTGTGCATAAGAAATATGTAAAGGGAAAGAAGTGTGCATAAGAAATATGTAAAGGGAAAGAAGTGTGCATAAGAAATATGTAAAGGGAAAGAAGTGTGCATAAGAAATATGTAAAGGGAGAAGAGAAGAAGAAGTGTGCATAAGAAATATGTAAAGGGAAAGAAGTGTGCATAAGAAATATGTAAAGGGAAAGAAGTGTGCATAAGAAATATGTAAAGGGAAAGAAGTGTGCATAAGAAATATGTAAAGGGAAAGAAGTGTGCATAAGAAATATGTAAAGGGAAAGAAGTGTGCATAAGAAATATGTAAAGGGAAAGAAGTGTGCATAAGAAATATGTAAAGGGAAAGAAGTGTGCATAAGAAATATGTAAAGGGAAAGAAGTGTGCATAAGAAATATGTAAAGGGAAAGAAGTGTGCATAAGAAATATGTAAAGGGAAAGAAGTGTGCATAAGAAATATGTAAAGGGAAAGAAGTGTGCATAAGAAATATGTAAAGGGAAAGAAGTGTGCATAAGAAATATGTAAAGGGAAAGAAGTGTGCATAAGAAATATGTAAAGGGAAAGAAGTGTGCATAAGAAATATGTAAAGGGAAAGAAGTGTGCATAAGAAATATGTAAAGGGAAAGAAGTGTGCATAAGAAATATGTAAAGGGAAAGAAGTGTGCATAAGAAATATGTAAAGGGAAAGAAGTGTGCATAAGAAATATGTAAAGGGAAAGAAGTGTGCATAAGAAATATGTAAAGGGAAAGAAGTGTGCATAAGAAATATGTAAAGGGAAAGAAGTGTGCATAAGAAATATGTAAAGGGAAAGAAGTGTGCATAAGAAATATGTAAAGGGAAAGAAGTGTGCATAAGAAATATGTAAAGGGAAAGAAGTGTGCATAAGAAATATGTAAAGGGAAAGAAGTGTGCATAAGAAATATGTAAAGGGAAAGAAGTGTGCATAAGAAATATGTAAAGGGAAAGAAGTGTGCATAAGAAATATGTAAAGGGAAAGAAGTGTGCATAAGAAATATGTAAAGGGAAAGAAGTGTGCATAAGAAATATGTAAAGGGAAAGAAGTGTGCATAAGAAATATGTAAAGGGAAAGAAGTGTGCATAAGAAATATGTAAAGGGAAAGAAGTGTGCATAAGAAATATGTAAAGGGAAAGAAGTGTGCATAAGAAATATGTAAAGGGAAAGAAGTGTGCATAAGAAATATGTAAAGGGAAAGAAGTGTGCATAAGAAATATGTAAAGGGAAAGAAGTGTGCATAAGAATATGTAAAGGGAAAGAAGTGTGCATAAGAAATATGTAAAGGGAAAGAAGTGTGCATAAGAAATATGTAAAGGGAAAGAAGTGTGCATAAGAAATATGTAAAGGGAAAGAAGTGTGCATAAGAAATATGTAAAGGGAAAGAAGTGTGCATAAGAAATATGTAAAGGGAAAGAAGTGTGCATAAGAAATATGTAAAGGGAAAGAAGTGTGCATAAGAAATATGTAAAGGGAAAGAAGTGTGCATAAGAAATATGTAAAGGGAAAGAAGTGTGCATAAGAAATATGTAAAGGGAAAGAAGTGTGCATAAGAAATATGTAAAGGGAAAGAAGTGTGCATAAGAAATATGTAAAGGGAAAGAAGTGTGCATAAGAAATATGTAAAGGGAAAGAAGTGTGCATAAGAAATATGTAAAGGGAAAGAAGTGTGCATAAGAAATATGTAAAGGGAAAGAAGTGTGCATAAGAAATATGTAAAGGGAAAGAAGTGTGCATAAGAAATATGTAAAGGGAAAGAAGTGTGCATAAGAAATATGTAAAGGGAAAGAAGTGTGCATAAGAAATATGTAAAGGGAAAGAAGTGTGCATAAGAAATATGTAAAGGGAAAGAAGTGTGCATAAGAAATATGTAAAGGGAAAGAAGTGTGCATAAGAAATATGTAAAGGGAAAGAAGTGTGCATAAGAAATATGTAAAGGGAAAGAAGTGTGCATAAGAAATATGTAAAGGGAAAGAAGTGTGCATAAGAAATATGTAAAGGGAAAGAAGTGTGCATAAGAAATATGTAAAGGGAAAGAAGTGTGCATAAGAAATATGTAAAGGGAAAGAAGTGTGCATAAGAAATATGTAAAGGGAAAGAAGTGTGCATAAGAAATATGTAAAGGGAAAGAAGTGTGCATAAGAAATATGTAAAGGGAAAGAAGTGTGCATAAGAAATATGTAAAGGGAAAGAAGTGTGCATAAGAAATATGTAAAGGGAAAGAAGTGTGCATAAGAAATATGTAAAGGGAAAGAAGTGTGCATAAGAAATATGTAAAGGGAAAGAAGTGTGCATAAGAAATATGTAAAGGGAAAGAAGTGTACATAAGAAATATGTAAAGGGAAAGAAGTGTGCATAAGAAATATGTAAAGGGAAAGAAGTGTGCATAAGAAATATGTAAAGGGAAAGAAGTGTGCATAAGAAATAAACACATGATGTGGGAACAAGCCCTCGAGTTAAATATGTAAAGGGAAATAAGTGTGCATAAGAAATATGTAAAGGGAAAGAGGTGTGCATAAGAAATATGTAAAGTGAAAGAAGTGTGCATAAGAAATATGTAAAGGGAAAGAGGTGTGCATAAGAAATATGTAAAGGGAAAGAAGTGTGCATAAGAAATATGTAAAGGGAAAGAAGTGTGCATAAGAAATATGTAAAGGGAAAGAAGTGTGCATAAGAAATATGTAAAGGGAAATAAGTGTGCATAAGAAATATGTAAAGGGAAAGAAGTGTGCATAAGAAATATGTAAAGGGAAAGAAGTGTGCATAAGAAATATGTAAAGGGAAAGAAGTGTGCATAAGAAATATGTAAAGGGAAAGAAGTGTGCATAAGAAATATGTAAAGGGAAAGAAGTGTGCATAAGAAATATGTAAAGGGAAAGAAGTGTGCATAAGAAATATGTAAAGGGAAAGAAGTGTGCATAAGAAATATGTAAAGGGAAAGAAGTGTGCATAAGAAATATGTAAAGGGAAAGAAGTGTGCATAAGAAATATGTAAAGGGAAAGAAGTGTGCATAAGAAATATGTAAAGGGAAAGAAGTGTGCATAAGAAATATGTAAAGGGAAAGAAGTGTGCATAAGAAATATGTAAAGGGAAAGAAGTGTGCATAAGAAATATGTAAAGGGAAAGAAGTGTGCATAAGAAATATGTAAAGGGAAAGAAGTGTGCATAAGAAATATGTAAAGGGAAAGAAGTGTGCATAAGAAATATGTAAAGGGAAAGAAGTGTGCATAAGAAATATGTAAAGGGAAAGAAGTGTGCATAAGAAATATGTAAAGGGAAAGAAGTGTGCATAAGAAATATGTAAAGGGAAAGAAGTGTGCATAAGAAATATGTAAAGGGAAAGAAGTGTGCATAAGAAATATGTAAAGGGAAAGAAGTGTGCATAAGAAATAAACACATGATGTGGGAACAAGCCCTCGAGTTAAATATGTAAAGGGAAAGAAGTGTGCATAAGAAATATGTAAAGGGAAAGAAGTGTGCATAAGAAATATGTAAAGGGAAAGAAGTGTGCATAAGAAATATGTAAAGGGAAAGAAGTGTGCATAAGAAATATGTAAAGGGAAAGAAGTGTGCATAAGAAATATGTAAAGGGAAAGAAGTGTGCATAAGAAATATGTAAAGGGAAAGAAGTGTGCATAAGAAATATGTAAAGGGAAAGAAGTGTGCATAAGAAATATGTAAAGGGAAAGAAGTGTGCATAATAAATAAACACATGATGTGGGAACAAGCCCTCGAGTTAAATATGTAAAGGGAAAGAAGTGTGCATAAGAAATATGTAAAGGGAAAGAAGTGTGCATAAGAAATATGTAAAGGGAAAGAAGTGTGCATAAGAAATATGTAAAGGGAAAGAAGTGTGCGTAAAGAAATATGTAAAGGGAAAGAAGTGTGCATAAGAAATATGTAAAGGGAAAGAAGTGTGCATAAGAAATATGTAAAGGGAAAGAAGTGTGCATAAGAAATATGTAAAGGGAAAGAAGTGTGCATAAGAAATATGTAAAGGGAAAGAAGTGTGCATAAGAAATATGTAAAGGGAAATAAGTGTGCATAAGAAATATGTAAAGGGAAAGAAGTGTGCATAAGAAATATGTAAAGGGAAAGAAGTGTGCATAAGAAATATGTAAAGGGAAAGAAGTGTGCATAAGAAATATGTAAAGGGAAAGAAGTGTGCATAAGAAATATGTAAAGGGAAAGAAGTGTGCATAAGAAATATGTAAAGGGAAAGAAGTGTGCATAAGAAATATGTAAAGGGAAAGAAGTGTGCATAAGAAATATGTAAAGGGAAAGAAGTGTGCATAAGAAATATGTAAAGGGAAAGAAGTGTGCATACGAAATATGTAAAGGGAAAGAAGTGTGCATAAGAAATATGTAAAGGGAAAGAAGTGTGCATAAGAAATATGTAAAGGGAAAGAAGTGTGCATAAGAAATATGTAAAGGGAAAGAAGTGTGCATAAGAAATATGTAAAGGGAAAGAAGTGTGCATAAGAAATATGTAAAGGGAAAGAAGTGTGCATAAGCAATATGTAAAGGGAAAGAAGTGTGCATAAGAAATATGTAAAGGGAAAGAAGTGTGCATAAGAAATATGTAAAGGGAAAGAAGTGTGCATAAGAAATATGTAAAGGGAAAGAAGTGTGCATAAGCAATATGTAAAGGGAAAGAAGTGTGCATAAGAAATAAACACATGATGTCGGGACAAGCCCTCGAGTTAAATATGTAAAGGGAAAGAAGTGTGCATAAGAAATATGTAAAGGGAAAGAAGTGTGCATAAGAAATATGTAAAGGGAAAGAAGTGTGCATAAGAAATATGTAAAGGGAAAGAAGTGTGCATAAGAAATAAACACATGATGTGGGAACAAGCCCTCGAGTTAAATATGTAAAGGGAAATAAGTGTGCATAAGAAATATGTAAAGGGAAAGAGGTGTGCATAAGAAATATGTAAAGTGAAAGAAGTGTGCATAAGAAATATGTAAAGGGAAAGAAGTGTGCATAAGAAATATGTAAAGGGAAAGAAGTGTGCATAAGAAATATGTAAAGGGAAAGAAGTGTGCATAAGAAATATGTAAAGGGAAAGAAGTGTGCATAAGAAATATGTAAAGGGAAAGAAGTGTGCATAAGAAATATGTAAAGGGAAAGAAGTGTGCATAAGAAATATGTAAAGGGAAAGAAGTGTGCATAAGAAATATGTAAAGGGAAAGAAGTGTGCATAAGAAATATGTAAAGGGAAAGAAGTGTGCATAAGAAATATGTAAAGGGAAAGAAGTGTGCATAAGAAATATGTAAAGGGAAAGAAGTGTGCATAAGAAATATGTAAAGGGAAAGAAGTGTGCATAAGAAATATGTAAAGGGAAAGAAGTGTGCATAAGAAATATGTAAAGGGAAAGAAGTGTGCATAAGAAATATGTAAAGGGAAAGAAGTGTGCATAAGAAATATGTAAAGGGAAAGAAGTGTGCATAAGAAATATGTAAAGGGAAAGAAGTGTGCATAAGAAATATGTAAAGGGAAAGAAGTGTGCATCAGAAATATGTAAAGGGAAAGAAGTGTGCATAAGAAATATGTAAAGGGAAAGAAGTGTGCATAAGAAATATGTAAAGGGAAAGAAGTGTGCATAAGAAATATGTAAAGGGAAAGAAGTGTGCATAAGAAATATGTAAAGGGAAAGAAGTGTGCATAAGAAATATGTAAAGGGAAAGAAGTGTGCATAAGAAATATGTAAAGGGAAAGAAGTGTGCATAAGAAATATGTAAAGGGAAAGAAGTGTGCATAATAAATAAACACATGATGTGGGAACAAGCCCTCGAGTTAAATATGTAAAGGGAAAGAAGTGTGCATAAGAAATATGTAAAGGGAAAGAAGTGTGCATAAGAAATATGTAAAGGGAAAGAAGTGTGCATAAGAAATATGTAAAGGGAAAGAAGTGTGCATAAGAAATATGTAAAGGGAAAGAAGTGTGCATAAGAAATATGTAAAGGGAAAGAAGTGTGCATAAGAAATATGTAAAGGGAAAGAAGTGTGCATAAGAAATATGTAAAGGAAAAGAAGTGTGCATAAGAAATATGTAAAGGGAAAGAAGTGTGCATAATAAATAAACACATGATGTGGGAACAAGCCCTCGAGTTAAATATGTAAAGGGAAAGAAGTGTGCAAAGAAATATGTAAAGGGAAAGAAGTGTGCATAAGAAATATGTAAAGGGAAAGAAGTGTGCATAAGAAATATGTAAAGGGAAAGAAGTGTGCATAAAGAAATATGTAAAGGGAAAGAAGTGTGCATAAGAAATATGTAAAGGGAAAGAAGTGTGCATAAGAAATATGTAAAGGGAAAGAAGTGTGCATAAGAAATATGTAAAGGGAAAGAAGTGTGCATAAGAAATATGTAAAGGGAAAGAAGTGTGCATAAGAAATATGTAAAGGGAAAGAAGTGTGCATAAGAAATATGTAAAGGGAAAGAAGTGTGCATAAGAAATATGTAAAGGGAAATAAGTGTGCATAAGAAATATGTAAAGGGAAAGAAGTGTGCATAAGAAATATGTAAAGGGAAAGAAGTGTGCATAAGAAATATGTAAAGGGAAAGAAGTGTGCATAAGAAATATGTAAAGGGAAAGAAGTGTGCATACGAAATATGTAAAGGGAAAGAAGTGTGCATAAGAAATATGTAAAGGGAAAGAAGTGTGCATAAGAAATATGTAAAGGGAAAGAAGTGTGCATAAGAAATATGTAAAGGGAAAGAAGTGTGCATAAGAAATATGTAAAGGGAAAGAAGTGTGCATAAGAAATATGTAAAGGGAAAGAAGTGTGCATAAGCAATATGTAAAGGGAAAGAAGTGTGCATAAGAAATATGTAAAGGGAAAGAAGTGTGCATAAGAAATATGTAAAGGGAAAGAAGTGTGCATAAGAAATATGTAAAGGGAAAGAAGTGTGCATAAGCAATATGTAAAGGGAAAGAAGTGTGCATAAGAAATAAACACATGATGTCGGGACAAGCCCTCGAGTTAAATATGTAAAGGGAAAGAAGTGTGCATAAGAAATATGTAAAGGGAAAGAAGTGTGCATAAGAAATATGTAAAGGGAAAGAAGTGTGCATAAGAAATATGTAAAGGGAAAGAAGTGTGCATAAGAAATAAACACATGATGTGGGAACAAGCCCTCGAGTTAAATATGTAAAGGGAAATAAGTGTGCATAAGAAATATGTAAAGGGAAAGAGGTGTGCATAAGAAATATGTAAAGTGAAAGAAGTGTGCATAAGAAATATGTAAAGGGAAAGAAGTGTGCATAAGAAATATGTAAAGGGAAAGAAGTGTGCATAAGAAATATGTAAAGGGAAAGAAGTGTGCATAAGAAATATGTAAAGGGAAAGAAGTGTGCATAAGAAATATGTAAAGGGAAAGAAGTGTGCATAAGAAATATGTAAAGGGAAAAAAGTGTGCATAAGAAATATGTAAAGGGAAAGAAGTGTGCATAAGAAATATGTAAAGGGAAAGAAGTGTGCATAAGAAATAAACACATGATGTGGGAACAAGCCCTCGAGTTAAATATGTAAAGGGAAATAAGTGTGCATAAGAAATATGTAAAGGGAAAGAGGTGTGCATAAGAAATATGTAAAGTGAAAGAAGTGTGCATAAGAAATATGTAAAGGGAAAGAAGTGTGCATAAGAAATATGTAAAGGGAAAGAAGTGTGCATAAGAAATATGTAAAGGGAAAGAAGTGTGCATAAGAAATATGTAAAGGGAAAGAAGTGTGCATAAGAAATATGTAAAGGGAAAGAAGTGTGCATAAGAAATATGTAAAGGGAAAGAAGTGTGCATAAGAAATATGTAAAGGGAAAGAAGTGTGCATAAGAAATATGTAAAGGGAAAGAAGTGTGCATAAGAAATATGTAAAGGGAAAGAAGTGTGCATAAGAAATATGTAAAGGGAAAGAAGTGTGCATAAGAAATATGTAAAGGGAAAGAAGTGTGCATAAGAAATATGTAAAGGGAAAGAAGTGTGCATAAGAAATATGTAAAGGGAAAGAAGTGTGCATAAGAAATATGTAAAGGGAAAGAAGTGTGCATAAGAAATATGTAAAGGGAAAGAAGTGTGCATAAGAAATATGTAAAGGGAAAGAAGTGTGCATAAGAAATATGTAAAGGGAAAGAAGTGTGCATAAGAAATATGTAAAGGGAAAGAAGTGTGCATAAGAAATATGTAAAGGGAAAGAAGTGTGCATAAGAAATATGTAAAGGGAAAGAAGTGTGCATAAGAAATATGTAAAGGGAAAGAAGTGTGCATAAGAAATATGTAAAGGGAAAGAAGTGTGCATAAGAAATATGTAAAGGGAAAGAAGTGTGCATAAGAAATATGTAAAGGGAAAGAAGTGTGCATAAGAAATATGTAAAGGGAAAGAAGTGTGCATAAGAAATATGTAAAGGGAAAGAAGTGTGCATAATAAATAAACACATGGTGTGGGAACAAGCCCTCGAGTTAAATATGTAAAGGGAAAGAAGTGTGCATAAGAAATATGTAAAGGGAAAGAAGTGTGCATAAGAAATATGTAAAGGGAAAGAAGTGTGCATAAGAAATATGTAAAGGGAAAGAAGTGTGCATAAGAAATATGTAAAGGGAAAGAAGTGTGCATAAGAAATATGTAAAGGGAAAGAAGTGTGCATAAGAAATATGTAAAGGGAAAGAAGTGTGCATAAGAAATATGTAAAGGAAAAGAAGTGTGCATAAGAAATATGTAAAGGGAAAGAAGTGTGCATAATAAATAAACACATGATGTGGGAACAAGCCCTCGAGTTAAATATGTAAAGGGAAAGAAGTGTGCAAAGAAATATGTAAAGGGAAAGAAGTGTGCATAAGAAATATGTAAAGGGAAAGAAGTGTGCATAAGAAATATGTAAAGGGAAAGAAGTGTGCATAAAGAAATATGTAAAGGGAAAGAAGTGTGCATAAGAAATATGTAAAGGGAAAGAAGTGTGCATAAGAAATATGTAAAGGGAAAGAAGTGTGCATAAGAAATATGTAAAGGGAAAGAAGTGTGCATAAGAAATATGTAAAGGGAAAGAAGTGTGCATAAGAAATATGTAAAGGGAAAGAAGTGTGCATAAGAAATATGTAAAGGGAAAGAAGTGTGCATAAGAAATATGTAAAGGGAAATAAGTGTGCATAAGAAATATGTAAAGGGAAAGAAGTGTGCATAAGAAATATGTAAAGGGAAAGAAGTGTGCATAAGAAATATGTAAAGGGAAAGAAGTGTGCATAAGAAATATGTAAAGGGAAAGAAGTGTGCATACGAAATATGTAAAGGGAAAGAAGTGTGCATAAGAAATATGTAAAGGGAAAGAAGTGTGCATAAGAAATATGTAAAGGGAAAGAAGTGTGCATAAGAAATATGTAAAGGGAAAGAAGTGTGCATAAGAAATATGTAAAGGGAAAGAAGTGTGCATAAGAAATATGTAAAGGGAAAGAAGTGTGCATAAGCAATATGTAAAGGGAAAGAAGTGTGCATAAGAAATATGTAAAGGGAAAGAAGTGTGCATAAGAAATATGTAAAGGGAAAGAAGTGTGCATAAGAAATATGTAAAGGGAAAGAAGTGTGCATAAGCAATATGTAAAGGGAAAGAAGTGTGCATAAGAAATAAACACATGATGTCGGGACAAGCCCTCGAGTTAAATATGTAAAGGGAAAGAAGTGTGCATAAGAAATATGTAAAGGGAAAGAAGTGTGCATAAGAAATATGTAAAGGGAAAGAAGTGTGCATAAGAAATATGTAAAGGGAAAGAAGTGTGCATAAGAAATAAACACATGATGTGGGAACAAGCCCTCGAGTTAAATATGTAAAGGGAAATAAGTGTGCATAAGAAATATGTAAAGGGAAAGAGGTGTGCATAAGAAATATGTAAAGTGAAAGAAGTGTGCATAAGAAATATGTAAAGGGAAAGAAGTGTGCATAAGAAATATGTAAAGGGAAAGAAGTGTGCATAAGAAATATGTAAAGGGAAAGAAGTGTGCATAAGAAATATGTAAAGGGAAAGAAGTGTGCATAAGAAATATGTAAAGGGAAAGAAGTGTGCATAAGAAATATGTAAAGGGAAAGAAGTGTGCATAAGAAATATGTAAAGGGAAAGAAGTGTGCATAAGAAATATGTAAAGGGAAAGAAGTGTGCATAAGAAATATGTAAAGGGAAAGAAGTGTGCATAAGAAATATGTAAAGGGAAAGAAGTGTGCATAAGAAATATGTAAAGGGAAAGAAGTGTGCATAAGAAATATGTAAAGGGAAAGAAGTGTGCATAAGAAATATGTAAAGGGAAAGAAGTGTGCATAAGAAATATGTAAAGGGAAAGAAGTGTGCATAAGAAATATGTAAAGGGAAAGAAGTGTGCATAAGAAATATGTAAAGGGAAAAAAGTGTGCATAAGAAATATGTAAAGGGAAAGAAGTGTGCATAAGAAATATGTAAAGGGAAAGAAGTGTGCATAAGAAATATGTAAAGGGAAAGAAGTGTGCATAAGAAATATGTAAAGGGAAAGAAGTGTGCATAAGAAATATGTAAAGGGAAAGAAGTGTGCATAAGAAATATGTAAAGGGAAAGAAGTGTGCATAAGAAATATGTAAAGGGAAAGAAGTGTGCATAAGAAATATGTAAAGGGAAAGAAGTGTGCATAAGAAATATGTAAAGGGAAAGAAGTGTGCATAAGAAATATGTAAAGGGAAAGAAGTGTGCATAAGAAATATGTAAAGGGAAAGAAGTGTGCATAAGAAATATGTAAAGGGAAAGAAGTGTGCATAAGAAATATGTAAAGGGAAAGAAGTGTGCATAAGAAATATGTAAAGGGAAAGAAGTGTGCATAAGAAATATGTAAAGGGAAAGAAGTGTGCATAAGAAATATGTAAAGGGAAAGAAGTGTGCATAAGAAATATGTAAAGGGAAAGAAGTGTGCATAAGAAATATGTAAAGGGAAAGAAGTGTGCATAAGAAATATGTAAAGGGAAAGAAGTGTGCATAAGAAATATGTAAAGGGAAAGAAGTGTGCATAAGAAATATGTAAAGGGAAAGAAGTGTGCATAAGAAATATGTAAAGGGAAAGAAGTGTGCATAAGAAATATGTAAAGGGAAAGAAGTGTGCATAAGAAATATGTAAAGGGAAAAAAGTGTGCATAAGAAATATGTAAAGGGAAAGAAGTGTGCATAAGAAATATGTAAAGGGAAAGAAGTGTGCATAAGAAATATGTAAAGGGAAAGAAGTGTGCATAAGAAATATGTAAAGGGAAAGAAGTGTGCATAAGAAATATGTAAAGGGAAAGAAGTGTGCATAATAAATATGTAAAGGGAAAGAAGTGTGCATAAGAAATAAACACATGATGTCGGGACAAGCCCTCGAGTTAAATATGTAAAGGGAAAGAAGTGTGCATAAGAAATATGTAAAGGGAAAGAAGTGTGCATAAGAAATATGTAAAGGGAAAGAAGTGTGCATAAGAAATATGTAAAGGGAAAGAAGTGTGCATAAGAAATATGTAAAGGGAAAGAAGTGTGCATAAGAAATATTTAAAGGGAAAGAAGTGTGCATAAGAAATATGTAAAGGGAAAGAAGTGTGCATAAGAAATATGTAAAGGGAAAGAAGTGTGCATAAGAAATATGTAAAGGGAAAGAAGTGTGCATAAGAAATATGTAAAGGGAAAGAAGTGTGCATACGAAATATGTAAAGGGAAAGAAGTGTGCATAAGAAATATGTAAAGGGAAAGAAGTGTGCATAAGAAATATGTAAAGGGAAAGAAGTGTGCATAAGAAATATGTAAAGGGAAAGAAGTGTGCATAAGAAATATGTAAAGGGAAAGAAGTGTGCATAAGAAATATGTAAAGGGAAAGAAGTGTGCATAAGAAATATGTAAAGGGAAAGAAGTGTGCATAAGAAATATGTAAAGGGAAAGAAGTGTGCATAAGAAATATGTAAAGGGAAAGAAGTGTGCATAAGAAATATGTAAAGGGAAAGAAGTGTGCATAAGAAATATGTAAAGGGAAAGAAGTGTGCATAAGAAATAAACACATGATGTCGGGACAAGCCCTCGAGTTAAATATGTAAAGGGAAAGAAGTGTGCATAAGAAATATGTAAAGGGAAAGAAGTGTGCATAAGAAATATGTAAAGGGAAAGAAGTGTGCATAAGAAATATGTAAAGGGAAAGAAGTGTGCATAAGAAATATGTAAAGGGAAAGAAGTGTGCATAAGAAATATGTAAAGGGAAAGAAGTGTGCATAAGAAATATGTAAAGGGAAAGAAGTGTGCATAAGAAATATGTAAAGGGAAAGAAGTGTGCATAAGCAATATGTAAAGGGAAAGAAGTGTGCATAAGAAATATGTAAAGGGAAAGAAGTGTGCATAAGAAATATGTAAAGGGAAAGAAGTGTGCATAAGAAATATGTAAAGGGAAAGAAGTGTGCATAAGCAATATGTAAAGGGAAAGAAGTGTGCATAAGAAATAAACACATGATGTCGGGACAAGCCCTCGAGTTAAATATGTAAAGGGAAAGAAGTGTGCATAAGAAATATGTAAAGGGAAAGAAGTGTGCATAAGAAATATGTAAAGGGAAAGAAGTGTGCATAAGAAATATGTAAAGGGAAAGAAGTGTGCATAAGAAATAAACACATGATGTGGGAACAAGCCCTCGAGTTAAATATGTAAAGGGAAATAAGTGTGCATAAGAAATATGTAAAGGGAAAGAGGTGTGCATAAGAAATATGTAAAGTGAAAGAAGTGTGCATAAGAAATATGTAAAGGGAAAGAAGTGTGCATAAGAAATATGTAAAGGGAAAGAAGTGTGCATAAGAAATATGTAAAGGGAAAGAAGTGTGCATAAGAAATATGTAAAGGGAAAGAAGTGTGCATAAGAAATATGTAAAGGGAAAGAAGTGTGCATAAGAAATATGTAAAGGGAAAAAAGTGTGCATAAGAAATATGTAAAGGGAAAGAAGTGTGCATAAGAAATATGTAAAGGGAAAGAAGTGTGCATAAGAAATAAACACATGATGTGGGAACAAGCCCTCGAGTTAAATATGTAAAGGGAAATAAGTGTGCATAAGAAATATGTAAAGGGAAAGAGGTGTGCATAAGAAATATGTAAAGTGAAAGAAGTGTGCATAAGAAATATGTAAAGGGAAAGAAGTGTGCATAAGAAATATGTAAAGGGAAAGAAGTGTGCATAAGAAATATGTAAAGGGAAAGAAGTGTGCATAAGAAATATGTAAAGGGAAAGAAGTGTGCATAAGAAATATGTAAAGGGAAAGAAGTGTGCATAAGAAATATGTAAAGGGAAAGAAGTGTGCATAAGAAATATGTAAAGGGAAAGAAGTGTGCATAAGAAATATGTAAAGGGAAAGAAGTGTGCATAAGAAATATGTAAAGGGAAAGAAGTGTGCATAAGAAATATGTAAAGGGAAAGAAGTGTGCATAAGAAATATGTAAAGGGAAAGAAGTGTGCATAAGAAATATGTAAAGGGAAAGAAGTGTGCATAAGAAATATGTAAAGGGAAAGAAGTGTGCATAAGAAATATGTAAAGGGAAAGAAGTGTGCATAAGAAATATGTAAAGGGAAAGAAGTGTGCATAAGAAATATGTAAAGGGAAAGAAGTGTGCATAAGAAATATGTAAAGGGAAAGAAGTGTGCATAAGAAATATGTAAAGGGAAAGAAGTGTGCATAAGAAATATGTAAAGGGAAAGAAGTGTGCATAAGAAATATGTAAAGGGAAAGAAGTGTGCATAAGAAATATGTAAAGGGAAAGAAGTGTGCATAAGAAATATGTAAAGGGAAAGAAGTGTGCATAAGAAATATGTAAAGGGAAAGAAGTGTGCATAAGAAATATGTAAAGGGAAAGAAGTGTGCATAAGAAATATGTAAAGGGAAAGAAGTGTGCATAAGAAATATGTAAAGGGAAAGAAGTGTGCATAATAAATAAACACATGATGTGGGAACAAGCCCTCGAGTTAAATATGTAAAGGGAAAGAAGTGTGCATAAGAAATATGTAAAGGGAAAGAAGTGTGCATAAGAAATATGTAAAGGGAAAGAAGTGTGCATAAGAAATATGTAAAGGGAAAGAAGTGTGCATAAGAAATATGTAAAGGGAAAGAAGTGTGCATAAGAAATATGTAAAGGGAAAGAAGTGTGCATAAGAAATATGTAAAGGGAAAGAAGTGTGCATAAGAAATATGTAAAGGAAAAGAAGTGTGCATAAGAAATATGTAAAGGGAAAGAAGTGTGCATAATAAATAAACACATGATGTGGGAACAAGCCCTCGAGTTAAATATGTAAAGGGAAAGAAGTGTGCAAAGAAATATGTAAAGGGAAAGAAGTGTGCATAAGAAATATGTAAAGGGAAAGAAGTGTGCATAAGAAATATGTAAAGGGAAAGAAGTGTGCATAAAGAAATATGTAAAGGGAAAGAAGTGTGCATAAGAAATATGTAAAGGGAAAGAAGTGTGCATAAGAAATATGTAAAGGGAAAGAAGTGTGCATAAGAAATATGTAAAGGGAAAGAAGTGTGCATAAGAAATATGTAAAGGGAAAGAAGTGTGCATAAGAAATATGTAAAGGGAAAGAAGTGTGCATAAGAAATATGTAAAGGGAAAGAAGTGTGCATAAGAAATATGTAAAGGGAAATAAGTGTGCATAAGAAATATGTAAAGGGAAAGAAGTGTGCATAAGAAATATGTAAAGGGAAAGAAGTGTGCATAAGAAATATGTAAAGGGAAAGAAGTGTGCATAAGAAATATGTAAAGGGAAAGAAGTGTGCATACGAAATATGTAAAGGGAAAGAAGTGTGCATAAGAAATATGTAAAGGGAAAGAAGTGTGCATAAGAAATATGTAAAGGGAAAGAAGTGTGCATAAGAAATATGTAAAGGGAAAGAAGTGTGCATAAGAAATATGTAAAGGGAAAGAAGTGTGCATAAGAAATATGTAAAGGGAAAGAAGTGTGCATAAGCAATATGTAAAGGGAAAGAAGTGTGCATAAGAAATATGTAAAGGGAAAGAAGTGTGCATAAGAAATATGTAAAGGGAAAGAAGTGTGCATAAGAAATATGTAAAGGGAAAGAAGTGTGCATAAGCAATATGTAAAGGGAAAGAAGTGTGCATAAGAAATAAACACATGATGTCGGGACAAGCCCTCGAGTTAAATATGTAAAGGGAAAGAAGTGTGCATAAGAAATATGTAAAGGGAAAGAAGTGTGCATAAGAAATATGTAAAGGGAAAGAAGTGTGCATAAGAAATATGTAAAGGGAAAGAAGTGTGCATAAGAAATAAACACATGATGTGGGAACAAGCCCTCGAGTTAAATATGTAAAGGGAAATAAGTGTGCATAAGAAATATGTAAAGGGAAAGAGGTGTGCATAAGAAATATGTAAAGTGAAAGAAGTGTGCATAAGAAATATGTAAAGGGAAAGAAGTGTGCATAAGAAATATGTAAAGGGAAAGAAGTGTGCATAAGAAATATGTAAAGGGAAAGAAGTGTGCATAAGAAATATGTAAAGGGAAAGAAGTGTGCATAAGAAATATGTAAAGGGAAAGAAGTGTGCATAAGAAATATGTAAAGGGAAAGAAGTGTGCATAAGAAATATGTAAAGGGAAAGAAGTGTGCATAAGAAATATGTAAAGGGAAAGAAGTGTGCATAAGAAATATGTAAAGGGAAAGAAGTGTGCATAAGAAATATGTAAAGGGAAAGAAGTGTGCATAAGAAATATGTAAAGGGAAAGAAGTGTGCATAAGAAATATGTAAAGGGAAAGAAGTGTGCATAAGAAATATGTAAAGGGAAAGAAGTGTGCATAAGAAATATGTAAAGGGAAAGAAGTGTGCATAAGAAATATGTAAAGGGAAAGAAGTGTGCATAAGAAATATGTAAAGGGAAAAAAGTGTGCATAAGAAATATGTAAAGGGAAAGAAGTGTGCATAAGAAATATGTAAAGGGAAAGAAGTGTGCATAAGAAATATGTAAAGGGAAAGAAGTGTGCATAAGAAATATGTAAAGGGAAAGAAGTGTGCATAAGAAATATGTAAAGGGAAAGAAGTGTGCATAAGAAATATGTAAAGGGAAAGAAGTGTGCATAAGAAATATGTAAAGGGAAAGAAGTGTGCATAAGAAATATGTAAAGGGAAAGAAGTGTGCATAAGAAATATGTAAAGGGAAAGAAGTGTGCATAAGAAATATGTAAAGGGAAAGAAGTGTGCATAAGAAATATGTAAAGGGAAAGAAGTGTGCATAAGAAATATGTAAAGGGAAAGAAGTGTGCATAAGAAATATGTAAAGGGAAAGAAGTGTGCATAAGAAATATGTAAAGGGAAAGAAGTGTGCATAAGAAATATGTAAAGGGAAAGAAGTGTGCATAAGAAATATGTAAAGGGAAAGAAGTGTGCATAAGAAATATGTAAAGGGAAAGAAGTGTGCATAAGAAATATGTAAAGGGAAAGAAGTGTGCATAAGAAATATGTAAAGGGAAAGAAGTGTGCATAAGAAATATGTAAAGGGAAAGAAGTGTGCATAAGAAATATGTAAAGGGAAAGAAGTGTGCATAAGAAATATGTAAAGGGAAAGAAGTGTGCATAAGAAATATGTAAAGGGAAAAAAGTGTGCATAAGAAATATGTAAAGGGAAAGAAGTGTGCATAAGAAATATGTAAAGGGAAAGAAGTGTGCATAAGAAATATGTAAAGGGAAAGAAGTGTGCATAAGAAATATGTAAAGGGAAAGAAGTGTGCATAAGAAATATGTAAAGGGAAAGAAGTGTGCATAATAAATATGTAAAGGGAAAGAAGTGTGCATAAGAAATAAACACATGATGTCGGGACAAGCCCTCGAGTTAAATATGTAAAGGGAAAGAAGTGTGCATAAGAAATATGTAAAGGGAAAGAAGTGTGCATAAGAAATATGTAAAGGGAAAGAAGTGTGCATAAGAAATATGTAAAGGGAAAGAAGTGTGCATAAGAAATATGTAAAGGGAAAGAAGTGTGCATAAGAAATATTTAAAGGGAAAGAAGTGTGCATAAGAAATATGTAAAGGGAAAGAAGTGTGCATAAGAAATATGTAAAGGGAAAGAAGTGTGCATAAGAAATATGTAAAGGGAAAGAAGTGTGCATAAGAAATATGTAAAGGGAAAGAAGTGTGCATACGAAATATGTAAAGGGAAAGAAGTGTGCATAAGAAATATGTAAAGGGAAAGAAGTGTGCATAAGAAATATGTAAAGGGAAAGAAGTGTGCATAAGAAATATGTAAAGGGAAAGAAGTGTGCATAAGAAATATGTAAAGGGAAAGAAGTGTGCATAAGAAATATGTAAAGGGAAAGAAGTGTGCATAAGAAATATGTAAAGGGAAAGAAGTGTGCATAAGAAATATGTAAAGGGAAAGAAGTGTGCATAAGAAATATGTAAAGGGAAAGAAGTGTGCATAAGAAATATGTAAAGGGAAAGAAGTGTGCATAAGAAATATGTAAAGGGAAAGAAGTGTGCATAAGAAATAAACACATGATGTCGGGACAAGCCCTCGAGTTAAATATGTAAAGGGAAAGAAGTGTGCATAAGAAATATGTAAAGGGAAAGAAGTGTGCATAAGAAATATGTAAAGGGAAAGAAGTGTGCATAAGAAATATGTAAAGGGAAAGAAGTGTGCATAAGAAATATGTAAAGGGAAAGAAGTGTGCATAAGAAATATGTAAAGGGAAAGAAGTGTGCATAAGAAATATGTAAAGGGAAAGCAGTGTGCATAAGAAATATGTAAAGGGAAAGAAGTGTGCATAAGAAATATGTAAAGGGAAAGAAGTGTGCATAAGAAATATGTAAAGGGAAAGAAGTGTGCATAAGAAATATGTAAAGGGAAAGAAGTGTGCATAAGAAATATGTAAAGGGAAAGAAGTGTGCATAAGAAATATGTAAAGGGAAAGAAGTGTGCATAAGAAATATGTAAAGGGAAAGAAGTGTGCATAAGAAATATGTAAAGGGAAAGAAGTGTGCATAAGAAATATGTAAAGGGAAAGAAGTGTGCATAAGAAATATGTAAAGGGAAAGAAGTGTGCATAAGAAATATGTAAAGGGAAAGAAGTGTGCATAAGAAATATGTAAAGGGAAAGAAGTGTGCATAAGAAATATGTAAAGGGAAAGAAGTGTGCATAAGAAATATGTAAAGGGAAAGAAGTGTGCATAAGAAATATGTAAAGGGAAAGAAGTGTGCATAAGAAATATGTAAAGGGAAAGAAGTGTGCATAAGAAATATGTAAACGGAAAGAAGTGTGCATAAGAAATATGTAAAGGGAAAGAAGTGTGCATAAGAAATATGTAAAGGGAAAGAAGTGTGCATAAGAAATATGTAAAGGGAAAGAAGTGTGCATAAGAAATATGTAAAGGGAAAGAAGTGTGCATAAGAAATATGTAAAGGGAAAGAAGTGTGCATAAGAAATATGTAAAGGGAAAGAAGTGTGCATAATAAATATGTAAAGGGAAAGAAGTGTGCATAAGAAATATGTAAAGGGAAAGAAGTGTGCATAACAAATATGTAAAGGGAAAGAAGTGTGCATAACAAATATGTAAAGGGAAAGAAGTGTGCATAAGAAATAAACACATGATGTGGGAACAAGCCCTCGAGTTAAATATGTAAAGGGAAAGAAGTGTGCATAAGAAATATGTAAAGGGAAAGAAGTGTGCATAAGAAATATGTAAAGGGAAAGAAGTGTGCATAAGAAATATGTAAAGGGAAAGAAGTGTGCATAAGAAATATGTAAAGGGAAAGAAGTGTGCATAAGAAATATGTAAAGGGAAAGAAGTGTGCATAAGGAATATGTAAAGGGAAAGAAGTGTGCATAAGAAATATGTAAAGGGAAAGAAGTGTGCATAAGAAATATGTAAAGGGAAAGAAGTGTGCATACGAAATATGTAAAGGGAAAGAAGTGTGCATAAGAAATATGTAAAGGGAAAGAAGTGTGCATAAGAAATATGTGAAGGGAAAGAAGTGTGCATAAGAAATATGTGAAGGGAAAGAAGTGTGCATAAGAAATATGTAAAGGGAAAGAAGTGTGCATAAGAAATATGTAAAGGGAAAGAAGTGTGCATAAGAAATATGTAAAGGGAAAGAAGTGTGCATAAGAAATATGTAAAGGGAAAGAAGTGTGCATAAGAAATATGTAAAGGGAAAGAAGTGTGCATAAGAAATATGTAAAGGGAAAGAAGTGTGCATAAGAAATATGTAAAGGGAAAGAAGTGTGCATAAGAAATTTGTAAAGGGAAAGAAGTGTGCATAAGAAATATGTAAAGGGAAAGAAGTGTGCATAAGAAATATGTAAAGGGAAAGAAGTGTGCATAAGAAATATGTAAAGGGAAAGAAGTGTGCATAAGAAATATGTAAAGGGAAAGAAGTGTGCATAAGAAATATGTAAAGGGAAAGAAGTGTGCATAAGAAATATGTAAAGGGAAATAAGTGTGCATAAGAAATATGTAAAGGGAAAGAAGTGTGCATAAGAAATATGTAAAGGGAAATAAGTGTGCATAAGAAATATGTAAAGGGAAAGAAGTGTGCATAAGAAATATGTAAAGGGAAATAAGTGTGCATAAGAAATATGTAAAGGGAAAGAAGTGTGCATAAGAAATATGTAAAGGGAAAGAAGTGTGCATAAGAAATATGTAAAGGGAAAGAAGTGTGCATAAGAAATATGTAAAGGGAAAGAAGTGTGCATAAGAAATATGTAAAGGGAAAGAAGTGTGCATAAGAAATATGTAAAGGGAAAGAAGTGTGCATAAGAAATATGTAAAGGGAAAGAAGTGTGCATAAGAAATATGTAAAGGGAAAGAAGTGTGCATAAGAAATATGTAAAGGGAAAGAAGTGTGCATACGAAATATGTAAAGGGAAAGAAGTGTGCATAAGAAATATGTAAAGGGAAAGAAGTGTGCATAAGAAATATGTAAAGGGAAAGAAGTGTGCATAAGAAATATGTAAAGGGAAAGAAGTGTGCATAAGAAATATGTAAAGGGAAAGAAGTGTGCATAAGAAATATGTAAAGGGAAAGAAGTGTGCATAAGAAATATGTAAAGGGAAAGAAGTGTGCATAAGAAATATGTAAAGGGAAAGAAGTGTGCATAAGAAATAAACACATGATGTCGGGGCAAGCCCTCGAGTTAAATATGTAAAGGGAAAGAAGTGTGCATAAGAAATATGTAAAGGGAAAGAAGTGTGCATAAGAAATATGTAAAGGGAAAGAAGTGTGCATACGAAATATGTAAAGGGAAAGAAGTGTGCATAAGAAATATGTAAAGGGAAAGAAGTGTGCATAAGAAATATGTAAAGGGAAAGAAGTGTGCATAAGAAATATGTAAAGGGAAAGAAGTGTTCATAAGAAATATGTAAAGGGAAAGAAGTGTGCATAAGAAATATGTAAAGGGAAAGAAGTGTGCATAATAAATATGTAAAGGGAAAGAAGTGTGCATAAGAAATATGTAAAGGGAAAGAAGTGTGCATAAGAAATATGTAAAGGGAAAGAAGTGTGCATAAGAAATATGTAAAGGGAAAGAAGTGTGCATAATAAATATGTAAAGGGAAAGAAGTGTGCATAAGAAATAAACACATTATGTGGGAACAAGCCCTCGAGTTAAATATGTAAAGGGAAAGAAGTGTGCACAAGAAATATGTAAAGGGAAAGAAGTGTGCATAAGAAATATGTAAAGGGAAAGAAGTGTGCATAAGAAATATGTAAAGGGAAAGAAGTGTGCATAAGAAATATGTAAAGGGAAAGAAGTGTGCATAAGAAATATGTAAAGGGAAAGAAGTGTGCATAAGAAATATGTAAAGGGAAAGAAGTGTGCATAAGAAATATGTAAAGGGAAAGAAGTGTGCATAAGAAATATGTAAAGGGAAAGAAGTGTGCATAAGAAATATGTAAAGGGAAAGAAGTGTGCATAAGCAATATGTAAAGGGAAAGAAGTGTGCATAAGAAATATGTAAAGGGAAAGAAGTGTGCATAAGAAATATGTAAAGGGAAAGAAGTGTGCATAAGCAATATGTAAAGGGAAAGAAGTGTGCATAAGAAATAAACACATGATGTCGGGACAAGCCCTCGAGTTAAATATGTAAAGGGAAAGAAGTGTGCATAAGAAATAATAAGTGTGCATAAGAAATATGTAAAGGGAAATAAGTGTGCATAAGAAATATGTAAAGGGAAAGAAGTGTGCATAAGAAATATGTAAAGGGAAAGAAGTGTGCATAAGAAATATGTAAAGGGAAAGAAGTGTGCATAAGAAATATGTAAAGGGAAAGAAGTGTGCATAAGAAATATGTAAAGGGAAAGAAGTGTGCATAAGAAATATGTAAAGGGAAAGAAGTGTGCATAAGAAATATGTAAAGGGAAAGAAGTGTGCATAAGAAATATGTAAAGGGAAAGAAGTGTGCATAAGAAATATGTAAAGGGAAAGAAGTGTGCATAAGAAATATGTAAAGGGAAAGAAGTGTGCATAAGAAATATGTAAAGGGAAAGAAGTGTGCATAAGAAATATGTAAAGGGAAAGAAGTGTGCATAAGAAATATGTAAAGGGAAAGAAGTGTGCATAAGAAATATGTAAAGGGAAAGAAGTGTGCATAAGAAATATGTAAAGGGAAAGAAGTGTGCATAAGAAATATGTAAAGGGAAAGAAGTGTGCATAAGAAATAAACACATGATGTCGGGACAAGCCCTCGAGTTAAATATGTAAAGGGAAAGAAGTGTGCATAAGAAATATGTAAAGGGAAAGAAGTGTGCATAAGAAATATGTAAAGGGAAAGAAGTGTGCATAAGAAATATGTAAAGGGAAAGAAGTGTGCATAAGAAATATGTAAAGGGAAAGAAGTGTGCATAAGAAATATGTAAAGGGAAAGAAGTGTGCATAAGAAATATGTAAAGGGAAAGAAGTGTGCATAAGAAATATGTAAAGGGAAAGCAGTGTGCATAAGAAATATGTAAAGGGAAAGAAGTGTGCATAAGAAATATGTAAAGGGAAAGAAGTGTGCATAAGAAATATGTAAAGGGAAAGAAGTGTGCATAAGAAATATGTAAAGGGAAAGAAGTGTGCATAAGAAATATGTAAAGGGAAAGAAGTGTGCATAAGAAATATGTAAAGGGAAAGAAGTGTGCATAAGAAATTAACACATGATGTGGGAACAAGCCCTCGAGTTAAATATGTAAAGGGAAAGAAGTGTGCATAAGAAATATGTAAAGGGAAAGAAGTGTGCATAAGAAATATGTAAAGGGAAAGAAGTGTGCATAACAAATATGTAAAGGGAAAGAAGTGTGCATAAGAAATAAACACATGATGTGGGAACAAGCCCTCGAGTTAAATATGTAAAGGGAAAGAAGTGTGCATAAGAAATATGTAAAGGGAAAGAAGTGTGCATAAGAAATATGTAAAGGGAAAGAAGTGTGCATAAGAAATATGTAAAGGGAAAGAAGTGTGCATAAGAAATATGTAAAGGGAAAGAAGTGTGCATAAGAAATATGTAAAGGGAAAGAAGTGTGCATAAGGAATATGTAAAGGGAAAGAAGTGTGCATAAGAAATATGTAAAGGGAAAGAAGTGTGCATAATAAATATGTAAAGGGAAAGAAGTGTGCATACGAAATATGTAAAGGGAAAGAAGTGTGCATAAGAAATATGTAAAGGGAAAGAAGTGTGCATAAGAAATATGTAAAGGGAAAGAAGTGTGCATAAGAAATATGTAAAGGGAAAGAAGTGTGCATAAGAAATATGTAAAGGGAAATAAGTGTGCATAAGAAATATGTAAAGGGAAAGAAGTGTGCATAAGAAATATGTAAAGGGAAAGAAGTGTGCATAAGAAATATGTAAAGGGAAAGAAGTGTGCATAAGAAATATGTAAAGGGAAAGAAGTGTGCATAAGAAATATGTAAAGGGAAAGAAGTGTGCATAAGAAATATGTAAAGGGAAAGAAGTGTGCATAAGAAATATGTGAAGGGAAAGAAGTGTGCATAAGAAATATGTGAAGGGAAAGAAGTGTGCATAAGAAATATGTAAAGGGAAAGAAGTGTGCATAAGAAATATGTAAAGGGAAAGAAGTGTGCATAAGAAATATGTAAAGGGAAAGAAGTGTGCATAAGAAATATGTAAAGGGAAAGAAGTGTGCATAAGAAATATGTAAAGGGAAAGAAGTGTGCATAAGAAATATGTAAAGGGAAAGAAGTGTGCATAAGAAATATGTAAAGGGAAAGAAGTGTGCATAAGAAATATGTAAAGGGAAAGAATTGTGCATAAGAAATATGTAAAGGGAAAGAAGTGTGCATAAGAAATATGTAAAGGGAAAGAATTGTGCATAAGAAATATGTAAAGGGAAAGAAGTGTGCATAAGAAATATGTAAAGGGAAAGAAGTGTGCATAAGAAATATGTAAAGGGAAAGAAGTGTGCATAAGAAATATGTAAAGGGAAAGAAGTGTGCATAAGAAATATGTAAAGGGAAAGAAGTGTGCATAAGAAATATGTAAAGGGAAAGAAGTGTGCATAAGAAATATGTAAAGGGAAAGAAGTGTGCATAAGAAATATGTAAAGGGAAAGAAGTGTGCATAAGAAATATGTAAAGGGAAAGAAGTGTGCATAAGAAATATGTAAAGGGAAATAAGTGTGCATAAGAAATATGTAAAGGGAAAGAAGTGTGCATAAGAAATATGTAAAGGGAAATAAGTGTGCATAAGAAATATGTAAAGGGAAAGAAGTGTGCATAAGAAATATGTAAAGGGAAAGAAGTGTGCATAAGAAATATGTAAAGGGAAAGAAGTGTGCATAAGAAATATGTAAAGGGAAAGAAGTGTGCATAAGAAATATGTAAAGGGAAAGAAGTGTGCATAAGAAATATGTAAAGGGAAAGAAGTGTGCATAAGAAATATGTAAAGGGAAAGAAGTGTGCATAAGAAATATGTAAAGGGAAAGATGTGTGCATAAGAAATATGTAAAGGGAAAGAAGTGTGCATAAGAAATATGTAAAGGGAAAGAAGTGTGCATAAGAAATATGTAAAGGGAAAGAAGTGTGCATAAGAAATATGTAAAGGGAAAGAAGTGTGCATAAGAAATATGTAAAGGGAAAGAAGTGTGCATAAGAAATATGTAAAGGGAAAGAAGTGTGCATAAGAAATATGTAAAGGGAAAGAAGTGTGCATAAGAAATAAACACATGATGTCGGGGCAAGCCCTCGAGTTAAATATGTAAAGGGAAAGAAGTGTGCATAAGAAATATGTAAAGGGAAAGAAGTGTGCATAAGAAATATGTAAAGGGAAAGAAGTGTGCATACGAAATATGTAAAGGGAAAGAAGTGTGCATAAGAAATATGTAAAGGGAAAGAAGTGTGCATAAGAAATATGTAAAGGGAAAGAAGTGTGCATAAGAAATATGTAAAGGGAAAGAAGTGTGCATACGAAATATGTAAAGGGAAAGAAGTGTGCATAAGAAATATGTAAAGGGAAAGAAGTGTGCATAAGAAATATGTAAAGGGAAAGAAGTGTGCATAAGAAATATGTAAAGGGAAAGAAGTGTTCATAAGAAATATGTAAAGGGAAAGAAGTGTGCATAAGAAATATGTAAAGGGAAAGAAGTGTGCATAATAAATATGTAAAGGGAAAGAAGTGTGCATAAGAAATATGTAAAGGGAAAGAAGTGTGCATAAGAAATATGTAAAGGGAAAGAAGTGTGCATAATAAATATGTAAAGGGAAAGAAGTGTGCATAAGAAATAAACACATTATGTGGGAACAAGCCCTCGAGTTAAATATGTAAAGGGAAAGAAGTGTGCACAAGAAATATGTAAAGGGAAAGAAGTGTGCATAAGAAATATGTAAAGGGAAAGAAGTGTGCATAAGAAATATGTAAAGGGAAAGAAGTGTGCATAAGAAATATGTAAAGGGAAAGAAGTGTGCATAAGAAATATGTAAAGGGAAAGAAGTGTGCATAAGAAATATGTAAAGGGAAAGAAGTGTGCATAAGAAATATGTAAAGGGAAAGAAGTGTGCATAAGAAATATGTAAAGGGAAAGAAGTGTGCATAAGAAATAAACACATGATGTCGGGGCAAGCCCTCGAGTTAAATATGTAAAGGGAAAGAAGTGTGCATAAGAAATATGTAAAGGGAAAGAAGTGTGCATAAGAAATATGTAAAGGGAAAGAAGTGTGCATACGAAATATGTAAAGGGAAAGAAGTGTGCATAAGAAATATGTAAAGGGAAAGAAGTGTGCATAAGAAATATGTAAAGGGAAAGAAGTGTGCATAAGAAATATGTAAAGGGAAAGAAGTGTGCATACGAAATATGTAAAGGGAAAGAAGTGTGCATAAGAAATATGTAAAGGGAAAGAAGTGTGCATAAGAAATATGTAAAGGGAAAGAAGTGTGCATAAGAAATATGTAAAGGGAAAGAAGTGTTCATAAGAAATATGTAAAGGGAAAGAAGTGTGCATAAGAAATATGTAAAGGGAAAGAAGTGTGCATAATAAATATGTAAAGGGAAAGAAGTGTGCATAAGAAATATGTAAAGGGAAAGAAGTGTGCATAAGAAATATGTAAAGGGAAAGAAGTGTGCATAATAAATATGTAAAGGGAAAGAAGTGTGCATAAGAAATAAACACATTATGTGGGAACAAGCCCTCGAGTTAAATATGTAAAGGGAAAGAAGTGTGCACAAGAAATATGTAAAGGGAAAGAAGTGTGCATAAGAAATATGTAAAGGGAAAGAAGTGTGCATAAGAAATATGTAAAGGGAAAGAAGTGTGCATAAGAAATATGTAAAGGGAAAGAAGTGTGCATAAGAAATATGTAAAGGGAAAGAAGTGTGCATAAGAAATATGTAAAGGGAAAGAAGTGTGCATAAGAAATATGTAAAGGGAAAGAAGTGTGCATAAGAAATATGTAAAGGGAAAGAAGTGTGCATAAGAAATATGTAAAGGGAAAGAAGTGTGCATAAGCAATATGTAAAGGGAAAGAAGTGTGCATAAGAAATATGTAAAGGGAAAGAAGTGTGCATAAGAAATATGTAAAGGGAAAGAAGTGTGCATAAGCAATATGTAAAGGGAAAGAAGTGTGCATAAGAAATAAACACATGATGTCGGGACAAGCCCTCGAGTTAAATATGTAAAGGGAAAGAAGTGTGCATAAGAAATAATAAGTGTGCATAAGAAATATGTAAAGGGAAATAAGTGTGCATAAGAAATATGTAAAGGGAAAGAAGTGTGCATAAGAAATATGTAAAGGGAAAGAAGTGTGCATAAGAAATATGTAAAGGGAAAGAAGTGTGCATAAGAAATATGTAAAGGGAAAGAAGTGTGCATAAGAAATATGTAAAGGGAAAGAAGTGTGCATAAGAAATATGTAAAGGGAAAGAAGTGTGCATAAGAAATATGTAAAGGGAAAGAAGTGTGCATAAGAAATATGTAAAGGGAAAGAAGTGTGCATAAGAAATATGTAAAGGGAAAGAAGTGTGCATAAGAAATATGTAAAGGGAAAGAAGTGTGCATAAGAAATATGTAAAGGGAAAGAAGTGTGCATAAGAAATATGTAAAGGGAAAGAAGTGTGCATAAGAAATATGTAAAGGGAAAGAAGTGTGCATAAGAAATATGTAAAGGGAAAGAAGTGTGCATAAGAAATATGTAAAGGGGAAGAAGTGTGCATAAGAAATATGTAAAGGGAAAGAAGTGTGCATAAGAAATAAACACATGATGTCGGGACAAGCCCTCGAGTTAAATATGTAAAGGGAAAGAAGTGTGCATAAGAAATATGTAAAGGGAAAGAAGTGTGCATAAGAAATATGTAAAGGGAAAGAAGTGTGCATAAGAAATATGTAAAGGGAAAGAAGTGTGCATAAGAAATATGTAAAGGGAAAGAAGTGTGCATAAGAAATATGTAAAGGGAAAGAAGTGTGCATAAGAAATATGTAAAGGGAAAGAAGTGTGCATAAGAAATATGTAAAGGGAAAGCAGTGTGCATAAGAAATATGTAAAGGGAAAGAAGTGTGCATAAGAAATATGTAAAGGGAAAGAAGTGTGCATAAGAAATATGTAAAGGGAAAGAAGTGTGCATAAGAAATATGTAAAGGGAAAGAAGTGTGCATAAGAAATATGTAAAGGGAAAGAAGTGTGCATAAGAAATATGTAAAGGGAAAGAAGTGTGCATAAGAAATTAACACATGATGTGGGAACAAGCCCTCGAGTTAAATATGTAAAGGGAAAGAAGTGTGCATAAGAAATATGTAAAGGGAAAGAAGTGTGCATAAGAAATATGTAAAGGGAAAGAAGTGTGCATAACAAATATGTAAAGGGAAAGAAGTGTGCATAAGAAATAAACACATGATGTGGGAACAAGCCCTCGAGTTAAATATGTAAAGGGAAAGAAGTGTGCATAAGAAATATGTAAAGGGAAAGAAGTGTGCATAAGAAATATGTAAAGGGAAAGAAGTGTGCATAAGAAATATGTAAAGGGAAAGAAGTGTGCATAAGAAATATGTAAAGGGAAAGAAGTGTGCATAAGAAATATGTAAAGGGAAAGAAGTGTGCATAAGGAATATGTAAAGGGAAAGAAGTGTGCATAAGAAATATGTAAAGGGAAAGAAGTGTGCATAATAAATATGTAAAGGGAAAGAAGTGTGCATACGAAATATGTAAAGGGAAAGAAGTGTGCATAAGAAATATGTAAAGGGAAAGAAGTGTGCATAAGAAATATGTAAAGGGAAAGAAGTGTGCATAAGAAATATGTAAAGGGAAAGAAGTGTGCATAAGAAATATGTAAAGGGAAATAAGTGTGCATAAGAAATATGTAAAGGGAAAGAAGTGTGCATAAGAAATATGTAAAGGGAAAGAAGTGTGCATAAGAAATATGTAAAGGGAAAGAAGTGTGCATAAGAAATATGTAAAGGGAAAGAAGTGTGCATAAGAAATATGTAAAGGGAAAGAAGTGTGCATAAGAAATATGTAAAGGGAAAGAAGTGTGCATAAGAAATATGTGAAGGGAAAGAAGTGTGCATAAGAAATATGTGAAGGGAAAGAAGTGTGCATAAGAAATATGTCAAGGGAAAGAAGTGTGCATAAGAAATATGTAAAGGGAAAGAAGTGTGCATAAGAAATATGTAAAGGGAAAGAAGTGTGCATAAGAAATATGTAAAGGGAAAGAAGTGTGCATAAGAAATATGTAAAGGGAAAGAAGTGTGCATAAGAAATATGTAAAGGGAAAGAAGTGTGCATAAGAAATATGTAAAGGGAAAGAAGTGTGCATAAGAAATATGTAAAGGGAAAGAATTGTGCATAAGAAATATGTAAAGGGAAAGAAGTGTGCATAAGAAATATGTAAAGGGAAAGAATTGTGCATAAGAAATATGTAAAGGGAAAGAAGTGTGCATAAGAAATATGTAAAGGGAAAGAAGTGTGCATAAGAAATATGTAAAGGGAAAGAAGTGTGCATAAGAAATATGTAAAGGGAAAGAAGTGTGCATAAGAAATATGTAAAGGGAAAGAAGTGTGCATAAGAAATATGTAAAGGGAAAGAAGTGTGCATAAGAAATATGTAAAGGGAAAGAAGTGTGCATAAGAAATATGTAAAGGGAAAGAAGTGTGCATAAGAAATATGTAAAGGGAAAGAAGTGTGCATAAGAAATATGTAAAGGGAAATAAGTGTGCATAAGAAATATGTAAAGGGAAAGAAGTGTGCATAAGAAATATGTAAAGGGAAATAAGTGTGCATAAGAAATATGTAAAGGGAAAGAAGTGTGCATAAGAAATATGTAAAGGGAAAGAAGTGTGCATAAGAAATATGTAAAGGGAAAGAAGTGTGCATAAGAAATATGTAAAGGGAAAGAAGTGTGCATAAGAAATATGTAAAGGGAAAGAAGTGTGCATAAGAAATATGTAAAGGGAAAGAAGTGTGCATAAGAAATATGTAAAGGGAAAGAAGTGTGCATAAGAAATATGTAAAGGGAAAGATGTGTGCATAAGAAATATGTAAAGGGAAAGAAGTGTGCATAAGAAATATGTAAAGGGAAAGAAGTGTGCATAAGAAATATGTAAAGGGAAAGAAGTGTGCATAAGAAATATGTAAAGGGAAAGAAGTGTGCATAAGAAATATGTAAAGGGAAAGAAGTGTGCATAAGAAATATGTAAAGGGAAAGAAGTGTGCATAAGAAATATGTAAAGGGAAAGAAGTGTGCATAAGAAATAAACACATGATGTCGGGGCAAGCCCTCGAGTTAAATATGTAAAGGGAAAGAAGTGTGCATAAGAAATATGTAAAGGGAAAGAAGTGTGCATAAGAAATATGTAAAGGGAAAGAAGTGTGCATACGAAATATGTAAAGGGAAAGAAGTGTGCATAAGAAATATGTAAAGGGAAAGAAGTGTGCATAAGAAATATGTAAAGGGAAAGAAGTGTGCATAAGAAATATGTAAAGGGAAAGAAGTGTTCATAAGAAATATGTAAAGGGAAAGAAGTGTGCATAAGAAATATGTAAAGGGAAAGAAGTGTGCATAATAAATATGTAAAGGGAAAGAAGTGTGCATAAGAAATATGTAAAGGGAAAGAAGTGTGCATAATAAATATGTAAAGGGAAAGAAGTGTGCATAATAAATATGTAAAGGGAAAGAAGTGTGCATAAGAAATAAACACATTATGTGGGAACAAGCCCTCGAGTTAAATATGTAAAGGGAAAGAAGTGTGCACAAGAAATATGTAAAGGGAAAGAAGTGTGCATAAGAAATATGTAAAGGGAAAGAAGTGTGCATAAGAAATATGTAAAGGGAAAGAAGTGTGCATAAGAAATATGTAAAGGGAAAGAAGTGTGCATAAGAAATATGTAAAGGGAAAGAAGTGTGCATAAGAAATATGTAAAGGGAAAGAAGTGTGCATAAGAAATATGTAAAGGGAAAGAAGTGTGCATAAGAAATATGTAAAGGGAAAGAAGTGTGCATAAGAAATATGTAAAGGGAAAGAAGTGTGCATAAGCAATATGTAAAGGGAAAGAAGTGTGCATAAGAAATATGTAAAGGGAAAGAAGTGTTCATAAGAAATATGTAAAGGGAAAGAAGTGTGCATAAGCAATATGTAAAGGGAAAGAAGTGTGCATAAGAAATAAACACATGATGTCGGGACAAGCCCTCGAGTTAAATATGTAAAGGGAAAGAAGTGTGCATAAGAAATAATAAGTGTGCATAAGAAATATGTAAAGGGAAATAAGTGTGCATAAGAAATATGTAAAGGGAAAGAAGTGTGCATAAGAAATATGTAAAGGGAAAGAAGTGTGCATAAGAAATATGTAAAGGGAAAGAAGTGTGCATAAGAAATATGTAAAGGGAAAGAAGTGTGCATACGAAATATGTAAAGGGAAAGAAGTGTGCATAAGAAATATGTAAAGGGAAAGAAGTGTGCATAAGAAATATGTAAAGGGAAAGAAGTGTGCATAAGAAATATGTAAAGGGAAAGAAGTGTGCATAAGAAATATGTAAAGGGAAAGAAGTGTGCATAAGAAATATGTAAAGGGAAAGAAGTGTGCATAAGAAATATGTAAAGGGAAAGAAGTGTGCATAAGAAATATGTAAAGGGAAAGAAGTGTGCATAAGAAATATGTAAAGGGAAAGAAGTGTGCATAAGAAATATGTAAAGGGAAAGAAGTGTGCATAAGAAATATGTAAAGGGAAAGAAGTGTGCATAAGAAATATGTAAAGGGAAAGAAGTGTGCATAAGAAATAAACACATGATGTCGGGACAAGCCCTCGAGTTAAATATGTAAAGGGAAAGAAGTGTGCATAAGAAATATGTAAAGGGAAAGAAGTGTGCATAAGAAATATGTAAAGGGAAAGAAGTGTGCATAAGAAATATGTAAAGGGAAAGAAGTGTGCATAAGAAATATGTAAAGGGAAAGAAGTGTGCATAAGAAATATGTAAAGGGAAAGAAGTGTGCATAAGAAATATGTAAAGGGAAAGAAGTGTGCATAAGAAATATGTAAAGGGAAAGCAGTGTGCATAAGAAATATGTAAAGGGAAAGAAGTGTGCATAAGAAATATGTAAAGGGAAAGAAGTGTGCATAAGAAATATGTAAAGGGAAAGAAGTGTGCATAAGAAATATGTAAAGGGAAAGAAGTGTGCATAAGAAATATGTAAAGGGAAAGAAGTGTGCATAAGAAATATGTAAAGGGAAAGAAGTGTGCATAAGAAATTAACACATGATGTGGGAACAAGCCCTCGAGTTAAAAATGTAAAGGGAAAGAAGTGTGCATAAGAAATATGTAAAGGGAAAGAAGTGTGCATAAGAAATATGTAAAGGGAAAGAAGTGTGCATAAGAAATATGTAAAGGGAAAGAAGTGTGCATAAGAAATATGTAAAGGGAAAGAAGTGTGCATAAGAAATATGTAAAGGGAAAGAAGTGTGCATAAGAAATATGTAAAGGGAAAGAAGTGTGCATAAGAAATATGTAAAGGGAAAGAAGTGTGCATAAGAAATATGTAAAGGGAAAGAAGTGTGCATAAGAAATATGTAAAGGGAAAGAAGTGTGCATAAGAAATATGTAAAGGGAAAGAAGTGTGCATAAGAAATATGTAAAGGGAAAGAAGTGTGCATAAGAAATATGTAAAGGGAAAGAAGTGTGCATAAGAAATATGTAAAGGGAAAGAAGTGTGCATAAGAAATATGTAAAGGGAAAGAAGTGTGCATAAGAAATATGTAAAGGGAAAGAAGTGTGCATAAGAAATATGTGAAGGGAAAGAAGTGTGCATAAGAAATATGTGAAGGGAAAGAAGTGTGCATAAGAAATATGTAAAGGGAAAGAAGTGTGCATAAGAAATATGTAAAGGGAAAGAAGTGTGCATAAGAAATATGTAAAGGGAAAGAAGTGTGCATAAGAAATATGTAAAGGGAAAGAAGTGTGCATAAGAAATATGTAAAGGGAAAGAAGTGTGCATAAGAAATATGTAAAGGGAAAGAAGTGTGCATAAGAAATATGTAAAGGGAAAGAAGTGTGCATAAGAAATATGTAAAGGGAAAGAATTGTGCATAAGAAATATGTAAAGGGAAAGAAGTGTGCATAAGAAATATGTAAAGGGAAAGAAGTGTGCATAAGAAATATGTAAAGGGAAAGAAGTGTGCATAAGAAATATGTAAAGGGAAAGAAGTGTGCATAAGAAATATGTAAAGGGAAAGAAGTGTGCATAAGAAATATGTAAAGGGAAAGAAGTGTGCATAAGAAATATGTAAAGGGAAAGAAGTGTGCATAAGAAATATGTAAAGGGAAAGAAGTGTGCATAAGAAATATGTAAAGGGAAAGAAGTGTGCATAAGAAATATGTAAAGGGAAATAAGTGTGCATAAGAAATATGTAAAGGGAAAGAAGTGTGCATAAGAAATATGTAAAGGGAAATAAGTGTGCATAAGAAATATGTAAAGGGAAAGAAGTGTGCATAAGAAATATGTAAAGGGAAAGAAGTGTGCATAAGAAATATGTAAAGGGAAAGAAGTGTGCATAAGAAATATGTAAAGGGAAAGAAGTGTGCATAAGAAATATGTAAAGGGAAAGAAGTGTGCATAAGAAATATGTAAAGGGAAAGAAGTGTGCATAAGAAATATGTAAAGGGAAAGAAGTGTGCATAAGAAATATGTAAAGGGAAAGAAGTGTGCATAAGAAATATGTAAAGGGAAAGAAGTGTGCATAAGAAATATGTAAAGGGAAAGAAGTGTGCATAAGAAATATGTAAAGGGAAAGAAGTGTGCATAAGAAATATGTAAAGGGAAAGAAGTGTGCATAAGAAATATGTAAAGGGAAAGAAGTGTGCATAAGAAATATGTAAAGGGAAAGAAGTGTGCATAAGAAATAAACACATGATGTCGGGGCAAGCCCTCGAGTTAAATATGTAAAGGGAAAGAAGTGTGCATAAGAAATATGTAAAGGGAAAGAAGTGTGCATAAGAAATATGTAAAGGGAAAGAAGTGTGCATACGAAATATGTAAAGGGAAAGAAGTGTGCATAAGAAATATGTAAAGGGAAAGAAGTGTGCATAAGCAATATGTAAAGGGAAAGAAGTGTGCATAAGAAATAAACACATGATGTCGGGACAAGCCCTCGAGTTAAATATGTAAAGGGAAAGAAGTGTGCATAAGAAATAATAAGTGTGCATAAGAAATATGTAAAGGGAAATAAGTGTGCATAAGAAATATGTAAAGGGAAAGAAGTGTGCATAAGAAATATGTAAAGGGAAAGAAGTGTGCATAAGAAATATGTAAAGGGAAAGAAGTGTGCATAAGAAATATGTAAAGGGAAAGAAGTGTGCATACGAAATATGTAAAGGGAAAGAAGTGTGCATAAGAAATATGTAAAGGGAAAGAAGTGTGCATAAGAAATATGTAAAGGGAAAGAAGTGTGCATAAGAAATATGTAAAGGGAAAGAAGTGTGCATAAGAAATATGTAAAGGGAAAGAAGTGTGCATAAGAAATATGTAAAGGGAAAGAAGTGTGCATAAGAAATATGTAAAGGGAAAGAAGTGTGCATAAGAAATATGTAAAGGGAAAGAAGTGTGCATAAGAAATATGTAAAGGGAAAGAAGTGTGCATAAGAAATATGTAAAGGGAAAGAAGTGTGCATAAGAAATATGTAAAGGGAAAGAAGTGTGCATAAGAAATATGTAAAGGGAAAGAAGTGTGCATAAGAAATAAACACATGATGTCGGGACAAGCCCTCGAGTTAAATATGTAAAGGGAAAGAAGTGTGCATAAGAAATATGTAAAGGGAAAGAAGTGTGCATAAGAAATATGTAAAGGGAAAGAAGTGTGCATAAGAAATATGTAAAGGGAAAGAAGTGTGCATAAGAAATATGTAAAGGGAAAGAAGTGTGCATAAGAAATATGTAAAGGGAAAGAAGTGTGCATAAGAAATATGTAAAGGGAAAGAAGTGTGCATAAGAAATATGTAAAGGGAAAGCAGTGTGCATAAGAAATATGTAAAGGGAAAGAAGTGTGCATAAGAAATATGTAAAGGGAAAGAAGTGTGCATAAGAAATATGTAAAGGGAAAGAAGTGTGCATAAGAAATATGTAAAGGGAAAGAAGTGTGCATAAGAAATATGTAAAGGGAAAGAAGTGTGCATAAGAAATATGTAAAGGGAAAGAAGTGTGCATAAGAAATTAACACATGATGTGGGAACAAGCCCTCGAGTTAAAAATGTAAAGGGAAAGAAGTGTGCATAAGAAATATGTAAAGGGAAAGAAGTGTGCATAAGAAATATGTAAAGGGAAAGAAGTGTGCATAAGAAATATGTAAAGGGAAAGAAGTGTGCATAAGAAATATGTAAAGGGAAAGAAGTGTGCATAAGAAATATGTAAAGGGAAAGAAGTGTGCATAAGAAATATGTAAAGGGAAAGAAGTGTGCATAAGAAATATGTAAAGGGAAAGAAGTGTGCATAAGAAATATGTAAAGGGAAAGAAGTGTGCATAAGAAATATGTAAAGGGAAAGAAGTGTGCATAAGAAATATGTAAAGGGAAAGAAGTGTGCATAAGAAATATGTAAAGGGAAAGAAGTGTGCATAAGAAATATGTGAAGGGAAAGAAGTGTGCATAAGAAATATGTGAAGGGAAAGAAGTGTGCATAAGAAATATGTAAAGGGAAAGAAGTGTGCATAAGAAATATGTAAAGGGAAAGAAGTGTGCATAAGAAATATGTAAAGGGAAAGAAGTGTGCATAAGAAATATGTAAAGGGAAAGAAGTGTGCATAAGAAATATGTAAAGGGAAAGAAGTGTGCATAAGAAATATGTAAAGGGAAAGAAGTGTGCATAAGAAATATGTAAAGGGAAAGAAGTGTGCATAAGAAATATGTAAAGGGAAAGAATTGTGCATAAGAAATATGTAAAGGGAAAGAAGTGTGCATAAGAAATATGTAAAGGGAAAGAAGTGTGCATAAGAAATATGTAAAGGGAAAGAAGTGTGCATAAGAAATATGTAAAGGGAAAGAAGTGTGCATAAGAAATATGTAAAGGGAAAGAAGTGTGCATAAGAAATATGTAAAGGGAAAGAAGTGTGCATAAGAAATATGTAAAGGGAAAGAAGTGTGCATAAGAAATATGTAAAGGGAAAGAAGTGTGCATAAGAAATATGTAAAGGGAAAGAAGTGTGCATAAGAAATATGTAAAGGGAAATAAGTGTGCATAAGAAATATGTAAAGGGAAAGAAGTGTGCATAAGAAATATGTAAAGGGAAATAAGTGTGCATAAGAAATATGTAAAGGGAAAGAAGTGTGCATAAGAAATATGTAAAGGGAAAGAAGTGTGCATAAGAAATATGTAAAGGGAAAGAAGTGTGCATAAGAAATATGTAAAGGGAAAGAAGTGTGCATAAGAAATATGTAAAGGGAAAGAAGTGTGCATAAGAAATATGTAAAGGGAAAGAAGTGTGCATAAGAAATATGTAAAGGGAAAGAAGTGTGCATAAGAAATATGTAAAGGGAAAGAAGTGTGCATAAGAAATATGTAAAGGGAAAGAAGTGTGCATAAGAAATATGTAAAGGGAAAGAAGTGTGCATAAGAAATATGTAAAGGGAAAGAAGTGTGCATAAGAAATATGTAAAGGGAAAGAAGTGTGCATAAGAAATATGTAAAGGGAAAGAAGTGTGCATAAGAAATATGTAAAGGGAAAGAAGTGTGCATAAGAAATATGTAAAGGGAAAGAAGTGTGCATAAGAAATATGTAAAGGGAAAGAAGTGTGCATAAGAAATATGTAAAGGGAAAGAAGTGTGCATAAGAAATAAACACATGATGTCGGGGCAAGCCCTCGAGTTAAATATGTAAAGGGAAAGAAGTGTGCATAAGAAATATGTAAAGGGAAAGAAGTGTGCATAAGAAATATGTAAAGGGAAAGAAGTGTGCATACGAAATATGTAAAGGGAAAGAAGTGTGCATAAGAAATATGTAAAGGGAAAGAAGTGTGCATAAGAAATATGTAAAGGGAAAGAAGTGTGCATAAGAAATATGTAAAGGGAAAGAAGTGTTCATAAGAAATATGTAAAGGGAAAGAAGTGTGCATAAGAAATATGTAAAGGGAAAGAAGTGTGCATAATAAATATGTAAAGGGAAAGAAGTGTGCATAAGAAATATGTAAAGGGAAAGAAGTGTGCATAAGAAATATGTAAAGGGAAAGAAGTGTGCATAATAAATATGTAAAGGGAAAGAAGTGTGCATAAGAAATAAACACATTATGTGGGAACAAGCCCTCGAGTTAAATATGTAAAGGGAAAGAAGTGTGCACAAGAAATATGTAAAGGGAAAGAAGTGTGCATAAGAAATATGTAAAGGGAAAGAAGTGTGCATAAGAAATATGTAAAGGGAAAGAAGTGTGCATAAGAAATATGTAAAGGGAAAGAAGTGTGCATAAGAAATATGTAAAGGGAAAGAAGTGTGCATAAGAAATATGTAAAGGGAAAGAAGTGTGCATAAGAAATATGTAAAGGGAAAGAAGTGTGCATAAGAAATATGTAAAGGGAAAGAAGTGTGCATAAGAAATATGTAAAGGGAAAGAAGTGTGCATAAGCAATATGTAAAGGGAAAGAAGTGTGCATAAGAAATATGTAAAGGGAAAGAAGTGTGCATAAGAAATATGTAAAGGGAAAGAAGTGTGCATAAGCAATATGTAAAGGGAAAGAAGTGTGCATAAGAAATAAACACATGATGTCGGGACAAGCCCTCGAGTTAAATATGTAAAGGGAAAGAAGTGTGCATAAGAAATAATAAGTGTGCATAAGAAATATGTAAAGGGAAATAAGTGTGCATAAGAAATATGTAAAGGGAAAGAAGTGTGCATAAGAAATATGTAAAGGGAAAGAAGTGTGCATAAGAAATATGTAAAGGGAAAGAAGTGTGCATAAGAAATATGTAAAGGGAAAGAAGTGTGCATAAGAAATATGTAAAGGGAAAGAAGTGTGCATAAGAAATATGTAAAGGGAAAGAAGTGTGCATAAGAAATATGTAAAGGGAAAGAAGTGTGCATAAGAAATATGTAAAGGGAAAGAAGTGTGCATAAGAAATATGTAAAGGGAAAGAAGTGTGCATAAGAAATATGTAAAGGGAAAGAAGTGTGCATAAGAAATATGTAAAGGGAAAGAAGTGTGCATAAGAAATATGTAAAGGGAAAGAAGTGTGCATAATAAATAAACACATGATGTAGTGACAGCCTAAGAAATATGTAAAGGGAAAGAAGTGTGCATAAGAAATATGTAAAGGGAAAGAAGTGTGCATAAGAAATATGTAAAGGGAAAGAAGTGTGCATAAGAAATATGTAAAGGGAAAGAAGTGTGCATAAGAAATATGTAAAGGGAAAGAAGTGTGCATAAGAAATATGTAAAGGGAAAGAAGTGTGCATAAGAAATATGTAAAGGGAAAGAAGTGTGCATAAGAAATATGTAAAGGGAAAGAAGTGTGCATAAGAAATATGTAAAGGGAAAGAAGTGTGCATAAGAAATATGTAAAGGGAAAGAAGTGTGCATAAGAAATATGTAAAGGGAAAGAAGTGTGCATAAGAAATATGTAAAGGGAAAGAAGTGTGCATAAGAAATATGTAAAGGGAAAGAAGTGTGCATAAGAAATATGTAAAGGGAAAGAAGTGTGCATAAGAAATAAGAATGAAGTGGAAAGCAGAGTAAATATGTAAAGGGAAAGAAGTGTGCATAAGAAATATGTAAAGGGAAAGAAGTGTGCATAAGAAATATGTAAAGGGAAAGAAGTGTGCATAAGAAATATGTAAAGGGAAAGAAGTGTGCATAAGAAATATGTAAAGGGAAAGAAGTGTGCATAAGAAATATGTAAAGGGAAAGAAGTGTGCATAAGAAATATGTAAAGGGAAAGAAGTGTGCATAAGAAATATGTAAAGGGAAAGAAGTGTGCATAAGAAATATGTAAAGGGAAAGAAGTGTGCATAAGAAATATGTAAAGGGAAAGAAGTGTGCATAAGAAATATGTAAAGGGAAAGAAGTGTGCATAAGAAATATGTAAAGGGAAAGAAGTGTGCATAAGAAATATGTAAAGGGAAAGAAGTGTGCATAAGAAATATGTAAAGGGAAAGAAGTGTGCATAAGAAATATGTAAAGGGAAAGAAGTGTGCATAAGAAATATGTAAAGGGAAAGAAGTGTGCATAAGAAATATGTAAAGGGAAAGAAGTGTGCATAAGAAATATGTAAAGGGAAAGAAGTGTGCATAAGAAATATGTAAAGGGAAAGAAGTGTGCATAAGAAATATGTAAAGGGAAAGAAGTGTGCATAAGAAATATGTAAAGGGAAAGAAGTGTGCATAAGAAATATGTAAAGGGAAAGAAGTGTGCATAAGAAATATGTAAAGGGAAAGAAGTGTGCATAAGAAATATGTAAAGGGAAAGAAGTGTGCATAAGAAATATGTAAAGGGAAAGAAGTGTGCATAAGAAATATGTAAAGGGAAAGAAGTGTGCATAAGAAATATGTAAAGGGAAAGAAGTGTGCATAAGAAATATGTAAAGGGAAAGAAGTGTGCATAAGAAATATGTAAAGGGAAAGAAGTGTGCATAAGAAATATGTAAAGGGAAAGAAGTGTGCATAAGAAATATGTAAAGGGAAAGAAGTGTGCATAAGAAATATGTAAAGGGAAAGAAGTGTGCATAAGAAATATGTAAAGGGAAAGAAGTGTGCATAAGAAATATGTAAAGGGAAAGAAGTGTGCATAAGAAATATGTAAAGGGAAAGAAGTGTGCATAAGAAATATGTAAAGGGAAAGAAGTGTGCATAAGAAATATGTAAAGGGAAAGAAGTGTGCATAAGAAATATGTAAAGGGAAAGAAGTGTGCATAAGAAATATGTAAAGGGAAAGAAGTGTGCATAAGAAATATGTAAAGGGAAAGAAGTGTGCATAAGAAATATGTAAAGGGAAAGAAGTGTGCATAAGAAATATGTAAAGGGAAAGAAGTGTGCATAAGAAATATGTAAAGGGAAAGAAGTGTGCATAAGAAATATGTAAAGGGAAAGAAGTGTGCATAAGAAATATGTAAAGGGAAAGAAGTGTGCATAAGAAATATGTAAAGGGAAAGAAGTGTGCATAAGAAATATGTAAAGGGAAAGAAGTGTGCATAAGAAATATGTAAAGGGAAAGAAGTGTGCATAAGAAATATGTAAAGGGAAAGAAGTGTGCATAAGAAATATGTAAAGGGAAAGAAGTGTGCATAAGAAATATGTAAAGGGAAAGAAGTGTGCATAAGAAATATGTAAAGGGAAAGAAGTGTGCATAAGAAATATGTAAAGGGAAAGAAGTGTGCATAAGAAATATGTAAAGGGAAAGAAGTGTGCATAAGAAATATGTAAAGGGAAAGAAGTGTGCATAAGAAATATGTAAAGGGAAAGAAGTGTGCATAAAAAATATGTAAAGGGAAAGAAGTGTGCATAAGAAATATGTAAAGGGAAAGAAGTGTGCATAAGAAATATGTAAAGGGAAAGAAGTGTGCATAAGAAATATGTAAAGGGAGAGAAGTGTGCATAAGAAATATGTAAAGGGAAAGAAGTGTGCATAAGAAATATGTAAAGGGAAAGAAGTGTGCATAAGAAATATGTAAAGGGAAAGAAGTGTGCATAAGAAATATGTAAAGGGAAAGAAGTGTGCATAAGAAATATGTAAAGGGAAAGAAGTGTGCATAAGAAATATGTAAAGGGAAAGAAGTGTGCATAAGAAATATGTAAAGGGAAAGAAGTGTGCATAAGAAATATGTAAAGGGAAAGAAGTGTGCATAAGAAATATGTAAAGGAAAAGAAGTGTGCATAAGAAATATGTAAAGGGAAAGAAGTGTGCATAAGAAATATGTAAAGGGAAAGAAGTGTGCGTAAGAAATATGTAAAGGGAAAGAAGTGTGCATAAGAAATATGTAAAGGGAAAGAAGTGTGCATAAGAAATATGTAAAGGAAAAGAAGTGTGCATAAGAAATATGTAAAGGGAAAGAAGTGTGCATAAGAAATATGTAAAGGGAAATAAGTGTGCATAAGAAATATGTAAAGGGAAAGAAGTGTGCATAAGAAATATGTAAAGGGAAAGAAGTGTGCATAAGAAATAAACACATGATGTCGGGACAAGCCCTCGAGTTAAATATGTAAAGGGAAAGAAGTGTGCATAAGAAATAAAAAAGGGAAAGAAGTGTGCATAAGAAATATGTAAAGGGAAAGAAGTGTGCATAAGAAATATGTAAAGGGAAAGAAGTGTGCATAAGAAATATGTAAAGGGAAAGAAGTGTGCATAAGAAATAAACACATGATGTCGGGACAAGCCCTCAAGTTAAATATGTAAAGGGAAAGAAGTGTGCATAAGACATATGTAAAGGGAAAGAAGTGTGCATAAGAAATATGTAAAGGGAAAGAAGTGTGCATAAGAAATATGTAAAGGGAAAGAAGTGTGCATAAGAAATATGTAAAGGGAAACAAAGTGTGCATAAGAAATATGTAAAGGGAAAGAAGTGTGCATAAGAAATATGTAAAGGGAAAGAAGTGTGCATAAGAAATATGTAAAGGGAAAGAAGTGTGCATAAGACATATGTAAAGGGAAAGAAGTGTGCATAAGAAATAAAAAAGGGAAAGAAGTGTGCATAAGAAATATGTAAAGGGAAAGAAGTGTGCATAAGAAATATGTAAAGGGAAAGAAGTGTGCATAAGAAATATGTAAAGGGACAGAAGTGTGCATAAGAAATAAACACATGATGTCGGGACAAGCCCTCGAGTTAAATATGTAAAGGGAAAGAAGTGTGCATAAGACATATGTAAAGGGAAAGATGTGTGCATAAGAAATATGTAAAGAGAAAGAAGTGTGCATAAGAAATATGTAAAGGGAAAGAAGTGTGCATAATAAATATGTAAAGGGAAAGAAGTGTGCATAAGAAATATGTAAAGGGAAAGAAGTGTGCTTAAGAAATATGTAAAGGGAAAGAAGTGTGCATAAGAAATATGTAAAGGGAAAGAAGTGTGCATAAGAAATATGTAAAGGGAAAGAAGTGTGCATAAGAAATATGTAAAGGGAAAGAAGTGTGCATAAGAAATATGTAAAGGGAAAGAAGTGTGCATACGAAATATGTAAAGGGAAAGAAGTGTGCATAAGAAATATGTAAAGGGAAAGAAGTGTGCATAAGAAATATGTAAAGGGAAAGACGTGTGCATAAGAAATATGTAAAGGGAAAGAAGTGTGCATAAGAAATATGTAAAGGGAAAGAAGTGTGCATAAGAAATATGTAAAGGGAAAGAAGTGTGCATAAGAAATATGTAAAGGGAAAAAAGTGTGCATAAGAAATATGTAAAGGGAAAGAAGTGTGCATAAGAAATATGTAAAGGGAAAGAAGTGTGCATAAGAAATAAACACATGATGTCGGGACAAGCCCTCGAGTTAAATATGTAAAGGGAAAGAAGTGTGCATAAGAAATAAACAAGGGAAATAAGTGTGCATAAGAAATATGTAAAGGGAAAGAAGTGTGCATAAGAAATATGTAAAGGGAAAGAACTGTGCATATGAAATATGTAAAGGGAAAGAAGTGTGCATAAAAAATATGTAAAGGGAAAGAAGTGTGCATAAGAAATATGTAAAGGGAAAGAAGTGTGCATAAGAAATATGTAAAGGGAAAGAAGTGTGCATAAGAAATATGTAAAGGGAAAGAAGTGTGCATAAGAAATAAACACATGATGTCGGGACAAGCCCTCGAGTTAAATATGTAAAGGGAAAGAAGTGTGCATAATAAATAAAAAAGGGAAAGAAGTGTGCATAATAAATAAAAAAAGGGAAAGAAGTGTGCATAATAAATATGTAAAGGGAAAGAAGTGTGCATAATAAATATGTAAAGGGAAAGAAGTGTGCATAAGAAATATGTAAAGGGAAAAAAGTGTGCATAAGAAATATGTAAAGGGAAAGAAGTGTGCATAAGAAATATGTAAAGGGAAAGAAGTGTGCATAAGAAATATGTAAAGGGAAAGAAGTGTGCATAAGAAATATGTAAAGGGAAAGAAGTTTGCATAAGAAATATGTAATGGGAAAGAAGTGTGCATAAGAAATATGTAAAGGGAAAGAAGTGTGCATAATAAATATGTAAAGGGAAAGAAGTGTGCATAAGAAATATGTAAAGGGAAAGAAGTGTGCATAAGAAATATGTAAAGGGAAAGAAGTGTGCATAAGAAATATGTAAAGGGAAAGAAGTGTGCATAAGAAATATGTAAAGGGAAAGAAGTGTGCATAAGAAATATGTAAAGGGAAAGAAGTGTGCATAAGAAATATGTAAAGGGAAAGAAGTGTGCATAAGAAATATGTAAAGGGAAAGAAGTGTGCATAAGAAATATGTAAAGGGAAAGAAGTGTGCATAAGAAATATGTAAAGGGAAAGAAGTGTGCATAAGAAATATGTAAAGGGAAAGAAGTGTGCATAAGAAATATGTAAAGGGAAAGAAGTGTGCATAAGAAATATGTAAAGGAAAAGAAGTGTGCATAAGAAATATGTAAAGGAAAAGAAGTGTGCATAAGAAATATGTAAAGGGAAAGAAGTGTGCATAAGAAATATGTAAAGGGAAAGAAGTGTGCATAAGAAATATGTAAAGGGAAAGAAGTGTGCATAAGAAATATGTAAAGGGAAAGAAGTGTGCATAAGAAATATGTAAAGGGAAAGAGGTGTGCATAAGAAATATGTAAAGGGAAAGAAGTGTGCATAAGAAATATGTAAAGGGAAAGAAGTGTTCATAAGAAATATGTAAAGGGAAAGAAGTGTGCATAAGAAATAAACACATGATGTGGGAACAAGCCCTCGAGTTAAATATGTAAAGGGAAATAAGTGTGCATAAGAAATAAACACATGATGTGGGAACAAGCCCTCGAGTTAAATATGTAGAGGGAAAGAAGTGTGCATAAGAAATATGTAAAGGGAAAGAAGTGTGCATAAGAAATATGTAAAGGGAAAGAAGTGTGCATAAGAAATATGTAAAGGGAAAGAAGTGTGCATAAGAAATATGTAAAGGGAAAGAAGTGTGCATAAGAAATATGTAAAGGGAAAGAAGTGTGCATAAGAAATATGTAAAGGGAAAGAAGTGTGCATAAGAAATATGTAAAGGGAAAGAAGTGTGCATAAGAAATATGTAAAGGGAAAGAAGTGTTCATAAGAAATATGTAAAGGGAAAGAAGTGTGCATAAGAAATATGTAAAGGGAAAAAAGTGTGCATAAGAAATATGTAAAGGGAAAGAAGTGTGCATAAGAAATATGTAAAGGGAAAGAAGTGTGCATAAGAAATATGTAAAGGGAAAGAAGTGTGCATAAGAAATATGTAAAGGGAAAGAAGTTTGCATAAGAAATATGTAATGGGAAAGAAGTGTGCATAAGAAATATGTAAAGGGAAAGAAGTGTGCATAATAAATATGTAAAGGGAAAGAAGTGTGCATAAGAAATATGTAAAGGGAAAGAAGTGTGCATAAGAAATATGTAAAGGGAAAGAAGTGTGCATAAGAAATATGTAAAGGGAAAGAAGTGTGCATAAGAAATATGTAAAGGGAAAGAAGTGTGCATAAGAAATATGTAAAGGGAAAGAAGTGTGCATAAGAAATATGTAAAGGGAAAGAAGTGTGCATAAGAAATATGTAAAGGGAAAGAAGTGTGCATAAGAAATATGTAAAGGGAAAGAAGTGTGCATAAGAAATATGTAAAGGGAAAGAAGTGTGCATAAGAAATATGTAAAGGGAAAGAAGTGTGCATAAGAAATATGTAAAGGGAAAGAAGTGTGCATAAGAAATATGTAAAGGAAAAGAAGTGTGCATAAGAAATATGTAAAGGAAAAGAAGTGTGCATAAGAAATATGTAAAGGGAAAGAAGTGTGCATAAGAAATATGTAAAGGGAAAGAAGTGTGCATAAGAAATATGTAAAGGGAAAGAAGTGTGCATAAGAAATATGTAAAGGGAAAGAAGTGTGCATAAGAAATATGTAAAGGGAAAGAGGTGTGCATAAGAAATATGTAAAGGGAAAGAAGTGTGCATAAGAAATATGTAAAGGGAAAGAAGTGTTCATAAGAAATATGTAAAGGGAAAGAAGTGTGCATAAGAAATAAACACATGATGTGGGAACAAGCCCTCGAGTTAAATATGTAAAGGGAAATAAGTGTGCATAAGAAATAAACACATGATGTGGGAACAAGCCCTCGAGTTAAATATGTAGAGGGAAAGAAGTGTGCATAAGAAATATGTAAAGGGAAAGAAGTGTGCATAAGAAATATGTAAAGGGAAAGAAGTGTGCATAAGAAATATGTAAAGGGAAAGAAGTGTGCATAAGAAATATGTAAAGGGAAAGAAGTGTGCATAAGAAATATGTAAAGGGAAAGAAGTGTGCATAAGAAATATGTAAAGGGAAAGAAGTGTGCATAAGAAATATGTAAAGGGAAAGAAGTGTGCATAAGAAATATGTAAAGGGAAAGAAGTGTTCATAAGAAATATGTAAAGGGAAAGAAGTGTGCATAAGAAATAAACACATGATGTGGGAACAAGCCCTCGAGTTAAATATGTAAAGGGAAATAAGTGTGCATAAGAAATAAACACATGATGTGGGAACAAGCCCTCGAGTTAAATATGTAGAGGGAAAGAAGTGTGCATAAGAAATATGTAAAGGGAAAGAAGTATGCATAAGAAATATGTAAAGGGAAAGAAGTGTGCATAAGAAATATGTAAAGGGAAAGAAGTGTGCATAAGAAATATGTAAAGGGAAAGAAGTGTGCATAAGAAATAAACACATGATGTGGGAACAAGCCCTCGAGTTAAATATGTAAAGGGAAAGAAGTGTGCATAAGAAATATGTAAAGGGAAAGAAGTGTGCATAAGAAATATGTAAAGGGAAAGAAGTGTGCATAAGAAATATGTAAAGGGAAAGAAGTGTGCATAAGAAATATGTAAAGGGAAAGAAGTGTGCATAAGAAATATGTAAAGGGAAAGAAGTGTGCATAAGAAATATGTAAAGGGAAAGAAGTGTGCATAAGAAATATGTAAAGGGAAAGAAGTGTGCATAAGAAATATGTAAAGGGAAAGAAGTGTGCATAAGAAATATGTAAAGGGAAAGAAGTGTGCATAAGAAATATGTAAAGGGAAAGAAGTGTGCATAAGAAATATGTAAAGAGAAAGAAGTGTGCATAAGAAATATGTAAAGGGAAAGAAGTGTGCATAAGAAATATGTAAAGGGAAAGAAGTGTGCATAAAAAATATGTAAAGGGAAAGAAGTGTGCATAAGAAATATGTAAAGGGAAAGAAGTGTGCATAAGAAATATGTAAAGGAAAAGAAGTGTGCATAAGAAATATGTAAAGGGAAAGAAGTGTGCATAAGAAATATGTAAAGGGAAAGAAGTGTGCATAAGAAATATGTAAAGGGAAAGAAGTGTGCATAAGAAATATGTAAAGGGAAAGAAGTGTGCATAAGAAATATGTAAAGGGAAAGAAGTGTGCATAAGAAATATGTAAAGGGAAAGAAGTGTGCATAAGAAATATGTAAAGGGAAAGAAGTGTGCATACGAAATATGTAAAGGGAAAGAAGTGTGCATAAGAAATATGTAAAGGGAAAGAAGTGTGCATAAGAAATATGTAAAGGGAAAGAAGTGTGCATAAGAAATATGTAAAGGGAAAGAAGTGTGCATAAGAAATATGTAAAGGGAAAGAAGTGTGCATAAGAAATATGTAAAGGGAAAGAAGTGTGCATAAGAAATATGTAAAGGGAAAGAAGTGTGCATAAGAAATATGTAAAGGGAAAGAAGTGTGAATAAGAAATATGTAAAGGGAAATAAGTGTGCATAAGAAATATGTAAAGGGAAAGAAGTGTGCATAAGAAATATGTAAAGGGAAAGAAGTGTGCATAAGAAATATGTAAAGGGAAAGAAGTGTGCATAAAAAATATGTAAAGGGAAAGAAGTGTGCATAAGAAATATGTAAAGGGAAAGAAGTGTGCATAAGAAATATGTAAAGGGAAAGAAGTGTGCATAAGAAATATGTAAAGGGAGAGAAGTGTGCATAAGAAATATGTAAAGGGAAAGAAGTGTGCATAAGAAATATGTAAAGGGAAAGAAGTGTGCATAAGAAATATGTAAAGGGAAAGAAGTGTGCATAAGAAATATGTAAAGGGAAAGAAGTGTGCATAAGAAATATGTAAAGGGAAAGAAGTGTGCATAAGAAATATGTAAAGGGAAAGAAGTGTGCATAAGAAATATGTAAAGGGAAAGAAGTGTGCATAAGAAATATGTAAAGGGAAAGAAGTGTGCATAAGAAATATGTAAAGGAAAAGAAGTGTGCATAAGAAATATGTAAAGGGAAAGAAGTGTGCATAAGAAATATGTAAAGGGAAAGAAGTGTGCGTAAGAAATATGTAAAGGGAAAGAAGTGTGCATAAGAAATATGTAAAGGGAAAGAAGTGTGCATAAGAAATATGTAAAGGAAAAGAAGTGTGCATAAGAAATATGTAAAGGGAAAGAAGTGTGCATAAGAAATATGTAAAGGGAAATAAGTGTGCATAAGAAATATGTAAAGGGAAAGAAGTGTGCATAAGAAATATGTAAAGGGAAAGAAGTGTGCATAAGAAATAAACACATGATGTCGGGACAAGCCCTCGAGTTAAATATGTAAAGGGAAAGAAGTGTGCATAAGAAATAAAAAAGGGAAAGAAGTGTGCATAAGAAATATGTAAAGGGAAAGAAGTGTGCATAAGAAATATGTAAAGGGAAAGAAGTGTGCATAAGAAATATGTAAAGGGAAAGAAGTGTGCATAAGAAATAAACACATGATGTCGGGACAAGCCCTCAAGTTAAATATGTAAAGGGAAAGAAGTGTGCATAAGACATATGTAAAGGGAAAGAAGTGTGCATAAGAAATATGTAAAGGGAAAGAAGTGTGCATAAGAAATATGTAAAGGGACAGAAGTGTGCATAAGAAATAAACACATGATGTCGGGACAAGCCCTCGAGTTAAATATGTAAAGAGAAAGAAGTGTGCATAAGAAATATGTAAAGGGAATGAAGTGTGCATAAGAAATATGTAAAGGGAAAGAAGTGTGCATAAGAAATATGTAAAGGGAAAGAAGTGTGCATAATAAATATGTAAAGGGAAAGAAGTGTGCTTAAGAAATATGTAAAGGGAAAGAAGTGTGCATAAGAAATATGTAAAGGGAAAGAAGTGTGCATAAGAAATATGTAAAGGGAAAGAAGTGTGCATAAGAAATATGTAAAGGGAAAGAAGTGTGCATAAGAAATATGTAAAGGGAAAGAAGTGTGCATAAGAAATATGTAAAGGGAAAGAAGTGTGCATAAGAAATATGTAAAGGGAAAGAAGTGTGCATAAGAAATATGTAAAGGGAAAGAAGTGTGCATAAGAAATATGTAAAGGGAAAGAAGTGTGCATAAGAAATATGTAAAGGGAAAGAAGTGTGCATAAGAAATATGTAAAGGGAAAGAAGTGTGCATAAGAAATATGTAAAGGGAAAGAAGTGTGCATAAGAAATATGTAAAGGGAAAGAAGTGTGCATAAGAAATAAACACATGATGTGGGAACAAGCCCTCGAGTTAAATATGTAAAGGGAAAGAAGTGTGCATAAGAAATAAACACATGATGTGGGAACAAGCCCTCGAGTTAAATATGTAGAGGGAAAGAAGTGTGCATAAGAAATATGTAAAGGGAAAGAAGTATGCATAAGAAATATGTAAAGGGAAAGAAGTGTGCATAAGAAATATGTAAAGGGAAAGAAGTGTGCATAAGAAATATGTAAAGGGAAAGAAGTGTGCATAAGAAATATGTAAAGGGAAAGAAGTGTGCATAAGAAATATGTAAAGGGAAAGAAGTGTGCATAAGAAATATGTAAAGGGAAAGAAGTGTGCATAAGAAATATGTAAAGGGAAAGAAGTGTGCATAAGAAATATGTAAAGGGAAAGAAGTGTGCATAAGAAATATGTAAAGGGAAAGAAGTGTGCATAAGAAATATGTAAAGGGAAAGAAGTGTGCATAAGAAATATGTAAAGGGAAAGAAGTGTGCATAAGAAATAAACACATGATGTCGGGACAAGCCCTCGAGTTAAATATGTAAAGGGAAATAAGTGTGCATAAGAAATATGTAAAGGGAAAGAAGTGTGCATAAGAAATACGTAAAGGGAAAGAAGTGTGCATAAGAAATATGTAAAGGGAAAGAAGTGTGCATAAGAAATATGTAAAGGGAAAGAAGTGTGCATACGAAATATGTAAAGGGAAAGAAGTGTGCATACGAAATATGTAAAGGGAAAGAAGTGTGCATAAGAAATATGTAAAGGGAAAGAAGTGTGCATAAGAAATATGTAAAGGGAAAGAAGTGTGCATAAGAAATATGTAAAGGGAAAGAAGTGTGCATAAGAAATATGTAAAGGGAAAGAAGTGTGCATAAGAAATATGTAAAGGGAAAGAAGTGTGCATAAGAAATATGTAAAGGGAAAGAAGTGTGAATAAGAAATATGTAAAGGGAAAGAAGTGTGCATAAGAAATATGTAAAGGGAAAGAAGTGTGCATAAGAAATATGTAAAGGGAAAGAAGTGTGCATAAGAAATATGTAAAGGGAAAGAAGTGTGCATAAGAAATATGTAAAGGGAAAGAAGTGTGCATAAGAAATATGTAAAGGGAAAGAAGTGTGCATAAGAAATAAACACATGATGTCGGGACAAGCCCTCGAGTTAAATATGTAAAGGGAAAGAAGTGTGCATAAGAAATAAAAAAGGGAAAGAAGTGTGCATAAGAAATATGTAAAGGGAAAGAAGTGTGCATAAGAAATATGTAAAGGGAAAGAAGTGTGCATAAGAAATATGTAAAGGGAAAGAAGTGTGCATAAGAAATAAACACATGATGTCGGGACAAGCCCTCAAGTTAAATATGTAAAGGGAAAGAAGTGTGCATAAGACATATGTAAAGGGAAAGAAGTGTGCATAAGAAATATGTAAAGGGAAAGAAGTGTGCATAAGAAATATGTAAAGGGACAGAAGTGTGCATAAGAAATAAACACATGATGTCGGGACAAGCCCTCGAGTTAAATATGTAAAGAGAAAGAAGTGTGCATAAGAAATATGTAAAGGGAAAGAAGTGTGCATAAGAAATATGTAAAGGGAAAGAAGTGTGCATAAGAAATATGTAAAGGGAAAGAAGTGTGCATAAGAAATATGTAAAGGGAAAGAAGTGTGCTTAAGAAATATGTAAAGGGAAAGAAGTGTGCATAAGAAATATGTAAAGGGAAAGAAGTGTGCATAAGAAATATGTAAAGGAAAAGAAGTGTGCATAAGAAATATGTAAAGGGAAAGAAGTGTGCATAAGAAATATGTAAAGGGAAAGAAGTGTGCATAAGAAATATGTAAAGGGAAAGAAGTGTGCATAAGAAATATGTAAAGGGAAAGAAGTGTGCATAAGAAATATGTAAAGGGAAAGAAGTGTGCATAAGAAATATGTAAAGGGAAAGAAGTGTGCATAAGAAATATGTAAAGGGAAAGAAGTGTGCATACGAAATATGTAAAGGGAAAGAAGTGTGCATAAGAAATATGTAAAGGGAAAGAAGTGTGCATAAGAAATATGTAAAGGGAAAGAAGTGTGCATAAGAAATATGTAAAGGGAAAGAAGTGTGCATAAGAAATATGTAAAGGGAAAGAAGTGTGCATAAGAAATATGTAAAGGGAAAGAAGTGTGCATAAGAAATATGTAAAGGGAAAGAAGTGTGCATAAGAAATATGTAAAGGGAAAGAAGTGTGAATAAGAAATATGTAAAGGGAAATAAGTGTGCATAAGAAATATGTAAAGGGAAAGAAGTGTGCATAAGAAATATGTAAAGGGAAAGAAGTGTGCATAAGAAATATGTAAAGGGAAAGAAGTGTGCATAAAAAATATGTAAAGGGAAAGAAGTGTGCATAAGAAATATGTAAAGGGAAAGAAGTGTGCATAAGAAATATGTAAAGGGAAAGAAGTGTGCATAAGAAATATGTAAAGGGAGAGAAGTGTGCATAAGAAATATGTAAAGGGAAAGAAGTGTGCATAAGAAATATGTAAAGGGAAAGAAGTGTGCATAAGAAATATGTAAAGGGAAAGAAGTGTGCATAAGAAATATGTAAAGGGAAAGAAGTGTGCATAAGAAATATGTAAAGGGAAAGAAGTGTGCATAAGAAATATGTAAAGGGAAAGAAGTGTGCATAAGAAATATGTAAAGGGAAAGAAGTGTGCATAAGAAATATGTAAAGGGAAAGAAGTGTGCATAAGAAATATGTAAAGGAAAAGAAGTGTGCATAAGAAATATGTAAAGGGAAAGAAGTGTGCATAAGAAATATGTAAAGGGAAAGAAGTGTGCGTAAGAAATATGTAAAGGGAAAGAAGTGTGCATAAGAAATATGTAAAGGGAAAGAAGTGTGCATAAGAAATATGTAAAGGAAAAGAAGTGTGCATAAGAAATATGTAAAGGGAAAGAAGTGTGCATAAGAAATATGTAAAGGGAAATAAGTGTGCATAAGAAATATGTAAAGGGAAAGAAGTGTGCATAAGAAATATGTAAAGGGAAAGAAGTGTGCATAAGAAATAAACACATGATGTCGGGACAAGCCCTCGAGTTAAATATGTAAAGGGAAAGAAGTGTGCATAAGAAATAAAAAAGGGAAAGAAGTGTGCATAAGAAATATGTAAAGGGAAAGAAGTGTGCATAAGAAATATGTAAAGGGAAAGAAGTGTGCATAAGAAATATGTAAAGGGAAAGAAGTGTGCATAAGAAATAAACACATGATGTCGGGACAAGCCCTCAAGTTAAATATGTAAAGGGAAAGAAGTGTGCATAAGACATATGTAAAGGGAAAGAAGTGTGCATAAGAAATATGTAAAGGGAAAGAAGTGTGCATAAGAAATATGTAAAGGGACAGAAGTGTGCATAAGAAATAAACACATGATGTCGGGACAAGCCCTCGAGTTAAATATGTAAAGAGAAAGAAGTGTGCATAAGAAATATGTAAAGGGAATGAAGTGTGCATAAGAAATATGTAAAGGGAAAGAAGTGTGCATAAGAAATATGTAAAGGGAAAGAAGTGTGCATAATAAATATGTAAAGGGAAAGAAGTGTGCTTAAGAAATATGTAAAGGGAAAGAAGTGTGCATAAGAAATATGTAAAGGGAAAGAAGTGTGCATAAGAAATATGTAAAGGGAAAGAAGTGTGCATAAGAAATATGTAAAGGGAAAGAAGTGTGCATAAGAAATATGTAAAGGGAAAGAAGTGTGCATAAGAAATATGTAAAGGGAAAGAAGTGTGCATAAGAAATATGTAAAGGGAAAGAAGTGTGCATAAGAAATATGTAAAGGGAAAGAAGTGTGCATAAGAAATATGTAAAGGGAAAGAAGTGTGCATAAGAAATATGTAAAGGGAAAGAAGTGTGCATAAGAAATATGTAAAGGGAAAGAAGTGTGCATAAGAAATATGTAAAGGGAAAGAAGTGTGCATAAGAAATATGTAAAGGGAAAGAAGTGTGCATAAGAAATAAACACATGATGTGGGAACAAGCCCTCGAGTTAAATATGTAAAGGGAAAGAAGTGTGCATAAGAAATAAACACATGATGTGGGAACAAGCCCTCGAGTTAAATATGTAGAGGGAAAGAAGTGTGCATAAGAAATATGTAAAGGGAAAGAAGTATGCATAAGAAATATGTAAAGGGAAAGAAGTGTGCATAAGAAATATGTAAAGGGAAAGAAGTGTGCATAAGAAATATGTAAAGGGAAAGAAGTGTGCATAAGAAATATGTAAAGGGAAAGAAGTGTGCATAAGAAATATGTAAAGGGAAAGAAGTGTGCATAAGAAATATGTAAAGGGAAAGAAGTGTGCATAAGAAATATGTAAAGGGAAAGAAGTGTGCATAAGAAATATGTAAAGGGAAAGAAGTGTGCATAAGAAATATGTAAAGGGAAAGAAGTGTGCATAAGAAATATGTAAAGGGAAAGAAGTGTGCATAAGAAATATGTAAAGGGAAAGAAGTGTGCATAAGAAATAAACACATGATGTCGGGACAAGCCCTCGAGTTAAATATGTAAAGGGAAATAAGTGTGCATAAGAAATATGTAAAGGGAAAGAAGTGTGCATAAGAAATACGTAAAGGGAAAGAAGTGTGCATAAGAAATATGTAAAGGGAAAGAAGTGTGCATAAGAAATATGTAAAGGGAAAGAAGTGTGCATACGAAATATGTAAAGGGAAAGAAGTGTGCATACGAAATATGTAAAGGGAAAGAAGTGTGCATAAGAAATATGTAAAGGGAAAGAAGTGTGCATAAGAAATATGTAAAGGGAAAGAAGTGTGCATAAGAAATATGTAAAGGGAAAGAAGTGTGCATAAGAAATATGTAAAGGGAAAGAAGTGTGCATAAGAAATATGTAAAGGGAAAGAAGTGTGCATAAGAAATATGTAAAGGGAAAGAAGTGTGAATAAGAAATATGTAAAGGGAAAGAAGTGTGCATAAGAAATATGTAAAGGGAAAGAAGTGTGCATAAGAAATATGTAAAGGGAAAGAAGTGTGCATAAGAAATATGTAAAGGGAAAGAAGTGTGCATAAGAAATATGTAAAGGGAAAGAAGTGTGCATAAGAAATATGTAAAGGGAAAGAAGTGTGCATAAGAAATAAACACATGATGTCGGGACAAGCCCTCGAGTTAAATATGTAAAGGGAAAGAAGTGTGCATAAGAAATAAAAAAGGGAAAGAAGTGTGCATAAGAAATATGTAAAGGGAAAGAAGTGTGCATAAGAAATATGTAAAGGGAAAGAAGTGTGCATAAGAAATATGTAAAGGGAAAGAAGTGTGCATAAGAAATAAACACATGATGTCGGGACAAGCCCTCAAGTTAAATATGTAAAGGGAAAGAAGTGTGCATAAGACATATGTAAAGGGAAAGAAGTGTGCATAAGAAATATGTAAAGGGAAAGAAGTGTGCATAAGAAATATGTAAAGGGACAGAAGTGTGCATAAGAAATAAACACATGATGTCGGGACAAGCCCTCGAGTTAAATATGTAAAGAGAAAGAAGTGTGCATAAGAAATATGTAAAGGGAAAGAAGTGTGCATAAGAAATATGTAAAGGGAAAGAAGTGTGCATAAGAAATATGTAAAGGGAAAGAAGTGTGCATAATAAATATGTAAAGGGAAAGAAGTGTGCTTAAGAAATATGTAAAGGGAAAGAAGTGTGCATAAGAAATATGTAAAGGGAAAGAAGTGTGCATAAGAAATATGTAAAGGGAAAGAAGTGTGCATAAGAAATATGTAAAGGGAAAGAAGTGTGCATAAGAAATA
>JBAIAA010000682.1:1140000-1416787 GCA_037893245.1 Crossaster papposus | reverse complement strand
AAAAAACAAGGGGTTAACCCACTTTTTTATTTAAATTTGGCCAAAAATGGATTTGTCTCCAAACGTCTTAAATATCATCTCTGACGCATGAGGAACATCATTCCACCAAAACAAAGCTAAAATTGCAAATATTTTGTGAAATATGACCTATTTTTGACTAAAAAATACTTATTTTTATTTTATTTTTTCTCAAATTTTCGACCAAATGTTTTATTTAACGTGAATTTCGTCCGAATTCCAGTTGGAATGGCTTCCCCTGTCCTGTAAGCTTCTTGTGAAGGAGTTTTTAAAAATTAGATTTTGGGCCAAAAATTAAAAAAAATACAAGGGGTTAACCAACTTTTTTATCTAAATTTTGCCAAAAATAGATTTTTATCCAAACGTCTTAAATATCATCTCTGATGCAAGAGGAACCTCATTCCATAAAAACAAAGCTTAAATTGCAAATATTTTTTGAAATATAACCTATTTTTGACCAATAAAAACGTATTTTTATTAGATTTGTCCTGAAATTCTCGACCAAATGTTTTATTTAACGTGAATTTCGTCCAAATTCCAGTTGGAATGGCTTCTCCTGTCCTGTAGGCTTCTTGTGAAGGAGTTTAAAAAAAATATGATTTGGCGCCAAAAATTGAAAAAAAACAAGGGGTTAACCCACTTTTTTTATCTAAATTTGGCCAAAAATGGATTTGTCTCCAAACGTCTTAAATATCATCTCTGATGCATGAGGAACATCATTCCACCAAAACAAAGCTAAAATTGCAAATATTTTGTGAAATATGACCTATTTTTGACTACAAAAAATACTTATTTTTATTTTATTTTTTCTCAAATTTTTGACCAAATGTTTTATTTAACGTGAATTTCGTCCAAATTCCAGTTGGAATGGCTTCTCCTGTCCTGTAGGCTTATTGTGAAGGAGTTTTAAAAAATATGATTTTGGGCCAAAAATTGAAAAAAATACAAGGGGTTAACCCACTTTTTTATCTATATTTGGCCAAAAATGGAATTGTCTTCAAACGTCTTAAATATCATCTCTGATGCATGAGGAACATCATTCCATAAAAACAAAGCTTAAATTGCAAATATTTTGTGAAATATTACCTATTTTTGACCAAAAAATACTTATTTTTATTTGATTTTTTCTCAAATTTTCGACCAAATGTTTTATTTAACGTGAATTTCATCCAAATTCCAGTTGGAATGGCATCTCCTGTCCTGTAGGCTTCTTGTGAAGGAGTTTTAAAAAATATAATTTTTGGCCAAAAATTGAAAAAAAATTCAAGGGGTTAGGTTAACCCACTTTTTTATCTAAATTTGGCCAAAAATGGAGTTTTCTCCAAACGTCTTAAATATCATCTCTGATGCATGAGGAACGTCATTCTATCAAAACAAAGCTAAAATTGCAAATATTTTGTGAAATATGACCTATTTTTGACCAATAAAAACGTATTTGTATTAGATTTTTTCTCAAATTTTCGACCAAATGTTTTATTTAATGTCAATTTCGTCCAAATTCCAGTTGGAATGGCATCTCCTGTCCTGTAGGCTTCTTGTGAAGGAGATTTAAAAAATATAATTTTGGGCCAAAAATTGAAAAAAATACACTTTTTTATCTAAATTTTGCCAAAAATAGATTTTTATCCAAACGTCTTAAATATCATCTCTGATGCATGAGGAACATCATTCCACCAAAACAAAGCTTAAATTGCAAATATTTTGTGAAATATGACCTATTTTTGACCAAAAAAAACTTATTTTTATTAGATTTTTACTGAAATTTTCGACCAAATGCTTTATTTAACGTCAATTTCGTCCAAATTCCAGTTGGAATGGCATCTCCTGTCCTGTAGGCTTCTTGTGAAGGAGTTTTAAAAAAATATGATTTGGCGCCAAAAATTGAAAAAAAACAAGGGGTTAACCCACTTTTTTTATCTAAATTTGGCCAAAAATGGATTTGTCTCCAAACGTCTTAAATATCATCTCTGATGCATGAGGAACATCATTCCACCAAAACAAAGCTAAAATTGCAAATATTTTGTGAAATATGACCTATTTTTGACTACAAAAAATACTTATTTTTATTTTATTTTTTCTCAAATTTTTGACCAAATGTTTTATTTAACGTGAATTTCGTCCAAATTCCAGTTGGAATGGCTTCTCCTGTCCTGTAGGCTTATTGTGAAGGAGTTTTAAAAAATATGATTTTGGGCCAAAAATTGAAAAAAATACAAGGGGTTAACCCACTTTTTTATCTATATTTGGCCAAAAATGGAATTGTCTTCAAACGTCTTAAATATCATCTCTGATGCATGAGGAACATCATTCCATAAAAACAAAGCTTAAATTGCAAATATTTTGTGAAATATTACCTATTTTTGACCAAAAAATACTTATTTTTATTTGATTTTTTCTCAAATTTTCGACCAAATGTTTTATTTAACGTGAATTTCATCCAAATTCCAGTTGGAATGGCATCTCCTGTCCTGTAGGCTTCTTGTGAAGGAGTTTTAAAAAATATAATTTTTGGCCAAAAATTGAAAAAAAATACAAGGGGTTAGGTTAACCCACTTTTTTATCTAAATTTGGCCAAAAATGGAGTTTTCTCCAAACGTCTTAAATATCATCTCTGATGCATGAGGAACGTCATTCTATCAAAACAAAGCTAAAATTGCAAATATTTTGTGAAATATGACCTATTTTTGACCAATAAAAACGTATTTGTATTAGATTTTTTCTCAAATTTTCGACCAAATGTTTTATTTAATGTGAAGGAGATTTAAAAAATATAATTTTGGGCCAAAAATTGAAAAAAATACACTTTTTTATCTAAATTTTGCCAAAAATAGATTTTTATCCAAACGTCTTAAATATCATCTCTGATGCATGAGGAACATCAATCCATAAAAACAAAGCTTAAATTGCAAATATTTTGTGAAATATGACCTATTTTTGACCAATAAAAAAGTATTTTTATTAGATTTTTGCAAATATTTGGTGAAATATGACCTATTTTTGACCAAAAAATACTTATTTTTATTTGATTTTTTCTCACATTTTCGACCAAATGTTTTATTTAACGTGAATTTCATCCAAATTCCAGTTGGAATGGCATCTCCTGTCCTGTAGGCTTCTTGTGAAGGAGTTTTAAAAAATATAATGTTTGTCCAAAAATTGAAAAAAAATACAAGGTTAACCCACTTTTTTATCTAAATTTGGCCAAAAATGGATTTGTCTCCAAACGTCTTAAATATCATCTCTGATGCATGAGGAACATCATTCCACCAAAACAAAGCTAAAATTTCAAATATTTTTTGAAATATGACCTATTTTTGACCAAAAAATACTTATTTTTATTTTATTTTTTCTCAAATTTTTGACCAAATGTTTTATTTAACGTCAATTTCGTCCAAATTCCAGTTGGAATGGCATCTCCCGTCCTGTAGGCTTCTTGTGAAGGAGTTTTAAAAAATATAATTTTGGGCCAAAAATTAAAAAAAATACAAGGGGTTAACCCACTTTTTTATCTAAATTTTGCCAAAAATAGATTTTTATCCAAACGTCTTAAATATCATCTCTGATGCAAGAGGAACCTCATTCCATAAAAACAAAGCTTAAATTGCAAATATTTTGTGAAATATAACCTATTTTTGACCAATAAAAACGTATTTTTATTAGATTTGTCCTGAAATTCTCGACCAAATGTTTTATTTAACGTGAATTTCGTCCAAATTCCAGTTGGAATGGCTTCTCCTGTCCTGTAGGCTTCTTGTGAAGGAGTTTTAAAAAAATATGATTTGGCGCCAAAAATTGAAAAAAAACAAGGGGTTAACCCACTTTTTTTATCTAAATTTGGCCAAAAATGGATTTGTCTCCAAACGTCTTAAATATCATCTCTGATGCATGAGGAACATCATTCCACCAAAACAAAGCTAAAATTGCAAATATTTTGTGAAATATGACCTATTTTTGACCAAAAAATACTTATTTTTATTTTATTTTTTCTCAAATTTTCGACCAAATGTTTTATTTAACGTGAATTTCGTCCAAATTCCAGTTGGAATGGCTTCTCCTGTCCTGTAGGCTTCTTGTGAAGGAGTTTTAAAAAATATGATTTTGGGCCAAAAATTGAAAAAAATACAAGGGGTTAACCCACTTTTTTATCTATATTTGGCCAAAAATGGAATTGTCTTCAAACGTCTTAAATATCATCTCTGATGCATGAGGAACATCATTCCATAAAAACAAAGCTTAAATTGCAAATATTTTGTGAAATATTACCTATTTTTGACCAAAAAATACTTATTTTTATTTGATTTTTTCTCAAATTTTTGACCAAATGTTTTATTTAACGTGAATTTCATCCAAATTCCAGTTGGAATGGCATCTCCTGTCCTGTAGGCTTCTTGTGAAGGAGTTTTAAAAAATATAATTTTTGACCAAAAATTGAAAAAAAATACAAGGGGTTAGGTTAACCCACTTTTTTATCTAAATTTGGCCAAAAATGGAGTTTTCTCCAAACGTCTTAAATATCATCTCTGATGCATGAGGAACGTCATTCTATCAAAACAAAGCTAAAATTGCAAATATTTTGTGAAATATGACCTATTTTTGACCAATAAAAACGTATTTTGTATTAGATTTTTTCTCAAATTTTCGACCAAATGTTTTATTTAATGTCAATTTCGTCCAAATTCCAGTTGGAATGGCATCTCCTGTCCTGTAGGCTTCTTGTGAAGGAGATTTAAAAAATATAATTTTGGGCCAAAAATTGAAAAAAATACACTTTTTTATCTAAATTTTGCCAAAAATAGATTTTTATCCAAACGTCTTAAATATCATCTCTGATGCATGAGGAACATCAATCCATAAAAACAAAGCTTAAATTGCAAATATTTTGTGAAATATGACCTATTTTTGACCAATAAAAAAAGTATTTTTATTATATTTTTGCAAATATTTGGTGAAATATGACCTATTTTTGACCAAAAAATACTTATTTTTATTTGATTTTTTCTCACATTTTCGACCAAATGTTTTATTTAACGTGAATTTCATCCAAATTCCAGTTGGAATGGCATCTCCTGTCCTGTAGGCTTCTTGTGAAGGAGTTTTAAAAAATATAATGTTTGTCCAAAAATTGAAAAAAAATACAAGGTTAACCCACTTTTTTATCTAAATTTGGCCAAAAATGGAATTGTCTTCAAACGTCTTAAATATCATCTCTGATGCATGAGGAACATCATTCCATAAAAACAAAGCTTAAATTGCAAATATTTTGTGAAATATGACCTATTTTTGACCAAAAAATACTTATTTTTATTTGATTTTTTCTCAAATTTTCGACCAAATGTTTTATTTAACGTGAATTTCGTCCAAATTCCAGTTGGAATGGCTTCTCCTTTCCTGTAGGCTTCTTGTGAAGGAGTTTTAAAAAATATAATTTTGGGCCAAAAATTGAAAAAAATACAAGGGGTTAACCCACTTTTTTATCTAAATTTGGCCAAAAATGGATTTGTCTTCAAACGTCTTAAATATCATCTCTGATGCATGAGGAACATCATTCCACCAAAACAAAGCTAAAATTGCAAATATTTTGTGAAATATGACCTATTTTTGACCAAAACAAACTTATTTTTATATGATTTTTTCTCAAATTTTCGACCAAATGTTTTATTTAACGTCAATTTCGTCCAAATTCCAGTTGGAATGGCATCTCCTGTCCTTTAGTCTTTTTGTGAAGGAGTTTTGAAAAATATAATTTTTGGACAAAAATTGAAAAAAATACAAGGGGTTAACCCACTTTTTTATCTAAATTTGGCCAAAAATGGAGTTGTCTCCAAACGTCTTAAATATCATCTCTGATGCATGAGGAACATCATTCCACCAAAACAAAGCTAAAATTGCAAATATTTTGTGAAATATGACCTATTTTTGACCAAAACAAACTTATTTTTATATGATTTTTTCTCAAATTTTCGACCAAATGTTTTATTTAACGTCAATTTCGTCCAAATTCCAGTTGGAATGGCATCTCCTGTCCTGTAGGCTTCTTGTGAAGGAGTTTTAAAAAATATAATTTTGGGCCAAAAATTGAAAAAAAATACAAGGGGTTAACCCACTTTTTTATCTAAATTTGGCCAAAAATGGAGTTTTCTCCAAACGTCTTAAATATCATCTCTGATGCATGAGGAACATCATTCCACCAAAACAAAGCTAAAATTGCGAATATTTTGTGAAATATGACCTATTTTTGACCAAAACAAACTTATTTTTATATGATTTTTTCTCAAATTTTCAACAAAATGTTTTATTTAACGAAAATTTCGTCCAAATTCCAGTTGGAATGGCATCTCCTGTCCTGTAGGCTTCTTGTGAAGGAGTTTTAAAAAATATAATTTTGGGCCAAAAATTGAAAAAAAATACAAGGGGTTAACCCACTTTTTTATCTAAATTTGGCCAAAAATTGAGTTTTCTCCAAACGTCTTAAATATCATCTCTGATGCATGAGGAACATCATTCCACCAAAACAAAGCTAAAATTGCAAATATTTTGTGAAATATTACCTATTTTTGACCAAAAAATACTTATTTTTATTTGATTTTTTCTCAAATTTTCGACCAAATGTTTCATTTAACGTGAATTTCGTTCGAATTCCAGTTTGAATGGCTTCTACTGTCCTGTAGGCTTCTTGTGAAGGTTTTTATGATTTTATGATTGTTTTGTGAGGGGTTAACTTTGCATTTTTTTACAAAATAGTCAAATGAATTAAAAAAATTGGCAAATTAAAATTGGCCAAAACTGTTCTCCAAACAACGTAGAAATTACTTTGGAACATGAAATTTAATTATTACGGAGGGAGAAACTGGCATCATTGACAGCTTTTGGTCTTAACTTTTTAAAACAATTTCTCTTCTAAAATGTCACAGACGCAGCAAGAAAATCGAGCAACAATTCTATGTTTTATTTCGGTCGTGAAGAGAAATAGAGTGGGTAAAATAAAAATTAACACAATTAAACAACTTGTTTACTTTAACATTAAACATCAACATAAATGCATGCGTTAACCTAAATCTCCCTAAATCCATCAAAATCCATATCTTTTTTTTTTTAATGGATTTGGGTGGATTCAGGATACCTCTATACTAAAAACAGGTGGATTTTGATGGATTGAGGATTGTAAGCCTAGCGGTACTGGCTGCATGGCTTTGATGGATTCAGGATACCTCCAATTTGTGCAGTCCCCAACACCCACATGTTTGTGCGTGACCAAATTGGTAGATTTTGATGGATTGAGGATGGTAAGCCTAGCGGTACTGGCTGCATGGATTTTATAGATTCAGGATACCTCCAATTTGAGCAGTCCCCAACACCCACATGTTTGTGCGTGACCAAATTGGTGGATATTGGTGAATTTTGTGTCTAGATAATGATGGAATCAGTGTTGGATTTTCTGTTTGTAATTAATCAAATCAAAATCTTCCGACAAATCCAAAAGATGAACCAAACCAAACGAATACAAAAGAAAGGCATAGTTTGTGGCCATTATTCAATACTTGTGAAAGTTTTTTCACTTATAAAAGGCCGACAAATGTTTGTACGGTTTCGTTGCAAATCTTATATCGACAGCTTATTCCTTCATGATTTCAAAATATATTCACATTAATTTGGATAACACAATGCATTACATTTCTACCCAAGACTAATTTTTACTTATCTCGAGTCATGTACAACAGAGCTGAGACAAATTCAGCCTGGAAAACCAATAATTTTGTTATTTTAGTTTAATCATTTTTTTTTTAAACCAGTTTGGGCCGGGATTATTTTAACATCATCAATCCGAGGTGTGGGATTATTTTTAACGAAACTCGATCCGAGGCTTGTTCAGGCCGATAGTACCGGAAAGCACACCCACGCATTTCCAGCCTTGCTCGCTGCCGACAGACATTTCCAGCCTTGCTCGTGGCGTGTTTATGCGTCATCCGTTTTGAATCTGGGGAAGACTTTGCGTTTATATACGTCCTCCGGCGCGAACTGGTTTAAGGATGCCATGGAAATTTAAATTCAAATATCGGCCTTTTTTTTTTAACAGAACTGTTTGCGTCTGTGGGAAATATATGATGGAGATGAAATACATAAAACATGTTCAGTGAAACCTAGGAGAGAAACATACATTGACATTCTTCTGAGACTTCATAAAAAAACGAAAACAAAATCCTCTTGAAATTCCTCAAACGGGACCCGTGTGAACATTGTAGAAGCGTTTTACGACTGTGGAGACGATGTCAGGAATGTTCAAAGACAGCAGCGGTTTTCAGGGATGGCTGGTATCCACGGTGATGGCTGGTATCTACGGTGATGGCTCGTATCCATGGTGAAGGCTGGTATCCAGGGCGATGGCTGGTATCCAGGGCGACGAATCATCTTTGCAGTCACGGTTACCAAAGGGCTGTGATGATGTTAGGCTCCGTTTTTTACATTTTTATTTTTTTGTGGAGTGGTTTTTCTGTATAAGTTTTATCTCTTCCTGTTTCGGGGCCGAAGTTCCTCCATCGCATTTCCTCTTAGGAAGATGTAATTCTTCTTCTGCGGATTGTAGAATTCGTGACCCTGATAAAAGAGAAAAAAAATTAAAAGAATAAAACACCAACAATTTAATGACTTATTTTTTCCTGGGTGCAAACTATAATACTTGCGAACCAATTGTCAGTAAAAATTTAACCCAGCTTTATGACAGCGAAATTGCTATACTTGAATACTGGCAGTCAATAGTTACATACTGGCAGTCAATACTTGAAAACTGGCAGTCAATAGTTGAATACTGGCAGTCAATAGTTGGATACTGACAGTCAATAGTTGGATAATGAAAGTCAATAGTTACATACTGGCAGTCAATAGTTACATACTGGCAGTCAATACTTGTATACTGGCAGTCAATAGTTGAATACTGGCAGTCAATAGTTGAATACTGGCAGTCAATAGTTGAATACTGGCAGTCAATAGTTGAATACTGGCAGTCAATAGTTGGATACTGGCCGTCAATAGTTAGATACTGGCAGTCAATAGTTGGATACTGGCATTCAATAGTTGGATACTGACAGTCAATAGTTGGATAATGAAAGTCAATAGTTACATACTGGCAGTCAATAGTTACATACTGGCAGTCAATACTTGTATACTGGCAGTCAATAGTTGAATACTGGCAGTCAATAGTTGAATACTGGCAGTCAATAGTTGAATACTGGCAGTCAATAGTTGAATACTGGCAGTCAATAGTTGAATACTGGCAGTCAATAGTTGGATACTGGCCGTCAATAGTTAGATACTGGCAGTCAATAGTTGGATACTGGCATTCAATAGTTGGATACTGGCAGTCAATAGTTGGATTATGGCAGTCAATAGTTTAATACTGGCAGTTAATAGTTGGATACTGACAGTCAATAGTTGGATACTGGCAGTCAATATTTGTATACATGTACTGGCAGTCAATAGTTGGATTATGGCAGTCAATAGTTGGATTATGGCAGTCAATAGTTGGATTATGGCAGTCAATAGTTGGATACTGGCAGTCAATAGTTGGATACTGGCAGTCAATAGTTGGATACTGGCAGTCAATAGTTGGATACTGGCAGTCAATAGTTGGATACTGGCAGTCAATAGTTGGATACTGGCAGTCAATAGTTGGATAGGCCTACTGGCAGTCAATAGTTGGATACTGGTAGTCAATAGTTGGATACTGGCAGTCAATAGTTGAATACTGGCAGTCAACAGTTGAATACTGGCGGTCAACAGTTGAATACTGGCGGTCAACAGTTGAATTCTGGCGGTCAACAGTTAGATACTGGCGGTCAACAGTTAGATACTGGCAGTCAACAGTTAGATACTGGCAGTCAATAGTTGGATACTGACAGTCAATAGTTGGATACTGACAGTCAATAGTTGGATACTGACCTTTGACCAATCATAGCTGACTGCATAGGCAAATATATTGCCCTTGGCGTCGAAGGCGCAGGCAGAGATTGGGTTCTCCATCTCATCCGACGTCTTGAGTTTGGTCCGAGCGTCTTTGTCCCAGAAGCTGAACTTGCCGTTGGAGCCAGCCGTGGCCAGGGTTCCGTGATCCGGGTGAAAGGCTATACAGTTGACCTGGGGAAAAAAATGACAAACACTGGTTGAACAGATTTCATGAACAGCACCCTCTATTGGTTGAAGTGTGCATGAAGACTGCCCTCTATTGGGTGAGAAGTTCATAAAACAGCCCCCTCAATAGGTTAAGAGAAGTTGATGTCGGTTGACTAATATTTCCACAGTCCAACTTACGGCAAATATATCTTGGTAGGAGTACGTGGACGCGCCGTTGGAGCGATGACACTTGAACGTGAAGTTGTCTTTTCTGAAAAACAAATAGCACAATGAAAAAACATTACTTTGATAGTAAATTATGAGAAATATAGGGGCAGAAAAATAGAGGTTAGATGACATTTCTGTTTTCTTTAGTGCTACCGATGTGATCAACCTTGGCAATTGTGAAAACTTTTCTATTATTTTAAGTCTCCTTTTTTGCTGTAGTTTTAGTAAAGCTGCTGTTTTGTGAAACTTACAGGTTATTAATTTTCTCTGTTTGTTCTTCAGTCAGAAACGAACAGATTAAAAGTGGCTTTTTTTCAAAGCCTATCGCAATTACCAATTTTGGTTAATTAAGGGTTTTGTGGCTTTTGACTAGGGCCCCTAAACAAAGAAATTGACCAATTTGGGAAACTGCCACCATAGAGGTGGATAGCTCAGTTGGTAAGAACAACGGAACGGCAAAATGAAGTTCGCTGGTTCAAACCCCACTCCAGTCAATTTCTTTGTTAAATTTTGTTTTAACCAGTTCGCGCCGGGATTATTTTAACATCACCGAGCCGACGCGCGGGATAATTTGTAACGAACCTCGATCCGAGGCGGGTTCAGGCCGATAATACCGGGAAGCACACCCACGCATTTCCGGCCTTGCTCGCTGCTGACAGACATTTCCGGCCTTGCTCGTGGCGTGTTTATGCGTCATACGTTTTGTATCTGGGGAAAACTTTTTGCGTTTATATACGTCATCCGGCGCGAACTGGTTAAATAATTAAAAAAACAAACATTAATTTACAGTGTTATATTACTAGCTTCCTACTTACGGAGTTGCAGGAGGTTCAAACTGTATGGCACATCTGCCTTCTATGCTGCCCAGCGCGTAGCCCGCCGGACCGGTCTTCTTAGAATCTTGGAATATAGCCACGCATCGATGCTATGGTCGGGAGCACATGAAGATACGGTTAATTTGGGTAATGATCAAGTGCAAGAGTTTGTCATTTCAGTTCTTGTATAAGTCACAGCTTGTCACCAGAAGTCACCGCAAGTCAGTAAGTTATTTCAAGTCATCACAATTTATTGTAAGGCATATGTCATGGCAAGCCATAAGATGGCGTTGCAGGTCGTCGCAGGTCGTCACAGGTCGTCACAGGTCGTCGCAGGTCGTCGCAGGTCGTCGCAGGTCGTCACAGGTCGTCACAGGTCGTCACAGGTCGTCACAGGTCGTTGCAGCTCATGGCAGGTGGTGGCAGGTGGTGGCAGGTCGTCGCAGGTCGTCGCAGGTCATCGCAGGTTGTCGCAAGTCATCGCAGGTTGTCGCAAGTCATCGCAGGTTGTCGCAAGTCATCGCAGGTTGTCGCAAGTCGGCGCAGGTGGTCGCAAGTGGTCGCAGGTAGTCGCAAGTCGTCGTAGGTCGTGGCAAGTTGTGGCAATACATAGCAAGTCAACAAAAATTACCCCAAGTCATCCAATCGCTAGTCAAGTCTCAATTCATCACAAAGAACCAAGACAAGAGTCCTTCCTCTGTCATTGGTTCGTTTGATCCCCTTCAACCTTGTGATCCAACTAACGAATCGCCTGGGATTACCTACCTGAAATTTTAGTGGTGACTCCTGATTCACCTTGACCTCCTGCGGACCGCTTTCCAGTCGGTACAAGTTGATCTTCTTCCCGGCAAGGCCGACCACAGCCGATGGATACACCTGCAAACAAGAGCAAGAAGCCATTAACCCTAACCCCTGAACCCTAACCCTGAACACTAACCCCCAAGGCTCTCGCACTAGTTGAGAACAATTCCCGGCATCTAAATTCAATGTTCATACTGGGACATGCACTATGACTTGTTTTTGTAGAATCTAGTTTTGTTGTGGTCTAACATTTTTTTCTTCTTAATTTTTATAGCATTTATGTCAATTTCTGAATCATAAAGGCGTCATTGCTATCAAGTTTCAGAAAAAAAAACATAAGGGGTTTTTTGAAACTTTTCCTTCGTCTTTGGCAAATCAAAATGGAAGCCAACGGACGTATTCTAACGGTTGGATTCATATCAATCGATCGAATGCTTCTGAAGCACAACAGGCACCAGAATGTGGCTGGAATTCTCGCAGATGGGAACTTTAAATCACCTTAACCCTAACCCTGCCAGATCCAGCACAGTGCCTCTGTGGTGACTGCTTGACCTTGCTGGACTCTGCACACAAGTCAATGTGACAAAGTATGCAATCTGTTGCGTCTGGCAGGGTTTCTAGCCAAAATACCCTGGAGGGTTAGGGTTAAACCTCAGACAAAGACAAAGCCAGGAATTCAAAAAGGCCCTTGCAATCAAAGAATTCAAATCTTTTTAGCATCAGGTATTTATTATTTTTTTTAAATCGAAACAGCTACCAGACAGACCAGAAGTAAAGGCAAGAATTCTCGTTTTAAAACTCACCACATCAGCACAGAAACAGCGCTCACTCAGCTGGATATTGGCCATCGGGTTCGGGGATCTAGTGTCCCAAAACTGTGACCAAAAAAATAAACACACATGAATTGTCAATTCAAAATTGTGAGACATTTTGGCAAAATGGGGGGGAACTGGCCAATGGGCACAGTCCACAGTGGATAAAAAAATCATGGAGATAGTGAATGGGGTGATTGATTTTGTACTTTTTAATTTTCTGATTTGTTGATATTTGTAATCTTTGGTATGTCTACTAACCATTTTTGTAAAGAAATGGTAGGAAAGTAGTGGAATAAAAGTGTTTTTAAGGGTGAAAAAGTTGGCCTTTTTCCTTTTCGCATGTGCAAAACTCGAAACTTTTAAGGTCTTTGCCTTGAACATTTTACTTTGGCGACTTGTTGATAAATCCATCAACAGGTATAACTTATTAACGGAATGTCTGATTAAAGCACAGCAGCCAGTATTGTAAAGAGAATTGTATTCTCTTTCCTAATTCTTGAAAACCCAGTCGATTATAGATTCACCGTTTTGTTAACCCTTCCTCTATGAGAATTCTTTACTGCAAGTCAGTGGCACATGCCAAATCACTTCAGCTGCAGTGCATTGAAGGATTCTTTGCATGTACAGTAAAGGGCACTTATGTAGTTAACAAATGGGCATATGGCTTTGCTTATCAGGGTTATACACCTTGGCCTCATAGCATGGACTCAGTTGACCTGCAGTTTCCTATGGCATTCCTTGGAGTGCTTTGGAGGAACAGGTAAACAAATAGTTTTTTTAGGGGGAAACTGGGGGAAAAGTGTGTTGGAGTGTAAACAGAAGTAAGGATTAAAGAGTCTGGACTTATCTGGAGTTTACCTTCAGCGTTCGGTCCCAGCTTCCCGTCATGATGCAGGAATAGTTGGGGGATTTGATGTAGTGAATAGTCTTGATGGGCGCCTCGTGCTGAACGGGGATAAAACCAAGGGAGGAAGAAATACACAAATAAGACGGCTGCCAGATCACTACAAGCCAATAAAGGCCTGAAAAAGCAACTTCAAAGTGCCCTCAATCCTGCAAAATCCTGCAATTTACAAAGAGGATTTTGCAGATTTGGGATGGCTAGGATTGATTGCTTTACTTATCCCCTAGGGCCTGGGGCCAATTTCATGGAGCTGCTAACCACACATCTTTGCTTAACATGACAAATCTAACTTGGCAAAAATAGGGTTACGAACCAAATTTTCAGGTGATGTATATTGTTTGTGACTGGTATTCAGCTGTTTAGCATGAAAAGCGAATGGAGTTTTGGCTGGTAACCTGCTTTTACTGAGCAAGACTTTTGTTTGTGCAAAGCAAATTGTTGTGCTTAGCAGCTCCATAAAAATTGGCCCCTGTACACATTTATATTGAAATTGATTCAGCACTTTTAAAGTTAAAGGTCAAATCACCCACCTGTGCTACTTGTATGGCTTGGTTGCTGTTTAAGTCCCACATCTTCGCCGTCTTATCGCAAGATGCTGAGAAAACCTTGGTCCCGTCCTAACAAAAACAACACCAGACACCGAAAGAGAAACGTTTCTAAATGTTGTTTCACAGTCAACGTACCAGTATATAACCATATTAACTCAAAGACCTTTTTACTCGAGGATGCCACCTCGATCCTGCAACATCCTCCCGACTGCCTCCACGTACAAATTGGATTCAGCCTCAATCCTCCAAGATTCTCCGATATTTCTATGAACGGTTGAGATGAACCACAACTAAAACTGACTTGCAGAGTTGTATTCGAGTCCCTGCAAGTCCATCACAAGTCCTTCAGTCTCAAGTCAAGTCGCTAGCTAGACAAATGAACTGTTAACCCTAACCCTACCTAATGCTACTTTTTACTACTAGTAGTAAAAGGTAGTATGCAGGTACTCTCACTGACTTGTGTGCAATGCCTGTAGTAATTTTTAGTATTTGGTACTTCACCCCTTATTGCACTCGTAGTACTTTTTAGCATTGGGTCCCTCTGCTTGCTGAGTGTGCATGGCCCATGTATGCTGTGTAGCCTCTACAGCAAAAAATGTCACTTGGACACAATGGGTCAAGGCTGGACTACTGCATTTTTTGCCAGGTAAGTATTACTGACCTGTATTACCACTATTAGTATTTTGTAGTTGGCAGTATCTGTACTCTGTCAGTACACACCCAATCATCAGTCAGGGAGAGACCCAATGCTACAAAATACTAAGTAGTATTCTGTAGTACGCAGCTCTTTAGCCCAAAGTAAGGCCTATGGGGTTAGGGTTAATGAAAGCATTTCGTTGCCCATGTTCAACCAGTTACTTGCAACTGGCTTTATGAAAGGACTTGTGACTGGACTTGAGACTGGACTTGTGACTGGACTTGGAACTGGACTTTAGACTAACAGGATTTCGGAAGGTTAGGATTCAAGATCGTCCTCTATAGTTACAGGCACAAAGCCAATACTCACATCGTTCCAGCAGACATCTAGAACCGGTCCCTGGTGCGTCTGCTGTGCTTTAGGCACGGTGGCTCCAGTGTTCTGGTTCACCTCCCAACACCGAACCTAAAAACAAAAACAAAAAAAACAATCAAAGGAAAATGTACTATTTATTTGTTTAACCCTAACCCTGCCAGATCCAGCACAGTGCGTCTGTGGTGACTGCTTGACCTTGCTGGACTCTGTACACAAGTCAATGTGAAAAAGTATGCAATCTGTTGCGTCTGGCAGGGTTTCTAGCCAAAATACCCTGGAGCGTTAGAGTATTTTTTTGGCTACCAAGACTAAGGATATCCTCCCAATGGCATCATTGGTCAAGTTTATGTTACGTCACGTGATTATGCACGCAACTTCACACTCGCATGCAAATGCGACACAATTCTGCTCGGAATTTTCCAAGCGATTATGTCAGTTAGCCAAGACGTCCTATTCAAAGGTCATGGCGTGGTGATCTACAGCGTACGTTAGAATGCGACCGCATCAGCGGCCTACGTGCGCTGCATACCGCGATTAGGGCGTCTTGCAACCAATACTAGGATAACCTACAAAAGTCTTTCAACTTATTTCCAGGGAGTCCTTCGGTAGAACTTTTCACCTATACAGTGATAATTGGGCCTCATGTTGGTACAACTATAGAATACAGGGCCACTTAACTACTCTCGTCTTTATTAACCCTAGGACATAGAATGGAGTGGCCCTGTATTCTATGGGTATTGGGGTACAACTATAGAATACAGGGCTACTCCATTATATGTCCTAGGGTACATGTAAATAAAGCAGAGAGTAGTTGAGTGGCCCTGCATTCTTTAGTTTACTCCGACTCTGAGCCTAACTCACATTGTTGTCCCAGGACCCACCGATCAGGAATGTCATTGGCAAGGTGCCAGGGCTGAACGCCAGCGAGCTAATGCTGTCGTCTGGTGGACTGGTCACCTCGGAGTCCTTCATGGGATTGTGGGTGCCGCCTCCGGCCGCCGCAGTCTGGCCGAATAACCCCGTGTTGCTGGTGGCGGTCCCGAACCCTGTGCTTGGTCCAAACATGGTTCTGCGTCTATTGAGCTTTTTGAGTCTTCACTGAAGACTTAGTCTTTGCAACCTCAATCAATTTGATTCCAATCGTACGTTAAGATTTCTGAAGAGAAAGAAATGGGCGGTTACTTACTATTAATTATGGAGAAATAATTCATTAAACATTGCCACAGGTCTTTTTAGTTTAAACTTTAAATTTTAAGTTGAAGTTCGCATCATACAAATTCCAACTTTCTTTCTAACATTGTCGTTAATCATGGCGTAGGTCGGCCCTGTGGTACCCCCAAGCAAATCTATCAAAAACAATATCAAGACTAAATCTTATTTTCGTACTACATGTACTACCTACCCCCCTCCCCTCCCTCCCCCTCACCTGGCCTTCCACCTCACCTGGCCTCTCCCCTCACCTCCCCCCTCCCCCCCCCCCCCCCCTTGTGACCGGCAAAGGCGGCCTTGCCGCCACATTTCAAGCGCACGCAGCGCCAGCCCAACTTACTATTTACATTTATAGTACTACTACCTCACCCAATTTCAATTATTTTTGTCGTGCCATTTTCCCCAGTCTTTAAATCCTACCTAAAAGAGAAAACTTGTTAGTTTCAGACAATTGTGGAAATGGAGAAGAAATAAACCTTTATTAAACAGTAACACCCGTCGTTCACTTACGCATTTCGTGGTAGTAGTGCGCCCTCTATGTCCATTTTGATCTATTCAGTCTGGTACCCGGCATTGTCTAACAGATGTGCAATGAGATATATATCATGCTTAGGGACTACGACCTGCCATGTGAAAACGAAACCGTGCAGAAACATATGCCGGTTGCATCATCTGTGCGTCATTTTCTTTAAAGAAAGATCTGCGAACTGCGGTAATTTCGTTTAAAGTAAGTAATCATGAGGACATTGATCGGGAGTATGAGTTAGTCTTTTGGCAAGTGTTTTTATGCTTTATCCTATAAATTCTGACGGAATGGCAAGTACGTTACTACTTTTTGCCGGCGAAGAAATGAAAACAGCGCCCTCTTTTGAGGTATATTCTGTTTTACATGTTTCAGTTGCGCATGCCTAGCAGAGCGCCCTCTGTAGGCAGAGAGGAACAACACCACGATGATAAACACGCTATCATAGTATCAAGTATCATCTTGGTCAGGGGTGCGTTCCACTTACGCGAACTGTTTGCGCGAACGTTCGCCAACGTTTTGAGTTGGCGTTAGTTGAAGTGGAACGATATTTTAAAAACTACGTTTTCAAAATGGCTGCGCCCAGTGACAGTGACATCGTTTGGTTGGCTGCTTTTTGTCCAACTCATTATTTTTCTTTAAAATATCCCTGTAACTGCTCAAAACAATCCACCGTTTATAACGAAAAGTATGAAACGTAAATCAAAACCGTGAAAAGAAAACCGTCGGCTGCTAACTTCTCCGCCATCTTTAAAATACGTCACTGGCCAACAGCGAACAGCTCGAAATGTCGTTCGCCGTTTTCGCTAACGTTAGCCAACATAATTGGCGCACATTGCGTTCCACTCACGCGAACAACGCTAACGTTGGCCAACGTTGGCAACGTTCGCTGGAGTGGAACGCACCCATGATGTATGTTTGTTAGAGATATACTGCGCTGAATTCAAGATGGCCTCGGATTCACACAAAGCATTATAGCCTGTGACGCATTGAAAAAACCTATACATTTATTTAATATCGCTGTTGTCCATTAAATTTTTCTTAATTGTTACTTAGTACAACGTTTTAATTTCTATTACCTGTTTCCAGTCGTAGTTTTGACCCGACCAACTCGGTAACGTTGATCCCACCATGCCGCTCTTTTGTCGATTCTACGAGCAGCTTTACCCAGAGGTTGAGGATGTGGTCATGGTCAACATCCGCTCCATCGCCGAGATGGGAGCCTACGTCAACCTCCTGGAGTACAACACCATCGAGGGCATGATCATGCTGAGCGAGTTGTCAAGGCGACGTATCCGATCCATCAATAAACTGATCAGGGTCGGACGCAGCGAGTGCGTGGTTGTCATCCGAGTGGACCAGGACAAAGGTCTCACAAAATCTCACGACTACGTCCGTTGTCATGGTCTCAACAAGGAGGATTTTAACCAGTTCGCGCCGGAGGACGTATATATACAAGCAATGTTTTTTCCCGAGATTCAAAATGGATGACGCATAAACACGTAACGAGCAAGGCCGGAAATGTCCGTCAGCAGCGAGCAAGGCCAGAAATGCGTGGGTGTGCTTCCCGGTACCATCGGCCTGAACCCGCCTCAGATCGAGTTTCGTTAAAAATATTCCCGCGCCTTGGCTCGGTGATGTTAAAAAAATCCCGGCGCGAACTGGTTAACCCTAACAAAACCCATGCTTTAGCCCCCTAAATGTGGCTCAAATACTAGACTTCCTCCATATATAGAGCCACAAATCGAACTGCACAAAAAGAAGAAAAAGGTCTATGGGCGCCGAAAATAAGATTCAGGCTATTGGAGAATTCCGTATCTTCAGATTTCAAAAAATGCTTATAAAGTAAAAAAAAATAACCCAAAAGTTGTTTTGTAAAAAAACAAAAATTAACTTCAACATTTGATTTTAATGTTTAATATGTTCGTAATCCAATAAATAAAATAAATGCTGGCCTAACGTTGTATGAACATAAATTTTATTAGATTTTGCTGTTGTTTTCCCTTAATAAGGTTACATTGATTTGTCCAAAAGAAGAGTCTCGACAGAAGAGATAGCAAAGTGTGAGGAGAAGTTTGCAAAAGCCAAAACAGTAAGTAACCAAATGGTTTATAAACATGGACTGCACCTTTAAGTTTGTCTCTCATTAATGGGGGCCAGTGCAGCACATCAGCTGTGCTTTGTCAAGGGTATCTTTATCAGAAATTGGCATTATCTTACTTAAAGGTAGTATACACCATTTGCAGATATCGAAAAATGTTTACAACCGAATTATTAAGAAATATCTTACTTATTTGAAAATAAATAATGATTGTAGGCATCCAGCAAAATAATTGCGCTAGATATCCTATAATTGAAAACAACATAAGAACCACTGCCCGACGCCGGTTGAAAACTGTACTTTATCACGTCTTCAACTTTGAAAATGTTCACGTTCAGGTCAACAGCATCTTGCGACACGTTGGTGAAATCCTTCACTATGACAGCGACAGTAAACTGGAAGATCTGTACCAGAAGACAGCGTGGCACTTCGATCGGAAATACAACAGGCCCGGCTATGGCGCCTTTGAAGCCTTCAAAACGTCGGTCAGGTAACAGGAATATTTTAACATTAGTACACATTTTTTAAATAAAGAAAAACGCTCTTGCGTTCCCAGAATATATATTTTAAATTGTGAACTGTTGATTGGGATGGCGTCGGACTATTTTTGCATTCTTGCCTCACATTTAGAGAGAAAAAAAACTCATGTGGCTTAACCAGTTCGCGCCGGATGACGTATATAAACGCAAAAATTTCCCCAAATTCAAAACGGATGACGCATAAACACGCCAAGTTCAAATTCGGAAATGTATGTCAGCAGCGCGCAAGGCCGGAAATGCGTGGGTGTGCTTCCCGGCACTATCAGCCTGAACCCACTTCGGATCGAGTTTCGTTAAAAATAATCCCGACGCGAACTGGTTAAAACAACCCTAACCCTCCAGGGTATTTTGGCTAGAAACCCTGCCAGATCCAGCACGGTGCATCTGTGGTCACACTGCCTTGTGTGCAGAGTGCAGCAAGGTCAAGCAGTCACCACAGATGCACTGTGCTGGGTCTGGCAGGGTTAGGGTTATAAGGTGTGTTTTATCACAAATTTTATATTATATAATCAGAGAAGATAGGTAATTAATTTCTAATTGACTTTAGGTTATTTCTATCGGCATGTTCCAAAAATGAAGATTTTACCTCGCTTCCAATTCAATATGGCTCGCGAATAAAGCCCATAGGAAAAAAACAAAAACAGAGGACTCCTTGCAAATATACATGTTGCGATGGTAAATTTAAAAAAAAAACCAGTTATTAAATGAACATAGAAAAGACAACATGAATGCATTTTGTTTTTGCATCTGGCTATCAAAAATTTAGGGTAGCGCCATAACCTGGAAAAAGTTAAAAGGTTTTTGCCTAAGCAAAATAACATTTTTGTTTAAATACTTTTAGCGACCCCGCAATACTGGACGAGTGCCAGTTGGATGAAGAAACAATGAAGGTATTGATGGAGAACATTCACAGACGGTTAACACCACAGGCTGTCAAAATCAGGGCAGGCAAGTATTCAATCATATAAAATGAATTAGTTAGGGGCTGTCCAAAGTTGTCAACATTTTTAAGGTCGTACAGAGCGTACTACTTTTCAAGACCCCCCTCCCTCCCCCCAAAGTAGTACTTTTCAACATTTAGTCAAACACCGGTAGAGCGCGGTGGGGCATTGCGTGCACGATGTCCATGCACAGCTGTGGGAACGAGTCGCAGTACAGTCGTGTCAAAGGTTATTAATTCATGCTTGGCACATTCGCGCGCTTATTCAGGGCTAGTATATAGGGCATCAATACATGTGTGTATGTGTATGTACACCGCGCTATACGAAATCATTGCCAACTCGGTCGCCGCGGTGTGTATAGGGCGGGCGCGCGGCGTCAAAAGTATCTCATCCTCGCAAGCTACGCATAACTAGCCAGGGACGCATCGGATTTATTTTCTCGGAGTTGCACAATAGCTGTTAACAAGGTATAACCTGCCGAAGCGGACTTTGTATCGCTTCTGATTTTAACGTTGGAGATTCTGTCGAGATGAAACAAGAAGGAAACAAAACCAATCATATAATTTTCCTTTGCTGATTGTACGGTACAAAATCAACATTTTATTTACAATTTAAAGTCGAACGCGGCCTCCGACCCCCCTCCCCCCTGTCGTACGCTTTGTACGACCATTAAAATGTTGAAAACTTTGGATGGCCCCTTAGTATGACCCAATTCAATTAGTACCCTAACATTCTTATTTGTAGAATGCATTGGGCCAGAGGTTTACGGAGTACGTTCGACTCGTGTACGATGGTGCGTAGGTTCGAACCCTGTCAGGAACATGGTTGTTGTGCCCCTGGGCAAGACACTTAACTACAATTGCCTCTCTCCACCCAGGAGTATAAATGGGTACCTGTGAGGGTCGAGGTCGATTAACCCTAACCCCCTAGGCCTTACTTTGGGCTAAAGAACTGCGTACTACAGAATACTACTTAGTATTTTGTAGCACTGGGTCTCTCCGTGACTGATGATTGGGTGTGTACTGACAGAGTACAGATACTGCCAACTACAAAATACTAATAGTGGCAATACAGGTCAGTAATACTTACCTGGCAAAAAAATGCAGTAGTCCAGCCTTGACCCATGTGTCCCAAGTGACAATGTTTGCTGTAGAGTTTAGAACACTTTACACAGCATACATGGGCCATGCACACTCAGCAAGCAGAGGGACCCAATGCTAAAAAGTACTACGAGTGCAATTAGGGGTGAAGTACCAAATACTAAAAATTACTACAGGCATTGCACACAAGTCAGTGAGAGTACTGCATACTACTTTTTACTACTAGTAGTAAAAAGTAGCATTAGGTAGGGTTAGGGTTAAGCACCTATAAACGGCTGCCGCGTGGTCTAGGGTTTGATGATTGGGGTTATAAATTGTAAAGCGCTTGGAGAACGTCGATACGCTGGAAAGCACGATTATTATTATCACTGAATATTTTTGATCACCTTATCTTTCAGATATTGAGGTTGCCTGTTACGGCTACGATGGCATCGACGCCGTAAAGGAAGCCTTATTCAAAGGCTTGGATCTAACCACTGAAGAAATGCCCATCAAGGTATCCGAGCATGACACATAATTGGATATCGATCGATAATTGCATATTGGATATCGATCAATAATTGCATACACCTGCTTTTATATTGATCTGATTTGATTGATCTGACGTATCCAATTGTTTTTGATCATCATGAATTGGTTATTGATAAATTTGAAAAAAAAAGATCAATTCGGGCGATTCACAATGCAGTGCGCCACCAAGCGTTTGACTCAAAAGAGCCACTTTTAAACTTTACGGTCGACTTCTTCCGTATATCATACCGTAGTGAAATATCTATTCTTCGTTGCTCACGCGAGGTACAACACAAACATAAATGTATCCGGCAGCGTCGTTGATTAAAACATTGTTATTTGCAGAAAAAAATTGGAACTTTAATCGTGCGCGTCCAGAAAAACGTAAAAACTGATGAGTGCATGCAAAATGAATACAGTTTTTCAAACTGATGCCGACTTTTCCCCATGATGCACTGCGAGTATAGCAGGATTTGCGCCTCCAACGGTAGCTTCTAGGTATTGTGAATCGCTCGAATTGATTGACATTGTTTTGTACTGGAGATGCGCCGATTAATTTATTGATGCTTCAGATACGGATTTATTAACCACGCTTCGGATTTGCTAAATAAGTATGCCAATTGTTTTCCAAATTTGGCAGATTAACCCCAATGTCCTAGGCATTCATTTAGGGTACAATACACCCTACTACACAGTTTCTTAGGCCAGTGTAGTAAGAGAACTACCTACTACAGTTTACTCGAGTATTATTTTGTACTGAGTATTAGGCTACGTTAGGGTTAAAATGGAATCATTTTCCTCCCAAGAGTTTAATATCAGTGAGTCATTGACCAGTTTATAGTCCGATTCTTAAAACTCCCTTTTTTGTTGTTGTTTTAGATCAACTTGATCGCTCCGCCGCAGTACGTCGTGACGACACAGACGCTCGAACGAGCAGAGGGACTCGCGAAACTGAACACTGCCATTGAACTCATCCGGAACTCCATCCGAGCCAGTGGGGGGGTCTTCAGCATAGTCATGGCAGTGAGTATTAGTTAACCTGATCAACACCATGAAATTTGCCCTTGGTCTTATTTCAAAAGTTTGTAGCCCTTTGCGTTGCAGTAGGGTTGATTTTAAGACCTGTTTATTTTCTTAAATTTTTTTTTTTTTCATGCTGTTGTTTCTTCTTGCAGCCCAAGGTTGTCACGGATACAGAGGAGATGGAATTAGCCAAACAACTGGAGAAATTGGAACAGGCCAACGCTGAGGTTGCCGGGGACGACGATAACGAAGAAGAAATCACAGGGATGGGAAACGATGAGGATTAACATTCTAAACTGTTTCTTCCCCCCCCCCCCAAACAAAACAAACACATTGAGATCATGACAGCGTCATGAAACTGATTACTGAAATGAAAATGTTCATTTTTGCCAAACTTCAAAGAAAAAACTAAAAGAATGTAGCATCCCAACGCTACTTTGGGGGCGAGATTGGCCAAAAATGAACGAAACCCGTGAGGAACCCACATCAACATATAGTTTGTGTTTGCCTAAAGGCGCCCTCTTAAAATGTCAGTTGGTGTTGGTCTATACACACTTTTACAAACAAAACAGTTTTAAAACAACACCTCGGGAAATTCCAGATTGCCGAAGAGATTCTTAAAAAATTCTTTGGAAATTCTGAAAAATTTCACCCCTGGCTTTTTCAGTGAAGAGTCGAGAAAATTTTCGAACTATTTCCTCACAAAATTGGAAATGTTTCTCAGTCCTAGATTCATGTATTTTCAACTGACTGACCTTCACCGAGATGATATATGAAGAAAGACAAACAAAATAGCGTCAGGTTGCAACATTCTTTCAGAGAAAATATGTAAAAAAAATAAAAAAATTACTTGTCAGTGAGTCAGTATTAAATTAATTTCAGAGTTGTCTTAAATCGATGGATTAACTTTTGTTGTTATCTATTCTCTAGCTATTTAAGACTCACAACTCAAACTTACTCTGCTAGGCCTAAATATCACCTGTCCCTTTTATTTGTGCACTGAATAATTAAAAGTTAAACACCAGACTTCAAGAGAAATAAAGTTGCAAACATTTAATGATTTGTGTTGAGAAATAACCACAATTAAGTTTGTTAATTAGTACTTATTTCAGTTACGGATTATGGTCGACCATCGTTAAAAATAACGATAATATTTTAGAATTATTGTTAAGAAGAGAAATTGAAAGATAATTTCATTTTATGCTTGGTGCATTTATACTAAGACTACACACCCATTGTAAAGAATAATAAAAGTAAACGGATAAACTAAAAACTGGTGAAAACCTCAATGTTTTCTGTACGTGAATAATTACCAAAGTCTACTTTTTAAAATTAGTCATAATTAGGTAGTCATATAATATATTTCATAAATTTGATTAACTATTAAGAAAGCATATAAAACTATACCATACATTACATATGTGACCTGTTCCAACGAAACCCAGACAAAGTCGACTTTTTAGTATTTCAGATTTTGCTTTTTTCAAATTTTCTAGGTTCTCAGCTTTAAAATGATGTATCATTTACATATGTACCCCCACCCTATCTTCCCTTGTGTCTGGATTTAGTGATAAAACCCTGACAACCTAATTATCTGATAAACAGCTTTGAAGTTCAGAAAAGCGTATTATTTCTATACACAAATGTTTCACAAAATTGACAAAACAACACACTTCTGGTAGACGGATTTTGTTCAAATTTGAGAAGATTGTAGATTAATAGTGAGTGACTTAGGAAAACCTCAAAATGGTAAAATCCATCCAGAAATGACTTCAGGAGTACATAGTGACAAAACACATTGTTATACCACGGCAATAGAGTGTGAATTTTTATTGGTCGAGAAGCGTTCACGTGACATGCAACAAAAACGCATGTATCCGAGTGTGCCGATGGATGTATGAGCATGGTATGAGTGATGTACGCCGAGTACGCGTGGTACATGAGTTCATGTACCCCACGGGGTACATGAACTTTCTTTTTCCAGGCCGCGGAATATTTTTTTACACGCTAGCGCATAGCCTGGCCGGCCATTTCTGTGATAAATACCATGGAAGCCACTGATATTAGAGTCTAGCAACGCTGTGTTATATTAGCTGGTACTACGTAAATTGATGTATGTTCCTGTGCGATGTAAACAGGGAACAGTGAAGTTAGCACTTTCGGCAACGACCGCCATTGTTGTTTACACCGGCTTTCGTTTATGCTGTTCGTCTGCTTTTTTTCTGTTCCAATTTTGCCTTATTTTCTCCGTAATGTTGGCAGACGACAGCATTAAGTCACCTCCAAAAAAGCGATTTCTGTCTCGTTCAAAAGAGGAGATCAGAAATTTGATTTTCGAGCAAGACAGCGCCAGTACGAAGAAAAACACGGAACATTCAGTGCGACTACTTCGGCAATTTTGCACCGCAACGGGAACGGACCCATAACAAACAATTCTTGCCTGCTGTAATCTATTACCGTGGTATAACAAAACAATTGTTGCCTGCTGTGATATGATCCATGGCGTTTTGTACACCCTCGGGGGCAAATGGCACCCTCGGGTGTACAAAACGCCATGGACCATGTCACAGCAGGCAACAATTGTTAATTGTGCGACTTTGTCCGGGTTCCGTCGGAACAGGTCACATATTCCTTAATATCAAAACTCTTTTTTATACTAATTACTACATACATGTAGAGGTTTATTACCATATTTGCGTGCATCTACGGACACAGTAAATGTTTTGCTAGCACCAGGAAAAATATTTCCCAAATTTACACAAAACATGATAATCTAGGCCTGTACTATTATAGGTCAACTCGATGGAGGAAAGTGTCTTAAAGGGAGGATACACCATTGGTAATTGCAATAACTTAATAATAGGAATGGGTGGATGTTGTTGTTGGGGTTGTATTTTATAGTAAATATTGTTTAAATGAGCTGTCCGACGTTTTACAGTCGTTGATGCCGAGAAAAGCAAGAAAACGGCGTTCGTTTTCAACCGGCGTCAGGCAGTGGTTTTTATGTTGTTCTTGTTTGTTTTTTAAGAGATCGCCATCTGGCGATCGCGAATGTTTATATAGAAAAAGTTTTTATATAGAATTCAATTTTTCATAACAATTACAGTATATCTAGCGCAATCCTTTTGCTGGATGCCTACAATCATTATTTACTTTTATATAAGTAAGATATTTCCTAATAATTCGGTAGTAAATTTGTTTGATATCTGCAAATGGTGTATCCTTCCTTTAAACTACATGTACCTTAATTAGTACATGTTCTGGGGCATTTTGACCTCTTTTAATGTGCATATTAAAAACCACTTATCTGCATGTATTGAAAGCACACACCCTTACGAACTGGCACAGTTTGTACATGTTCCAGGGCCACTTTTATCCATATTCCTGCTGGTGGCCCCTCAATTTTGATCCATGAATACCTGTTATTCAGGTTGTGTAACCAGTACAGTCTTACCCCTGGCGTGTCCTTTCCGTACATGTTCCAGGGCCTTGTTGCCATCCTCCAAGCTGAACACCCTCTCCACGATTGGTTTAATCTGGAAAACATTAATTACTGTCACTGTCTGCCATCTCAAAGGAAAATAAAAGTACTGTGGGGGGGGGGGGGGGAAACTTGTTTTGAAAGGTAGGATACACCATTTGTAGATATCGGAAAATTGTATTACCATATTTTTAAGAAATATCTTACTAATTTTAAAGTTAACAATGATTGTAGGCATCCAGCAAAATGATTGCGCTAGATATTCTGTAATTGTTCCATCACGATCGCTGGACGGCGATCGCGAAAAAAATAGAACATAAGAATAACTGCCTGACGCTGTTTTTCTTGCCTTTCTTAGATTGTAAAACTTCAGACAGGTCAGTTAACCAGTTCGCGCCGGAGGACGCATATACACCCAAAGTTTTCCCAGATCAAAATCGTATGACGCATAAACAAGTCGCGAGCAAGGCCGAAAATGCGCGGGTGTGCTTCCCGGTACCATCGGTCTGAACCAGCCTCGAATCGAGTTTCGTGAAAAATAATCCAGCGCCTCAGCTCGGTGATGTTAAAATAATCCCGGCGCGAACTGGTTAAACGATATTTACTATTAAAATACAACCTCCCCAAATCCACCCATTCATGATAATTCAAGCAATTTACCAATGGTGTATCCTACCTTTAAGACAAAATTTCCTTAAAAATGTTACCTTGTTCTGTTTTACGAGACTTGCGACAACATCCAAAGCATCTGCGCTGGGAGCGAAAAAGCCGTACTTGAAACTTCTTCCGTATAACAACTTCTGTTCCACAGAAAATAAAAGCCAATTATCAATTTTGGTCAAATAAAAAAAATATACACGATCACAGGGATGTGGATTTAAAATCATAGGGTATTCTTGTGACAAAGACTGGAGCGTTTCAATACAAATAATATTTTACTACAAAGTAATCTATTCTGGCAAAATGAGGCGGAACAGCTACGGCACAGAACACAGTAAAAACTGCAAAATAATAAATATTGTGATTTTTTTAAATTATTTTTAAGATTGATATTTGTAATCTTTGGTATGCCTACTAACTAAATTTTGTCAAGAAATAGTATGGAAGGAGTGAAATAAAAAGGTTTTTAAGGAAAAAATAATTGTCATTTGTCCATATCACATTTAATAAACCTTAAAACTTCAAAGGCCTTTTTCTTGACATTTTACTTTTGCGATACGTCGATAAATGCGAACTTTAAATGCAACAACAGCATTGTAAAAGGTGTTTTTTGTTATAATACCGGACAACCTTCATTTAAACATCTGCCCAGTTATGTCTCAGTTTGCCAGAACCCCTCAAATCTTTTGGGTGGGGGGGAAAACGAGAAAAATACTTATCACTTGCCTGCGGAACGCTGATCCGCAACAGATCAAAGAGGGCCTTAGGTTGCCCCAGGTAAAAGCCATACTTGTCCAACGTTGACAGGTACGGGGAGACCACGGTGACGGTACAGCCCCCTCGCTTGGTCAGATTGAGACAGGCCTGGTAGGAAGCGGGGCCGAGGGTATCGAGCACAACATCAAACCTTACAAACAGAAAAACGAGGGCCAAAAAGTCTGCGTGACACGTCCTACAAAGTAGACAATGGGATGATCGCTAGGAGGCTAATCATCCTTATACTCGCAGCTGGGGAGCTGAATTGCAAATTAGGACGCAGCTACTACGTGGTCGAGCCGCTAGCACGTAAAGACGCCTCCGGCAGCCGACCACATCGACTCGTATACGACTACGGAGCACAGCCAGAGATCGAAAGTGTTTCATTTTTCCCAGAGAGAGGAAAACTGTAGAGCCCGGGAAAAAAAAATTGTGGCACAGGAGAGAACCAATTACACAGGACTTGACTCGCATATGGTCCGGGCCGGGAATCGAACCCGGCCACATTCGTCCGAGGCAAGCGCTTTACGCAGTCCACCCATGCCACCCACCAAATCGTGCTGCTCATTTGTGCACCACACATTAATGTCAGGCCACAGATATTTTGAATGAAATATGGTGTACGTTGATTGCTCAATTACCGTGGCTTGTCCTTGAGGGCGCTCTCCAAGTCCGTCTTCGTGTAGTCCACCACATCGTCTGCTCCCAGCTTCTCAACCATCTCTCGGCCGCTAGTGCTACAGCTGGTGGTCACGTGACCTCCCCACGCCTTGACCAGCTGGATGGCGAAGGAACCGACGCCGCCGGTACCAGCCAAAATAAGAATGCTGACAGTTGGAAGAAACAACAAAATCAACAAAAATCAATGAGTGATTTAGCCACGCCCCTTAGAGACAACTTTACACATGTGCAGCACGCGATTGGATGTGCGAAATGCGTATTATACAAAATTTGTATTAAACCCTCCGTTGGTATGAAAGTGCGTTTCATCGAACAGGGCGCACATGCGGCCGAATAATGCGCGTATTTGGAACGTTGTTTTGTTTGTCCCAGATTTAGAATATCATGTGATGTGCAACAGACGTTACAATTGGATAATGATAGTGTACGACGATAGGTGAATTGGCTACACAAGAGATTCAACTTTTTTTTCTTAAAAAACTCTGACTCGTATATCTCTTCCAAACCCCCCCAAAAAACAAAATTTAGAGTCAACCTAATTACTTACCGTTTGCCAGCTGTGTTCTCTGGGCCCAGCCCGGCCGTTTTCACAAGCGCTCCCCACGTTGTCATGGCAACGTAAGTCAAGGCTGCCGACTGAACATACGAGAGTGAGGGGGGCTTCTGGGAGACTTGCCCTTCCTTGAGCAGAGTGTACTCCGCAAAGCTTCCCGGCATGACTGGCAGTCGATTGGCCGCCCACACCTAACACAAACAAATCGACCGTTTTTTTTGTTTCCTCTACAAGTACAAAAATATAACCAGCATGGTAGATAAAAAAGACATTGCCAGTTAGATTTAGCAGGCAAGTCATTTTAAAGGTAGGATACACCATTGGTAATTGCTTGAATTATTATGAATGGGTGGATTTGGGGGGTTGTATTTTATAGTAAATACCGTTTAACTATACCTGTCCGAAGTTTTACAATCATGAATGCCGAAAAAAGCACAAAAAAACAGCGTTTGTTTTCAACCGGCGTCGAGAAGTTATTCTTATGTTATTTGTGTTTTTTCTTAATCGCTGTCCGACGATCGCAAACTTTTCTTTATAAAATTATATTTTCCAGAATAATTAAAGGATATCTAGCGCAATAATTTTGCTGGATGCCTAGAATCATTATTTACTTTCAGATGAGTAAGATATTTCTTAATAATTCGGTAGTAAATCTTTTCGATGGTGCAAATGGTGTATCCTACCTTTAAATGTTCAGCTACCCATGAGTTGGACTGTGTTAGATTGAGCAGAAAATTCATATGTCTCTGTTGGATTTGGCAGGCAAGTCCTGGGGAACTAATTTGGGGGTTAGTTTTCAAGCTAAACCACGGTTTCCAGAACAGCTGGAAAAACACAAGCAGTTTGAGAAGAACAAACAAAAATTCAACGACAATATAGTTCATAACAAAAGCATGTCTATCTGTACCTCATCTCCAACTTTGACCTTTGACACAGCCTCTCCTACTGCCACCACGACTCCGGTGCAATCTCTCCCTAGAATCAGCGGAAACTCCTTCCCGTCACCAGCAGGCATCTGCAATCGTGAACCCATGTTGTACCATTAATACGACTCGGTGCATATGTCTAAGCTAGTCTTTGTCAAAATCAGTTCTCGACAGTCGCGTAAAATCTTATATTTATAGATCAGCTCCTCTACTCATAGTTATACTGTCTTCTCTGAAACGTGCCAAAATGGGGCGTAAATTTTTCATGCAAATTCGACCATAAATGCATAGGAGATTTAAGCAGTGAACTGCTCATCCAAAAAAAAAATTTGAAGTAATTTTTGACAGCTGAAGCCATTAAAGGGATCGTATACGTTTGGTAATTACTCAACAAAATTATGGCAATAAAAACTTACTTGGTAAGAAGTAGAGCAGCTTTGGATAGTATAATGCATTTTTTGAAACTTTTCACTCCGAAGTACTGCGGTACTTTTTATCCCCAAAAATTTGAATCTGAGAAGTGCTTCTGCAGTGACGTTTCTCAGAGTGTGTATTCCAATGCAGATTATTCTTCCTGCATGGACAAAAACCGCTCCAGAATTTTGACAATTTCTCAAAATCGTTACCTTATGAAATGAAATTTGTACAGGTTAGTTTTATGGTGTATATATCTGTAACTATATAAGATTGAAACAAACAGTGGGTTCCAATTACCAAACGTATACGATCCCTTTAATAAGTAACCAAGAAAAACTTTAAAGATACCTTCGCTATTCCACGCAGAAAATTTAGCGGCACCTTCCCGTATCCTTCCCCCATCTTAACGTCGACAGGGTTGACGGACGACGCTTGGACCCTCACGAGAATATCGTCCCGTAGGACCACCTTGGGCCTAGGGTGTTCCTCGTAGACCGCTGGCGTCTCGTTCCCGTACGCCTTTGTCAAGAGCGCCCTCATGCGGTGGATGCTAGAGAAGTAGACCATTTTCGTGGCCGCGTGGGCTTTCTTGTGGCACTGGTACAGCACGCCAGCCCAAAGCGCGATCAGGCCAGCGTTTATCATGGTAGACGACACTGCAAATGAATTTTCAGAAACGTTGACAATTACACACACAAAAAAAACAGTTAAAAATTTGACTTGCATGACTTATAATTACATTACATTACATTAATATTTATAATGCGCTTTTCCCAAAAGGCTCAAAGTGCGTACAATTATAAAATGTTACTTAGATATACTTACAATAAAATAGTTACATTAAAACTAACAATTGAAACAATTAATGATTGCAGAATAATACAAAGGTAGGAAAATTATACAAAAAGATGCGTTTTCAAAGATTTTTTGAAGTTATTTACAGAGGTAGAAGATCTAACTGAGATCGGGAGATTGTTCCATGCACGGGAGGCACATACAGTGAAAGTTCTATCACCGGCCTGTACTCTTGTTCTAGGATATTCAAGTCGTAGGATATCATCTCCAGATCTCAGGTTATTTCTTCTTGGAACATAAGGGAATACAAGTGTGGTTGGCTAGTTTTAAAGAAGTATATTTCTAAAACTGGCTCATGGGCCTAGACGCGTTAATGCCCGAATAGAAGGAGAGGGCACTAACAATGTTCAAGCCAATGAGCCAGTTTTAAACCAGTTCGCGATCGCGAGAAAAAATGAAAAAAAACAAGAACAACTGCCCGACGCCGGTTAAAACAAAAACGCCGTTTTTCCTGCTTTTGTTTTCTCGGCATCCATGATTGTAAAACTTCAGACAGGTCAGTTAAACGATATTTGTGACCTGGCACCACGAAATGAGCACATTGCCAAAACGAATTATTGGCCGAAACATCAATTTTTCAAGTGGGAGGTCGTTTTGGAGTTGTTAACGTTTTTACATATAAAAAAACCTTCTTTATCATATCCCAAAATTGTATAGCTCAATTAAAACTCTAAAGTGTTTTTTTTTTTATGGCTGAATTGCACTGATTGGTAGTATAGTTGGCACGGTTCACAGACTTTGAACTCCGTTTTCTCAAAACAAGGGAGCATGATGACTTAAGCCATGTTCGCACTGGACTTAAAATGATAAAACATACCTAGACGATGGGTCCTTTTCCCATTTTAAGTCCAGTGCGGACAGCCTAGGACGTTTTCCTCTCAGGTACTTCTCCCGAGTCCAGTGGGTACTTCTACCGGCCAACTGCTGCCCGGGAAAACGTCCCTGGTCACTTTTCCCTAGACGATAAGTCCAGTGCGAACAGCGCGACTCGGTAAAAACGTCCCACCCGGCCCTCCAGTGCAAGGTCACGCTATACAAAAGGCACTGCGCATGCGCTCTTTGCATTGTTTACGTGCGGGCACGCTGATACATGCAAATTGCATCGTGATCACATTCGCACGTGGTTCTGCAAAAAGATTACGTAGAGTTGGGGTTCCTTTGGTCAATATTATGGCAGATATTATTATTGATACAGTCGGAAGTTTGATTGGTGCTACCAGTGCATCATTTCAAAATGATAATAAAGAACGTCAACGTGTCTTACGACGAAGGAAAGCACGACAACGGATGCAATACCGTACCTACAATGGCATGGCGTCAATGATTTGATCGGGAAAAAAAGCGCGCGCGCGCAAACGCGAATGGGTACACCGGGGTCAATGCAAAAAGGTCACGCAAAGCGCCCTCACGAGTCATTATAATGACAGCTTGGCTACTTCTCCCACGGTCTCGGTGAAATTTTCCCGTGTCGAAAGTCCAAGTGCGAACAGTGGTAACATTTGACCATTTTTTTTTTTCCCATCGTCTCAGTAAAACCTTCCCAAAAAAAAGTCCAGTGCGAACACGGCTTTAAGCTATTTCAAAAGAGTATAGCGGCGCCTAGGAATAAGCTACAGCAACACACAATACATCATTTGAAAGCTAAGGACTTCTTCTTTCTAGAAATGTAATAATGGCAACTGTTTAATTTCGCGATTTTTCACCCATTTCGTGGTGCCAGGTCACATTTACTACAAAACACAACCCCCTAAATCCACCCATGGTGTATCCTACCTTTATTTTGAACTTACATGTACTTCCTGTAGCATCTGCAATCGATGGGTACGGAAGAAAGGCCACACATAGTGGGAGTAAGACAGTCGACAGAACAGCAGGCACCCAATTGGGACGGACTTCTTTATCAAAACATCTGATGCTGTTCCCTAGAAACTCCTGGATGTCTGAAAATTTAGGAAAAAATGACAAACTTGCCCCTTTCGACAGTGTCATACACTTTGAGTGAAGCTCATTTTTATATAAACAAAAATAACGATCGCTGGACGTCAATCCCGAAAAAAACACAAGAACAACATAATGTCCACTGCCTGACGCCGGTTTAAAACGAACGTCGTTTTTCTTGCTTTCCTCGCTTTTCTCGGCATCCATGATTGTAAAACTTTGAACAGGTCAGTTAAACAATTATTACTTTACTATAAAAAAAATATATTTACTATAAAATACAACCCCAAATCCACCCATTCATGATAATTCAAGCAATTAACATTGGTGTATCCTACTTTTAAACAATAACCAATTATTCCGCAATATTTTTGGGAGACTTACAGTTTTTGATGACCAGAACCGGTTTCGGTGGAAGAGTACCGTTGGTCACAACTTCCTTCTGAAAAGCCTCGTCCTTGACCAGACGCCTGTACCACGCCAGCACTGCCGGGTACCGGCCCATCTCGAACCGGAACAAGAAGCTCTCGACGTAACGGTAGACATTGCAACACCAGCAGTAATCGGCCAAGGAGATCCGATCACCGACGAGCCATTCGTGATGCGCAAGGCGCGCTTCAAGAGTCTGTAGCGCACTTTATCAAGGAAATTTGGAAGAAACCTAAAATTTAATACCTTTTCTAATTCATCAGTGCCGAAATGGAAACAGCGAACCTATCAAAACCCAGTCGTAACTCAAAATCGACAACAAGTTCAATAAATATGATTTTGTTTTAGTTTTTTTACTTGTCTAGACTTACTCGTGAATTTTCTCGATGGCCCCATGAAGATCTTCGTCTTTCCAGGACCCTTTCCTGACCATCTTGTGGAACGCGTAGCCCTCCGGATTCTTCTCCTTCAGGCAAGCGAGACGCTCGTCGGTCTCCATGAACTTGGCAAAGTTCCCGAAGAGAAAGCGGAAGGTCATATATTTCATGGGTTTTTGGATGGTGCAATCCAGGTCCAGCCAGGATTGGACGGCTTGCTCGCCTTCCCTGAAGGCAAAAATAAATATATGCAAAAACAACATCGACTGTAGAATGGGACTCGAACCAAAGACCACCATTTCACAGTATTGATGGCGCAGAATGTTGCTTACAACAAGTGAGCAGAGTATATATTAGGTCGTGGATATTAGATATTTAGCCCCCCCGGCTTTCTCCAAAGGTCGTATAAGTACAAAGACATAAAAATGGTTACTACCAAATTATTAAGAAATATCTTACTTATTTGAAAGTAAATACCGGTAATGATTCTAGGAAACTAGCAAAATGACTGCGTTAGGTGTCCTGTCATTGTTCTGAAAATTAAATTTTTGTAAAAAAAAAATTGTGATTGCCCTCCGGAATACAAATTTTCGGACTAGGAAACAATATTATGTTAAGATTCGAACCCACACCCTTACGGGGTATTTGGTCGGAGGGGTATTTCTGGAAAAGCCTCGTCCAGATAGACCATGATATCCGACGATTCAATGTGAGTGACTCCATCGTGAACCAGTGCGGGAACCAGGCCCTGCGGGTGGATGGCAAAGTACCAGTCGGACTCCATTTCTTTTTGCGACATAACCCGGCTTTGCCATTTCAGCTTTTTGGCCTCCAGGCAGACACGAACCTATGAAAAGATAAACAAAAATTTAATTTAATTCAGCGATCTAATTCCCCATTATGCCCAGCCTGACATTAATGATACTCTAGGCCCATCACTCTTGGAACCTGACTATAGTCTGGTTCCAAGAGCGATATCCAAATATTATTGTCAATGTGAGGTTGGATATGTCGGGGATTCGGATTGCCGACTGCCGTAACGATAGCCACTATGTTTATTTATTACTATAGTAATTGCTTGAATTATCAGGAATGAGTGGATTTGATGGTTGTATTTTTTAGTAAATATCGTTTAACTGACCTGTTCAAAGTTTTCAAATCATGGATGCAAGAAAAACAGCATTCGTTTCCAACCGGCATCGGGCAGTTAAAGTTCTTCTTTTTTTCGCGACCATCGGCAAATCGCCGTCTGGCAATCGTGAATTTTGTTCATAACAAATTCAATTTTTGGAACAGTTACAGTAGTACAGCCTGGATATCTAGCACAATCATTTTAATTTGCTGGATTCTTAGATTAGAATCATTAATTACTTTCAAATGAGTAACTAATAGATATTTCTTAATAATTTGGTAGTACAAATTATCGATATATGTAGATTTGCAAATGGTGCATCTAACCATGGAGGAATTAATTCCTCCATAGTCTAACTAAGTTTAATTAAATGTATAAACTTAAAAGTACATGTAGTGCTGCATAGAGTGTACTCTAGTGCAGGGCTAGGCTATAGACTACATGGACTAGGGCTTGTTTTATGTCAGACCCAAGTTCAGACAGTTTTCACTGACCTTTTGCGAGGCATTTGACTGTCCAAAGTGGAATAAACACAGCCCTTCAATCCTCTTGGCGTCTTCGTTTCCTTCGACCACCACCATCTTGAAGTTGACTTTCAGACAGTTATGGCCTGGGTCTTTTATTGGAATATTAATGGCCGGGTCGAAGCTATGGTCGAAGCATATTACAGCACTTCACCTCTGCTGCAGCAGGACAAAGATTTGCTTGAGTAATTACACAGCTTACAAATGCTCATGACATTGGCAAAATACTAATAAAATCGTAGAGAGTCAAGGACACGAGCACTCATGCATGCCTTTCACTTTCATCCAATTCTGGAACCTCATAATTCAAGGTCAAAGGTTATGAATATATGAATATTAATACATTTGCTCAAACCGCGCCGCCCTCAACGTACATGCCTGGTCGGCAGCAAAATGAGTAGGCCCCCTCAGGGTAAGGAGGCCTGGATAAACTTTAGTTATTTTAAGCACGCAAATCATGATACCCGTGACAAATAAATACCCAGTTATAGTAATTGCCGACAATATGTTTACTACTGTCTCTACAGACACTAAATTAAACTATTGTTACAATCGTGGACAATTTTATAAATTTGTGCATGCATGAGAAAATGTGGTTTTCAAGTTGTAAAGAGGATATCGCGGTCACCCAACTTACCCTAGTAATTCGCTCCCCGTTGGCGGCGCCACGCTATAGGCCTATTTTATTTATAACCGCATGAGCCAATTCTCGTCGGACATCCGGGAACCTCGTTTATCTTCCCATTGTTGTTAATGTTTGCGCCAATGATTTGCACTTTAATAGGGTAGCAATATCATTCCAGTTCCAACCAATCACAAACGTTGATGCCGTATTAAATTGGGCTAAAAAGTAGGTGGGAGACTTTTACTAGTTGAAACCGACATTCCCAAAATGCTCATTTTCGTAAATAACATTCATGGAGCTATATATAGCTCCACTAGGATATTCATAAACAAAACTAGAAAACATTTTTACGGACAATTATTAGTGTAGCGAGCGCGCAGCCACTATTTACGATGTGGCCGGCCCGGAACATTTAGGATTCTAGATGCTCTGCACTGAGTCTGTACGTGGTGCAATCTGAGGTGATTTCTCATTTGGCCACTTTCCTCGTAATTCGTGATCGATTCTACCGATTTTCAGGTGTTTCGTGTTTTTTTTGTGCAATAAAATTAACTTTGCTCATCAGCAACCGAAGGGGAGGTATAGTGTCCCCCACCCCTCCCCCTCCCCCTCCAAGTCCCCTCCGTGTTCCCTCCACTAAGTCCGGAGTATTTGTGGACACTCAGATCGTTTTCCCAGTGTTTTGTTTGCTGGGCTAAATATCACAATGTTATCATTGTTTACATGATTTTCAATAAGGTTTCAATAGGGTACAATAATTGGTGCCATTTTAAAGCAACGTGATGAATTTAAATCTAATCGGTTATTATCTCTCCATTAATATCCATCGATCCAAGATCGCAGAGCTACGCAAGGCGCCCGGCGCTCTCTATAGTTTTGATCTTCATGGAGAACATTGAATGGTCCCTTCTTGGGACAACGTACATTGCAGTTGCAACATTTTTCAAGGATAGTTAAATCATGGAGGAATAATTCCTCCATGGTTAAATCATAGAACTTTCTTGTTCGTCTACAAAACAATATATTAATGGTATCTCCCTTTATTTGCGAAGCTATTTTTTTAGTCAGAGCCATCTGGTCCCGGCCCCGCCTAAACTCTAGACATATAGTTCTTATCGCACTGCTGCTAAACGTGATATGCGACACGCGGCTATCTGTGCGCTAGTTTTACAACCTCGCGTATGATTTTGCATGCAGTAGGCCAATAGGTACAAAGGTTAGATAGGTTAGATAGAGTGTCTCATTATCATTCTGCACAGTTCCAGTATACAGTATGGTTGGCTGAAATTATTCGTGTAAACCCTGTTAATCCATGAGGGTGTCTTGCACTTCCTTGGGCCTTGTAAAATACTATGATTACTAGGTCAGCACTAGCACGACGCCAGATCATCCCCGGTATACATACGGCAACTCTTCGGACAAATTCAGAAAGTTTTCAACCTCACCGCGAGCAACCTGGGTCCCGTACAGACAGCCGACGAGGGCCGTATCATTTGCTCGGTAAGAAGCATGCACGCCGCGCCGGGTCACTGGCGGATCGATACAGACTATAGGGCTGTTCTGCCATGTGGATATCTCTCCGCTATCCCCGTATATAGACTGTATATATTTGTGTAGCAGCTGTATATAAATAGCGTCTGTGAAAAACTGGCCTGTCTTTAAAGTCAGAGATAGTCTTGAATAATATAATGACGGGCCGAATATCAGACTGCTGCCTTTAAAACCAAATAAACTGCACGTCTGTTTATATATTTATTTGACTTTTAATATTTATTTAATTGAATATATTTACCTTTTTCAGGTAAAAGAAAAATAGTGCAAACTTAGGAGTCGATTGACGCCAGCAGAGACACATTCAGTTTGCAGTTCTCTCGACAACATGTGGACAGTACCGCTGATCTTTCTCGGATGTGCCGTAATGTCTTTCATTTTTCTGCCGGCTGAGACAGTCTTACAGCTGAGCGAACTACCGGGTAGGTATCGATCTGTCTTTGACACGGATCAGGCCGGAAATAAAACCGTGTCAGATGAGACTCAAACAAAAACTACCCAAATCGCTCTTTTGACAATAATACGAGCCACAACAAAAATCATATCCGATTCGCAATTTATTAATTGACAGCTCTCGAATGAAGTTCTTTTTTTTCAACTCTCTCTTTCAGTAAACAACACAAGCCTGTCTGTACTTTTCACCATCCTGTCCGTCGTCACCTTTATCAGAGATTACATCGACAGCCAAAAAAGTATACGAACGCGTGACACAGATGCGCCGACTACTGCGACACCTCTCATCACGAACCTCAACAAACCTCACGCGAAGACTATGAAAGGCGTCATCATTGAACGCTACGGCGAGGATAGCGTAACGGTGAGCGACGCGGCGCCTCGGCCAGAGCTCAGGTACGCCGAGGAGGTGTTGGTGCGAGTTCGTGCGGCCTCGATCAACCTGGTAGATATCCAAATAAGCCACGGGAGAGGTCAGGAATTGTGCAATAGAATGAGGTCCATGCGAGCGGTAAGTTAATTACCTCTGAATAATATTCTTAAACAGGTTCAAACAAATATTTCGAGTGGCAAAGACCTATATACCTCAACGGAAATGTAACTCAAACATTAACCATGAGGGCGCTAGAGTAATTCCCCTCAATAGTAACACGTCTCAAGGTTTAAGACAAGACCCTGTTGTTACAACTCGACAACCTTTACGGACCTCTTTCCCTCCAGATACCCGCCGGGGGAGGAGACGAGTTTCCCATCATTCTTGGACGAGACTTTTCCGGTGTCGTCGAGGGAGTTGGGTCAAAGGTTACGAAGGTGAAAGTTGGCGACGAGGTAGGCAAGTTTTCACCATGAAACTTTCAAAACGATTCTTTCTTCCTTATGCTATTGTACTATCGGAGGTCGCAGGTTCGAAACCACTCTTCCGATTAATTTGTTTTGCTCTATCAAAACGTCAATGACACACAATGTGGTGGTATAATATTTCAAAGGTGTGGGCGGCCATTCCTTTTTATCACCGAGGGGGCGGCATGGCCGAGTACGTAGTTGTCACCGAGGCAGACATCGCCAAGAAACCCCAAGGCGTCAGTCACCAGCAAGCCGCCGCCTTACCCTCCGTGGCTTGCACCGTATGGTGCTCGCTGGTGAGAACTGCAATCATCGGCTACGAAAGAACAAAACAACAGAGGTACATACAATGCACTTGCTGGACGTACTATCGACTATACTCCTGCTCAGGCTAATAAACATTACCCAAGATCAACCTAACGCTAGTATGAGAAGTAGAATGTGTAGGCCTACACAACTCGGTTATGTCATTTCCAAATCTAGATAGGCTTATTTGATTTATCAGAACCTCTTAATAGCCATCACTGGTCCTGTTTTAGTCCTGCGCTTGATGAAGCAATACAAGTGACAATTTGCCTTGTGTAACGTAAGGACAAATGTATCGTAACCCAAACAGGCTCGATTCAAACCCTCTATTTGTAGATTTATTATAATGGAGACAATAGCATTCCTCTGCGTAGCTCTAACAAAACTTGAGCCTTCCAAAGTTTTCACAAGCCCACTTTTAAATCGTTGACGAGATTCAGCATTTAGTTTCTTGTCTGCAGGGTGACATCAGTTTTTATTTTACCTATTCTATTCTAAAGGGTTCTTGTCACCGGGGGCACGGGTGGTATAGGGACTTTCGCCATTCAACTGATCAAGGCGTGGGGTGGGAACGTGACGGCGTCTTGCCAAGACGGTTACGGGGCACGCATGCTGAAAAGGCTCCGAGTAGACGAAGTGGTGAATGTCTCGGAGATCGACTTGGAGAGTGCGCTGGCTGACAAGTCGAAGTAAGTTGATGGGGACCGACTGAAATAATTTGCCAAAGATGAATCGAGGAAGGTGAATCGTTGACAGAAAAACTGTTGAAACAAGAGACACACTTGACTTTATACCGTAATAAGCTGAACAAAGTTCAAGTTTATGACAAAGGTGACTACAAAGGACCAGGCATTTGCGACATTGCTATGACGACTATGCTAGTGACGTACATGTAATCAAGACATCGATGACGAAGATGAGGCAAGAATGGAAATGAATAAACCGACTGTGGCCATTACGATGGGACGATAATGACGGTGATATAGGCCTTAAAGATTGTGGTCCAATGATGAAAGTTTCGTATGATTCAACTATATGTCGTTGTCACCGATTCTGTCGACAGCGGCAGTGACATGACAGCAGCAATGTTGCTAGCACCGAGTAACGACACTGACATAAGCCACGACAGTGTTAACCCCGACAATATTAAAACAGATCAGAGCATTCCCACCAACTCTAATCTTCACAGGTTTGATGTCATCGTGGATACCGTAGGTCCGTCTGTGAGACAAGCCTGTTTCAGACTCTGTGCCAAAGGCGGTTACTTCGTCAGCTTCGTGACGCCGGTGATGGACGATGCCGAGAAATACGGGATGATGATCGGCTCCTTCGTGTCGAATGTGTCCAAGATGAAGCTGGTAGGCCAGGCCCTATGGGCTGAAAAAGGGTTCGGTTTGGGTTTGATAGGGTGTACTGTAGGTGTTGTCATGGGGGTTACTGGGTGGAGATGCTAGGTATGGTGGCGATGATCGGATCCTTCGTGTCAAATGTGTACAAGATGAAATTGGTATGGGCTGGGGGAAAGGGGGTCGATTTTGGTTGATATAAGTACGGGTGTCCGTGTCCCCGACTCTTAAACAAACCAAAGGGTTTTAGAATATTATACCACGGATCATTTACACAACCGCAAACACACGTACGACCTTGGTTCCATGCTCGATAGGCCTACGGATTTTGTGGTACATTTTTCTCAGAATGTACAAGATGAAATACCTAGAGCAGCATACTTTTAGAAAGGTTATAGGCTACATGTACTCTGACTTGAAACACGAAATAGTTTTGTAAAGATATATATTTTTTTGTCATCAGAGATGTAGCCTAATTCAAATAATTGTTTGGATTTTGTGAAACACGATTCATCGACAGCAGTCAAGAACCCAGGCGTACAGAATGAGAAAGAATAACATGGTGCTTAATTATATTTATAATGGAGTCTGTACACAAACAGTACAGGGTACCATACTATAACTCGCCGATTAGCGGTCGACTTCGCCTTTGAAGTTTTGCCGGCCGTTGAAGGCATCAAACCAAGGATCGCGTTTCATCCCGCTCTGTATTTTGTTTTGTTTTGTAGGCGTGGCGGAGCGGCTCAAACTTCAGTTGGGCGTTTAATCTACCAGAGGGAGAGATTCTTGACCGAGTCACGAAATATGTGGAGGCGAAAAAGGTATTCAAATTCCCGTTTAAGGCAAGGATAATACGTGACGATCATCGATCCTATAAATATGATCATTCTGCAGTTATATGGGAAAGAGAAAGTCCTTGGTATAAATGTACACAATTTAAAATATGTCTTAGTCCCAGATTCCTGCTTTTTAAGACGTTTGCAATGACTGGCGTTTTTAAAGATAATATATGAAGTAAACAAGTAGTAACAGGATGCAACATTCTTTCCTAAATGAGAAAATTGGTGTTAAATTTGATATTTTTTGGGGGTAGACACAACTTTAATTGGAACTTTTTGTCTTCAGATAAAACCAATCATAGACCAGATATACAGACTGGATGAAGCCGAGAAGGCCTTCAAACACGTGGAAGAGGGACACGCCCGTGGGAAGGTCGTCATCACATTTGACGGAATCCGACAGTGACCAACGAGGTGTGGCTCCAGTGACTTGAGGGAGATTCACATTAAAGAACTTCTATAGGACCGACCACGCCCTAAAAAGGCACAGTTTATTATAAAAGGTAGCAGGCATGGATCCAAGTGGCTTAAAAAATGAGAAACTCGTAGTGGCTTTCAAGCACCCAACAGTGGGGCACGCCGAAAGATGATAGCTTATTTTTAGAAGCTGTGGTATTTCTGCGGATGTTCAGGGATCCTCTCTCTAAGCAGCAACAAAGGAATCAACATTTCTAGGATTGATGCACTAGTGGGAGAGGGACACGCCCGTGAGAAGGTCGTCATCACATTTGACGGAATCCGACAGTGACCAGCGAGGTGTGGCTCCAGTGACTTGAGGGAGATTCACATTAAAGAACTTCTATAGGACCACGCCCTTAAAAGGCACAGATTATTAAAGGTAGCAGGCATAAAAAATGGGAACTTGGGACAAACTTGTGGTGGCTTTCAAGCACCCAACAGTGGGCCACACCAAAAGATGATAGTTTTTTGTAGGAGCTTTTGTATCTCTGCGGATGTTCAGGGCTCCTCTCTAGGCAGCAACACCAAAAAGGTCAACATTTCAAGAATTGATCCATGCAGTTGCTCACAGGGTGAGAATTGTTAAATGAAATACGCACCAAAGTGTTACTCAAGTGAAAGCAAGGGCAGCTGATTAACCCTCCCTCGCTCAGTGGCAAGACGAAGCTAGTTGATGATGATGATCATGCATTTGTAAAGCGCCATCTATCTAGTTGCCTATTCCGAGGCGCTGCCAGGAACACCGGGGCGAACCCCTTCTCTTAGCGAAGAGTGTTACTGGGTTCTTTTACGTGCATTACACAACGCACGGGACCTACAGCTTTACGTCCCATCCGTTACTACGTCTATCAAAACAGTGTAAATCATACGATATGCACAAGAGAAAGGAGGTGGTTTTTTGATAGGTTGTTGGTTATTAACAGTCGGAGTGGATCCAACTGACCATAAAGCTGGGGTATCTCTGCGGATGTTCAGGGGTCCTCTCTCTTACGCTCGGTTCACACAGGCGTTCCACAGTCGCGCCGAACCAAATAAGTGAATTGAGTCCGACGTCTGAAACGAACAAGGGCGACAAGGCGCGCCAGACGGCGAACGATCGACTGCTGGAGTTGTTAGAGCGACTCAGGAGCGACTTGGTAGTATTTTGGTTTGGCGCGACTGTGGAACGCCTGTCTGAACAGAGCATTACAAAAAGGTGCTACCTAATGGGTCTCATATTCTATTTGAACGCCTTGACTACCAGTCTTGGTAGATACGTGCGCTATATAATAACTGCTACCAGCGCCTTTGAATGACTGTATTGCCAGATACTGTGCGCCTTATAAATGCTTTGTATATTATATTATAATTACACTGACCATTTTTATTGAGAACTTGGACATAAAAGGGCAAATTTGAATAAAGTATAAAGTAAAAGGGTTTTGGCGTACCTTAGAGGACGACAGTGAATAAATAAAGCACGACACATTGAATGTATCGTCTCCAAGGACAACCTCGTCTTTACATCTTTAATATTAGACATTTCCAGTTAGCACTTCGGCTAGTGTGAAGAAACATTTAGATCATTTTGTCAACTCTAATGGGGTTCCTGATTCGGGTCGGTGTGTTATCGTAGATTGTCTTCCCTCCCACACTGTATCGGTGTTCCGTTAAACATTGCAAACCTCTTCCAGATCTTACAGATACCACTCGGGGAACTCAAAGATGACGTCTTTGCCCGTCAGCTTCTTGTAGACTGCGCTGAAGGTGTCCGTCTAAGAGATGAAAAAAAAAAAAAAATATTTTTAACGAAACTCGATCCCACGCATTTCCGACCTTGCTCGCTGCTGACAGACATTTCCGAACTTGAACTTGGCGTGTTTATGCGTCATCCGTTTTGAATTTGGGGAAAACTTTGCGTTTATATACGTCATCCGGCGCGAACTGGTTAACAGATGATGACAATTCGCACCAATTAGGAACAAAAAGTTACAGGCGCCGGTTAAAATTTGCATGTGGCGATTGATATTATAAGCTGCTGTCGAGTTTTGAAGCCGGCACTGCACAACTATCTAGGTACTTTACCGAACTAAAAGAATGTGTCCAATAAATAGGTGTCAACTAAAAAGGTTAACGTGGACCAAAATCAGGCATCCGACAATACAAAAAGGGCAAAGGTACCATGGTAACTGTTTCAAAGCAGAGTTGTATTCGAGTCCCTGCAAGTCCTTTCACAAGTCTCTTCACAAGTCCCGTCACAAGTTATTTCATAAAGCCAGTCGCATGTAACTGGTTGAACAATGACAAAGGAATGCTTTTGTAAACAGTTCATTTGAATAGCTAGTGACTTAGCTTGAGACTAAAGGACTTGTGAAGGACTTGCAGGGACTCGAATACAACTCTGTTTCAGAGCCAACCAATCGGGAGCACCAACCTTGTAGTCCACCTGTATCTGCTGGCTTTTGTCCAGGTGCACCTTGATGATTCTGGTTCCGTCCAGTTTCACCCGGATCCTCTTGCCAACGATCTCCGAGGGGAAAACCAGGTCCTCCAGGATGGAGTCGTGGACGGCGGTCAGCGTCCGACTACGAGGGCGCTTTTGCTTGTTCTTCGTCCTGGACTTGCGCGTGGGCTTGGGGAGGATACGTCTCTGCAGAGGCAGACATATAAAGGCAAAAACAACGTCAACACAAAACCACCAATGAGTTTTTGTGCTTAAAAAAACAACTATGTGAAAAACAAATATCGCTGCGCCTGCACGTGTGGACAAATGTTAAAGAATCTGAAAAAGATGAGGTTATACTTTTCTGTATGATGCAAAATATAAACTTGACTTGACTCAAAATGAAGTGGCTTACAAAATGTGTACAAAGAGATTGGAAACGTTGATGAGACACTGTCCTTATTAAGGCACTCTGTAACCCATGCTGCCTACAGTCTATCAAAAACTCTAAAGATCTAAATTCTAAGAATCTGAAGATTCGGCACCATGAGCTCTGTGCACAAGTACTCCCTCAATGACAAGAAGGGGGAAGTTGGGGGAAACCACTTTGAATGCCTTCACTTAAATTTAAGTCAGAATCCTGATTTGATCTGACAAGTTTACCTGAGCGACAAAGATGACATGGTTGCCGCTGAATTTCTTCTCCAGTTCCCGGACCAGTCGGCTCTGTACCTTCTGGAATGCCCTGAGCTGGGGAACGGGCACAAAGATGACAATAGCCTTCTTGTTCCCGCCGACATCAATTTCCTGAAGGAGAATTCAAAATAAAAATAACACAAATGTGGCCGGCTCCACGAAAAAAGGGTATTAAGTCGTGCTGTGCATTATCATGTCAAGGCCAGCTCAACGTTGAGAGGGTGAACATTTCATCAAAATGTGATTTTCATTTTTTCATTTTTTGTTATAAATGACATCTTTGATACCTACAGTTTCAGGTTTCATCCGACAGAAATGTTGATTTTGATAAATAAAGTGGAAAAAACCTACCATTTTGTGTGCATCATTCTGTTGTTCTACAATAGAGCCAGTTATATTAATTCTCAGTTATGTAATGTTCCCTCCAAGAAAGTAATCAATATGCAAACATGTTATATCTCCAGAACGGAAGGGGCTATGGAGCTCTATTATATACCAAATGAAAGCTGACGTTGTGGACTTTCCAACCATGTACATAACATAATTTCATAAATACCTTTTTTTGTGGAGTGGGTAAACAAAAACCCGGAAACAAAGTATTTCCTACAAGAATGATGTATTAACAAGATTGTTCAACCTCGCCCACAGGAGAAACAAATTTGTTACATTCAACTCATTTTCAATGTTAAGATTTGTGAGAAGACTTTTTAAAAAAATATGTCGGTATTCATCGGCTCGTCACAAGATCTCTGATAAATATCGAGTGACAAAAAGCAGACGAATGCATCTTTACTGTGGTCCATAAGCGAATCTCGGGATCTGTTGGTTTCGCAGCTTCCAAGAATTAGTAAATGGACGTCAAACCTTTACACTACTAGACGCAGGTCATGACCTTTGAACTACTGACCTTTGCTCCTGTGATGAAAAGCTCCCTCAGTTGACTCTTGAGTTCAGAGTTGATTTCTAGTTCCAAGAGGGCCTGTAAAAATTAAAAATTGCAGTGATTAAAAAGGCACGTACAATATCGACAAATAATTTTTTGGGGGAAAAGAACAATGGGCAGTGCGGGAGTCAGAAAGAGTTTGTGGTGGCCGGCTATGGACTCTTAACTCGTTTTTTTGTTCTCACCTGCGAGATGGAGTTTTCAAAGTCATCAGCTTTCTCGCCCAATGGCTTAATGATCTTGGCTCCTGCGTTAAACACCGCCATCTTGGACCACAGCTAAAAAGGAAAACAATCCCGTAGTCACTTTTAAGAATTTTTAAAGACAACGAGCAAAATCCATCTTCTATCTACATTCGTCTTGTTTTCAATCGAGCATTACGATCTTTCAAACCCAACACAACAGGTTAACACGTCGGAATGGTTATTTTTTTGCAATTAACCTTAATTAGGCCTACGATTTGTTGAAACCGCGGGCACAAAAGTAATTCTCAGTATCTTACAAGCTTAACCACTTAGCCATGTGCTGGCTCGAAAAAAAGAGTATTTTTAATGGAGTTCGGCCATAATTCATTTATACATGCATAAGACATGTGCAACTGCAAGTGCAAGAGGGCGCTATACAATCAGCTGGCAAAGTCTAGAAAGGCGACCGTGAAACCTGCCTGTACTAAATAAACACTTCGAAATAAATAGGCCGTTACTTCTCGCAATAGTAACAAAACAAACTCAAACGAGTAGGTTTATTCAGTCAACAATGAATGTGGTTAATAAATACATTTTATAAATGCGAGAGAGTGTGCCGTGTGTCTTTCATATGTCTTTCCCCGGCCCCGGTAACGCTAGTATACATCACATACAGTTGGTTATTTTCCATCCGTTGACATCATGTTCAACGTGGGTTATTTACTTTAAAATATGAACGTATTGGGTAGACATACTCATAATCTTTAACACGAATCTTTTATTCTTAATTATTTCGTTTAAATTAGTGTATTATGCGATTTTACAAACTGTGTTACCAACTTCGTATCGCACTCACATTATCTCTACGGTCGAAAAGATCGTAGTTCTCGAATTTTTCTCGCAAATAAGCGAATTTCTCCGAGATTTTGTACTTTGTGATAGTATTACTATTTATTTTTCGATTCAAAACTTCCTTTAATTCTGTATTTTATTTGTAATACAAAAAATAATTTAAGTTACAGTTATATTATAGATTTTTAAAAACTGAAAATTGAAGATAAATTTCAGATGTTTATTTGTATTTATCAAAAGTTAATGTCGAACATGGCCAAAATACAACCTTTGACCTAACTCTTTATGGATCTGCAGGGGGGGCGGAAGGGGTGTTGCGCAATCATTTGCAATCGCAGTTTGGGTACACTCCATTTAAAAAAAAGGTAATGACCATTAAACATAAATAAATAATCCATGTATACTGTTAACATTTTCTCTTTAACAGCACTGAAAACATAATAGTTTATATTGAAAGAGTATTTTCAATTGTTGAGGTGCTTAGTTTTAAATAAAATGCGTACAAATATTACCGACAATTTTCCGTTGGTTTATTGCAGCAGCGAACGTGTATGAATGGGTCCAGGTGGGAATTTCGTTACAAAACGTCTCCCCTAAAATGGCTACAAATATCGACATAATGTGAAAAAAATTATCGTTCATCCTCTGATTTTTTTCAACTAACGTAATAATTAGGAATAGATCTTTCATTCCTGAAAGTTAAATAAAAATCCCTCGGTACATCCTCTGGATATTTGACCTTTTTTTTTTAATTTGTTTTTGAAAATGGTTTCTGCCAATTCTTAATCGCGAAAGTTTACGCCATGCCTGTACTGTACGAATCTGGCTTTGCGGACGTAGCATAAATCACTGAATTCGGGAGAGAATGCGCGGAGCAAATTTGTACGTGTTTCAATGGTGCGCTTCGAGGCAGCGATCTATACGTGTTTACTGTATGAGATGTTCGACTCGTGAGCGTGGAAGAATGAATGAGATACATTTCAACGTTGGTGGCGCACTTTTTTGGGACCCCTTCCGCCCCCCCCTGTGGATCTGGTTACCATTAGCCTCTGTCATGACCTTTCTAAAAGGTCAACGCGAGGAAAATTGTCAAAATGGCGGCGCTTACCAACAGCAACACGTGTGTCGTCGATGTCAGAACTTTATGGCTTACGACGGAGCTCTAAAGGCTGTGGTTATTTCGAAAGGATAAACCGTAGGCATAAGGCTAAATGTCATCCAAAACCGTAAAATTACGAAAGAGAAAGAAACAGCGACTGAAAAAATGGTCAGTTTGTGAAAGCGTGCTGCGCTATATACGTACGTGCGTAGCTAGCGGATGTCAGACAAGTCGACCGTTGAGACAACTCGACTCGGGACAAGTCGACCGTTGAGACAACTCGCCCGTTGAGACAACTCGCCCGTTGAGACAACTCGCCCGTTGAGACAACTCGCCCGTTGAGACAACTCGCCCGTTGAGACAACTCGACCTTTGGGAGAGCTATAGCTGTACTTCGACGTTTACATTGTTTATAAACAGTTAATGTTGGGCCGACTTTCCTCATGCAATGTTGCCATACTTCTTTGTTGACAAACTGCAAATTCATTGTACCTTTACAATGTTAATGTTATTAATGCTTGCTATTTACCCTCTGTTAACAATTTAGGTGTAATTAGCTTAGTCCGAAAAAAAAACCAATGAAACGGTGGCGTCCAGAAATTGTGCACACAATCGACCGAGTGCTCCCTAATTGGTCGTGGCGCAATTGAATAATTCTTGAAAAATCCAAGTTTAATATTTACGAACTTCTTTTAATGTCAGGTTTCAGTCAATAAAAGGGTAAAATATTACTAGATTTCACAGGCGTCTGTACATTTAATGTGACAGTATTTAAAACTGGTTTTTAAATTAACATTGCAGGATCAGGAATGTTGAGGTTTAACGTCCATGTGAACCAAGTGCTTGTGTGTAAAGCCCCAAATTTATATTTGATGTCAAAAAATAATAAAAAATACAAAAATAATATTGCTTGTACATGTATCAAGTTGTATGAATTGGCCCCAGGATTTGTTTACTGTATGGCATTCAAATATGGCTTTCAAATAAAGCTTCAGTTCAGTGCCACTGAATTTTTTGTTTTGTTTAAATGTTAATTGGGCCTAACCGGTTTTCTAAGGAGCATAAATACACGGCGGGTCTTTTCAAGTGCAGGAAAGAAAATCTAGTTTTAATAATAATAATAATAATACAAGGCATTTATATGGCGCTCTACAAAGAACACAGCGCCTCACATCAACAACAGAATTAATACAATGAAATACAGAAAATGCAGTAAAACAAACAAATCATAAGCTGGGAAATAGGTGAGTTTTGAGTTGGCGCTTGAAGGTCGCAGTAGATGTCGCTTCCCTGACAGCACACGGCAGCTTGTTCCACAATTTAGGGGCAACAACAAAGAATGAACTGTCCCCAGCCTTCTTTTTGGATCGCGGAACAATCAGCCGGGTGACATCAGAAGAAGAGCGAAGCCCCCTGCGACCTCCATGCCCCTCAGTATTATATAAATTTAGACCGTCAGAAATGTAACTTGGAGATTGCCGTTGGAAAAATTTATAAACAAACAGGAGAATTTTGAAAGTGATTCTTTCCTTGACGGGGAGCCAGTGAAGTGAGCACAGTAATTGAGCTGATGAGAATTGATCTCTAGCGCATGCAAACACAAGACGCGCAGCTTTGTTTTGAAGGCGCTGTACTCGTCTGAGGTCCACTTCCCTGGCTCCGTATAACAATGAGTTGGCATAATCAATGCGTGAAAGAACCAATGATCTGACAGCATTATGACAAGCATCCTTGGTGAGGAAACGGCGTATACGCCACAAATTGCGAATATGAAAATTCACACTTCTGCAGACTGTACTGATGTGTTTGTTCATTAACAAGGATGAGTCAAGAGTAACCCCAAGATTTTTTACAGTGGTAGAAGGATTTATGCAAATGTCTCCAACTCTTAATACAAGATTAGGTAAAGTACTGATGACCTTCGGGGAACCAAAAACAAAAAATTCTGTTTTGTTTTGATTAAGCTGCAGCTTGTTTTGCACCATCCAGTTATTAATCTTAGAAATACACGTGGACAGAATAAAAAGAGCACGATTGGAATCACCTGCAACTTTGGGATCAAATTCAGTATAGAGTTAGGTGTCATCAGCGTAAACATGAAAATTGACATTGTATTCTCTTATAATATCACCAACTGGATGAGTATACATGGTAAAGCACTGTGGTCCAATGACGGAGCCCTGAGGTACTGAGAAACTGAGAACATGCTCCACAGATTTGGCATTCCTAATGGAGACTCTGGTACGACGTTCATTGAGATACGACCTAAACCAGGATTTAGCAGTACCTGTAATGCCAAAACAAGTCTCTATTCTATCAATAAATATGCCATGGTCAACGGTATCAAATGCAGCTGACATGTCAAGTAATACCAGGAGAATAACTTTGTTTTTGTCAAGGGATTCCAGGATGTCATTTTTCACCTTGAGCAAAGCAGTCTCGGTACTGTGGTGAGCTTTGTATGCTGATTGGAACGGATCACAGAGATTATTGTTATTAACATAATTTGTAACTTGACATGAAGCGGCCTTTTCGATAACTTTGCCAATGAATTTGATGTTAGAAATGGGACGATAACTCCTAAGAACATTAGAATCTAGTCCGGGCTTCTTTATGATTGGCCATTTTTTATTAAGTATTTCCCCGCAATTCACTAACTATCTGTTGTTTTTTCTCCATGGTATAGATACTTACGTTAGTTTTACGCGCGAGCTCGGAAGCCATATTGACAAATTTCCGCAAAACGCCCTCTTCGGTTGATTTTCGTCATTTCATGACAGAGGCTAATGTTGCGTATATACAAAAGCAACATAAAAGAATCTAGAACCTGACTAAAATAGCACGTGGTCACGTGGTTTGTGTACAAACGTACACAAAACTGAAAGCTCGACAAAAACGTATTTTGAGCTCTGAACTCGTCGGACGTTAATGAAAGTATCTCGTTTCTGTCGGTCATTAGGTTTATTCCTACAGACCATGCCCAAATTTCACTACGCCGTCAGGAGTGGACGAAGTGTAGGGGTTTATGATTCATGGTATGATTGCCTGTCATTTTCGCTTGAATTTTGCTGAGCCAAGGCTCAGCAAAATTGTGATCGTGACACGTTTGCGCAGGGGGAGGAGGGAGGGGAGGAGGAAGGAGGGGAGGGGAGGGGGGGGGGGGGGGGGCGGCAACAGGAAAGGGGTGTAAAAAGAAAATTGACAGGAGAAACCAGAGTCAGAGTCTCAGAGAACAATAGTCAACGTCAATAGAAAACATAACAAGTTATTCATTTCTTCTAAATTCTAAACTGCAAGTGCAAGAAACTGTTCTGTTAAAAATGATTTTTTTTTAGTATCAGAAATTGAGAAAAAAAATGTCCCTGTTTTTATCATATAATATTATCTTAATAAATAAGTGCAAAAATGTTGAAAAGACAAATCTGCGACAAATTTTTTGTTTACAATTGTAATGTTAGAAGAAACAAAATATTCTTGACTTTCTTTGGGCTAGTGGCGTCAGGATACAACACAATGTACACGAACATTCCTTCCTTTTAAAACTTCAACAGGGATGACTGCCGGGAACAAGTCAATGGCTACGGAGGTGCCCGCTACAAGAAGTTTGCTACGGCACAGGAAGCATGGGAGTTTGTGAATGCTGGGGCTGGAAGCGATCCCAACCCTCCTTCCAGTCATTCCAGCCAGAGTTACTCGCATCCGTCCAAGAGATCATCAGCCGCTCCAACGAGCTATGCAGCTGCTTCATTCGGCTCCGGTAATAACTTAGGTTATTAATATTATGCTAAAACTTAAAGCCATTTGTTTTCTTCACAGACTTACTTTTAAGTCTAAAAGCATAGTTTTACACACAAAAATACTCTACCTCTTGACAATCCTATTATTAGTACCTAACCATCAAAAGACTAACGAAGCTAACAGGAAATGCCCTTTGAAGTTCTTTCCCACCTTTTTTCTTTAACCCTAACCCCTAAAGGGTATTCTAGTGAGTTGCCTTCCACACGCATCAGATTGCATCATTTGTCAAAGTGTCAACCTTGCTCACAGCGAGAGATCCATCAGGTCCACCTGCTGCACTTTGTTGCGTGTGGAAAATTTATAAACAGACTGTGAAGAATTGTATGTGGAAGTCTATTTTTTGGTCAGAAGATTTAAAATGTTTATTGAAACGGTTTAACTGTCTTGTTTTTTGTCCATTTTGTTTCAGACGTTTCCTTTGAGCCAGAGCCAGCGCCAGTTTTTACGCCCGAGTACACGGATCCAATGAGTTACTCAAACAAACGGAAGCATGAGCCGGCGGCCGAGGAAAGTTACATAAGCTCGTACAAGAAAGCGAGGAATGACAGCGCTGGCTCTGCATATTCTATCGGCTCATCAGCATCATCAACCGGCTCATCAACCGGCTCATCAGCAGCATCATCAACCGGCTCATCATCACTAGCATCATCATCGACGACGTCATCGTCAGGAAACTCGGCTGGAAGCGGTGAGAGTTTCCACAATGAAATGTTGAAAATTTTCTCGATTCTTTATAGACTTTGTACACAGCTTTGTACGCAAGTAAAGTCAGGATACTACATTCCTTCCCCCCAAAAAATTTCAGAGCCCAAACTCTCATAAAAGAGAATTAGAACACAGTTGCACTGTAAACCCCATGCCCATGGTTTTAATACGAATGTACGTAAAACAATCCACAAAAAAGAAAACGTCGCAAAAAGTTCTATACACTGTTGGAAAGCCAAAAATGTAAGCTTAATAACCATTTGGTAATATGTTATTGCTGTAAGATTATGAACAAAGTAATAATGCTTGAATTCCGCAGGCCAAGCAGTTGTGTACACCGATGGCTCCTGTGAAGGCAATGGGCGCAGAGGTGCACGCGCCGGTTTTGGCGTGTACTGGGGCGACAACAATCCATACAACACCAGCGAGAGACTTGAGGGCAGACAGACCAATCAAAGAGCTGAAATCGCGGTACATTTCTGACCAGTTTTCTTTTGGGCACTTTAACTTGCATAACACCAGGGCAAAAACAAATTAATCTGGTGAGAAAATACACACAATTGTTTGTTTCGAAGTGTAGATTTGAAATATCAAATTTAAACTTTTGTTTGTTTTTTTAATTTGGATATTAAATTGTTTAATTTTGTTTAAAGGCTGCCATTCGTGCGGTAGAAACGGCCAAATCAAGGAACATCAAGGAGCTCACGTTGTACACGGACAGCAAGTATACAATGAAAGGTGAGTGGTAGAATAGTGTTTTGCATAATTTGCATACCAACTTAATTTTAGTGTTAGAAAATTGGGTGAATGCAAAACTTGTTACACTGTATTTACTCTCTTTGCAGCCTCGCCACCGTGAGCGCGTGTGCGTTCCTACACTAAACCCCTGGCCGTAATGAATACATAATGAAACGCTGAGTGGCTATTCAGTGCGTACTGCGAGCGTATTTTAAAAACTGCACGCCATAATGTGATGCGCTCGCGCTTTCCTGAACGTAACGTCATAGATGAACGTTTTTTCCAGGACGGCACAATACCTGCACAATATGGATTTTGAAAGCCTTGATTTATTCCCCCCCCCCCCCCCCCCCCCCCCCCCCAAACCTCTATCTTACGTTGTCGGTTGTAGTGAGACGATACAAGGACGTACATGATCCCTGCTAAATAACACAACGTCGAAAATATCATGTTTGAAAGGATTGATTCTGCAAAATAACAAACATGGCGTCGCGCGTTAAATGCATCAACTGCACTCCTAATTTAAATGTGCCAATAAATATATGGCACATTTAAATTAGACAATTGGGTTAAGATTGCCTCGAAGCCATGATGGGACAGCATCATAGCAACGAGGTTGCTTTCTTGGGCAAACCATTTTGGTGAATGAATGCTTTTTTGAGGTTGGTAAGTTGATGTGATTTTGTTGGTACATTTGTTAATAGCTGTTAATGAATGGATCCATCGTTGGAAAGTGAACGGTTGGAAGACAGCTGGCAAGAAAGACGTCATAAACAAAGAGGAACTCCAAACCTTAGACGGTCTTTGCCAGCAAGTCAACGTAGATTGGGTGAGTGGTGTGTATATTATTTGACCGGCTCCAAAACAAAAGAGTATCAAGTCGCGCTGTGCATTATCATGTAAAGGCCCGCTCAACGTTGAGAGGGTGAACAATTTTGTTCTGTAGCTCGCAAGCCTGAAGAAACCTGTAGAGAGAAGACAATGAGAAGAAGGTACAGTTTTAGAGGTGGGAGGAAAACCCCAGAAGAATACCCTGGAGAAAACCCACGGAATCAGGCAGGGAGAGAAAACCCACGGAATCAGGCAGGGACTGAAAACCCAACCCACATATTGGCCCAGGCCGGATTCGAACCCGGGCCACAGCGGTGGAAGGCAAGGAAAGAACCGCTACGCCAACCTGACTCCCCGGGTACTCATGGAATCGATTCCTGACATCAACGGTCGAGTACCTAACTCAAATGCACAGCCCTAGTGGTGTGTGCAACACATGTATTACAGAAATTTCTGTAGAATCTATAAACCGTACAGGACTGGAGCAGGCTTTGGCTTTACACAGAGAAACAGGCACGGCGTAACTGGCATTTGCCTTTTTTTTTCATCTTCCATCTGACAGAAGTACGTACCTGGTCACGCCAACGTCAAAGGCAATGAAGCTGCAGACTCGCTAGCTAGGGCTGGGGCAAGAATGCCATCTCGATGAAGATGTAACTAACTGAAGATCGTAGCCTATCAGTCGAGGGTTAAATAACAATTGTGAAGACCCTTCTGGTGACTACAAGTATAAGGAATTTTGAAGATTTGTTAATTTGTTGACATGAACTGTAGTTTATTTATGTAGTCAAAGGCCGTATGATTACCGTGGCTATTTTTTTATAATATAACATTTATATTTGCACAGAACCACCAACCTTTATCTATCAGATAATCTTTTCAGATTATCATTTGACAAAAACTCTTCAGGTATTTTTTGTTTGTTTTAAGACTCTCTTGTTTGTCCTAAGATTATAATAAGCATTAAAGAGTAATTTAAAACAAAAATGTGAATTTACAAATAAAGCAAAGTTTCTTTATGTACAATTCTGGCCTGGATTCCTGTAGTTTTCTTTTTAAGTAGTTAAAGGTAAGATACACCATTGGTAATTGATTGAATTATCATTAATGGGTAGATTTGGGGGGGTTGTATTTCATAGTAAATATCGTTTAACCAGTTCGCGCCGGATGACGTATATAAATGCAAAAATTTCCAAAATATTCAAAACGGATGACGCATAAACACGCCAAGTTCAGAAATGTATGTCAGCAGCGCGCAAGGCCGGAAATGCGTGGGTGTGCTTCCCGGCACTATCAGCCTGAACCCGCTTCTGATCGAGTTTCGTTAAAAATAATTCCGTCGGCTCAGCGTTGTTAAAATAATCCCGGCGCGAACTAGTTAACTGACCTGTACGAAGTTTTACAATCATGGATGCCGAGAAAAGCACGAAAAACCGTCTGGTTTTTAACCGGCGTTGGGCAGTTATTCTTATGTTATCTTTGTTTTTTCGCGATCGCCGTACGGCGATCGCAAATTTTTCTTGATAAAATTATAAAGAAAAGGGAACAAATGTAATTTCTTGAACGTCCAGGTTGCACTTGTGTACACATTTATTGCGTAGCAACAACATTGTAGTTCAACAAAAGGGCGACTTAATTTTTTTTCAAACGAGTATTCTTATGTATAACACGTTTAATGATAAACTATAGCACGTACATCTGCATTAAAGGTAGTATACACCATTGGACATTGCTTGAATTATCATGAATGGGTAGATGTGGGGGGTTGTATTTTATAGTAAATATCGTTTAACCGAGCTGTCCGAAGTTTTACAATCATGGATGCCGAGAAAAGCACGAAAAACAGCGGGTTTTTTCAACCGGTGTCGAGCAGTTATTCTTATGTTATCTTTGTTTTTTCGCGCTCGCCGTCCGGCGATCGCGAATTTTTCATTATAAAATTCTATTTTCGGAATAATTACAGGATATCTAGCGCAATAATTTTGCTGGATGCCTAGAATCATTATTTACTTTCAAATGAGTAAGACATTTCCTAATAATTCGGTAGTAAATATTTTTGATATCTGCAAATGGTGTATACTACCTTTAAGCTATGTTAGATGCTCATGCAAACTCTCGTTTGCATTTAGTTTTCTCATTAAAATGCCCCTAATGTATGAGCTTGAAGCTTGCCATAAAAGTACATCAATAAACTTCAAAATCTCATAAATTTGTCTAAACATGTTGAACTACATACGATGTACTGGAATATTTGTTTAACATCACAGTGAGACAAACGCCTATAGATACCACTTTGATAAAAGAAACAAATAATTCTGCAAAGGTCGCACGCTTTCACAGAAGAAAAAACAACGTTACAATTCCTCATCTCTCAACTTTTTAACCATCAATATTGTTTTTAAATAAGAAGAGTGGTTAGTTAATTAATGTATTGTAATTCAACTCTTTATACACAAGCCTGTAGCATCTGTTCTGCAGAAGAAAAAAAAGAAGACATTCAGAATTTCCCAAAAACACATGTACTATTATTAAGGGAATAAATGTGTGTTCGGTCGGTTTTAATCACTCTGTTTAATACCGCTTGGAGTCTGGGTGCTGATAATTACCCGAGCCGAAGGCGAGGGTAATTATCAGCACCCAGACTCCAAGAGGTATTAAACAGAGTGATTAAAACCTCTCGAACACACATTTATTCCCATTCATAAATACCTTTTTTGTAAAATTCAACCATAAAAGCCCCGAAAATCACGGAAAATTGTCGCAAGTAAATGTCGGTGTTTCGCCATTCTGTGCGTGTCAAATGACATGTTTCCGCCTCTGTCGCTCTACACAATACATGCAATAAAGCGTATTTACTAGGAACCAGACTATTACTGCTATTGGCAACCTCGTTTTCAGCGTGTCAAGCTGTACGCGCCCAACACCACTGGAGACGATGTACGGTTGGAAATAAAGTGAGCCCTGGGGACGGGTATAATGCGACATCGCGTGACGTATTTTGCTGCCAGCTAGTTTTAAACACTTCCAGCCATGTCTTTATCGTCCGTTTAATACCGGCCACGTGACGGGCTCTCGACCAATAGGAATGCCTAAACTGTCCCAGGTATTTATGAATACTGTTTTGAAATATTATTTATAAATACTTATAATTAAAGACAGTTTACATTATTAGTATTGGTTGAGTGGCTTTTAAACCAACGAATAAAAATGCCAACTTATTTTCAACACTTAATTTCTGAACCAGTGTGCGCTTAGGAGATTTTGGTATCACTATGCGTGCGAGGCACATACCCTAAACATGAGGTAAAACGTTTAACAAAATTGTTAGGAAATTGTGATTTTTTTTTTTTTTTTCAATACTTTTTGACAGAAGGGTATTGATAAATTTCCCGAAACTCGTCTCGTCTTACGACTCGTCTTAGGAGTTGGAACGAATCACGGCTAAGATGTATTTCAAGATTGATTTCACTAAACCCATCTTATGAAAGACGCATCCCAACTACCGATTCGATGGCTGTTTCATGTTTGTTTTTGCCGCTAGAGGAAACAGTTGTTGAAAAGAAATGCACAAACCAACTTCCTGTGCGCGCAAAGAACATGAACTCTCCCCAGAAAACTTCAAGTGTGAAAACCGACTCACAATTCCAAAAACGAGAAATCTGCAAATCCAGGGCCCAATTTCTTGGCTCTGCTAACGACAGATTTCAGCGCTTACAATCACCATCTTGTGCTAACCGCACAAGCAGAACAATTATATGTTAACCCTGTAGGCACAGAATCCTTAGTTACGGGATGTACGCATGCGCAGAAGCCAAAATTCTTCGCTAACGCGTGAAATACGCTTACCGTAAGCACAACATTTTCTGCTACAGTAAGCAGGGATTTTTTGCTAACGGTAAGCAGAGCCAAGAAATTGGGCCCTGTCTTACAAACAAGTTCACTTTATATATTTTTTTTACTCTAGCAATTGCTATTAGGTTTGCACTGTGGAAAATATACAAGGACAATGCAGAATTGTGGGCTTATTTTACTTCCTTTGGTTTTTACCCTATGTTATAAGAGAGAAAAAACGGCACCCAACTACCGGAAGCCCTTCCCATCAGCAGTCCAGGAAGTTGGCTGCCATTAGAAGCTCCAGGGCAATTTCCGGCGCAATAGGAAACTCCGGAATCTCTGTGGAGCTGTTCGTGTAGCGAACTTTGTAAGTGAAGTACATGCAAACTTTGCACAGCACGTGTGACCTGCAACAACCAAAAAAACAAAAACAAAAGTTTGTGATCTCATCTCTGGAAATAAAATTCTGAGCATTTTTTTCCGATTAGGAATTGGCAGAAGATAGAGGAACTTACGGGATTTCCCTAAAGCAGACTTCATTAGCTTCGTGTTCGGCAAATGTTCCTGGAAATACCACATAAGACAAAAACATGTGGGTTAAAAAAAAAAAAGTAAAACAGTTTTGTGACATTGATCTGTGTATTACAACAATTGGAAAGAATGTTGCAATCTGACGCCGTTTCTGTCTGCATATATCATCTCCATGAAGGTCAATCAGTGCAAAGAATTTGAAAAACATAAATCATTTCCAATTTTGTTAGGAAATACTTTAGAAAATTGTCTTCACTCACCGCTAAAGTAGCGTCAGGATACTATATTTTTTCCCCACCAATTTGGTGCTGGGTAACCATATCGATTTTGGAGGATTTGAGAGGGTTAGGGTTAGGTTTTGGGATTCTCATATAAAGAGTCTTAACCAGTTCGCACCGGGATTATTTTAACATCACCGAGCCGAGGGGGGGATTATTTTTAACGAAACTCGATCCGAAGTCGGGTTCAGGCCAATAGTACCGGGAAGCACACCCACGCATTTTCGGCCTTGCTCGCTGCTGAAAGACATTTTCCGGCTCTGCTCGTGGCGTTTTGAATCCGTTTTAAATCTAGGGAAACTTTGCGTTTATATACGTCATCCGGCACGAACTAGTTAAGAGAGACTCCTAGATTTTTTCGGCTGCTTTTGCGACCACCTACCTGGCCCACTCAGCATGGCCTTTATCGTTCCCGAGGTCAGCGCAAGGTCACGTTTCACATAGAACTCGTGCCCGTCAGATGACACCAGCTTGACATAGAGGGCGTCTGGTCCCTCGCACCCACCGTAGATCTTATCGTCTTCGCCATCTTTGCGGTCAGCCATGATGTCACACGCTGGTGTTGTACGCTAACGATACTCGCCTAATCTCCAGTCTCCAATGATGTAATCTCCAGTCTCCAACTAGATCGAAAACAGAGTCACGTGATCATTTTGGGGGCCTATATATCGTGTATCGGATACGAAAGGACAAGGTTTGGTGCAATGTTGAATGTAAATGGTGAAGAACTTGTTACCTGCCGCGCTGGGTGTTGAACGTTCGGTCCGGCCTTCTTAACTTTGTTTTTGACTTTAATATTAACAACAAAATACAAAACAAAAAATGGTTAAATTCTACAAATCTTTGTCACTCTTCATTTGTTCATTTTTTTAATTTCACTCTCTCTGATGTCCGGAAACTGGGCAGAAATATTTACACATTTTTCCTCGAGAGAATAGTCGTACTTCCTTATTATAATTATTAACAAACAAAAAATGTTCAATGATATGCTCACCTTGAAGTACAAATTCTCAACTTGAAAATACTAACGGGGAAGTAAATTCGTGTCAAAAATTGGAGTTCTTTATCCGCTCAGCTGGCTCAGTCTCCGGATATAAATTTGAGATCCGTTTGTACTGCAATTATTAATTCTTCGGATCGTAATAATACTCGCTTAACAACAGGTATTTTACACGAGTAGCGATGCTGCAGTAGGAAGATCCGATAATTGTTTTGTGGCGAGCGTTCTGTTAAAAATGAGGGCGCCACCAATAATATTTCTTTGTCATCCGATCCAACCCACCCCATGTACATAAAGAAACTGTACCCATACATGTATTATCATGTATAAAACTTCTAATGATTTAGGACATATTTCTGGTTTATACAATCCCATGCCAAGATGGAGATGTTTGCCACTTGACTAGAAAATACAAAAAATAGCAGTGCTTTGATTTTACTAGGTTTTATCCTCTTTATTAGTCAGACTAACTGCAATTTATTCTAGATCTGAAATCGCAAACAAAACTTATGAAACCACAGATTCCCTCAAAAGAAATAAGATGTGCCAAACATTATTTTATTTACCAGGACTACAGGACTAGAAAAAAAAGACAATCACAAACGGTTTGTACAGAATATTACCTCGCAATTTAATTCATAAAAATTATTCCACTCCGCTCAGAAAACAAAACTGCACAGATAAACGGTTACCATGACAGCAAAATCTGGATAAAACATTGTGGAATTCATTTCTGTAAATGGTTCAATAATATAAAACTGTACAGAACAGCGTAACCAATCTCGGCATGAAATCCGGGGAACATTTCAAGACAGAAAATGGACTTTTTATAAGTAACCTTTTAAAGTTTTGCCTTTTCCCTAAACACATTAAACAGAATATCCATATTAACAAAAAAAGTCTAAAGTTCCAGCAGTAATTTGTATTAATATGCCCAGCACAAACATCATACTAACCATTTAGCCTGGGAAGTAAATAATAATAAAGATAGAAATTCAGATGAAAGCAAATTCATTAAAATATTTGTTTGTGACACAAAAGCTCAGTAGAATGGATGGCACAAAATTAATTTGAGGTTAACTGCTATCTTTAGAAAACTTTCCCACACATTCCAAATTAAAATTCATAAGTATCCAAGATAGATTATATTCATTCTATTGGTCGAGATCATGTAGGTGGTTCGGAATTGGTTAATAAAACACGGGTTTTAAACACTTTATATTTCTGGTTTCACAACACACAATATAAAACAATACATTTATAATTAAATTGTTGGAAAATTACAATTTATTTTTGACTTTTTTTGACGGAGAGGTATTTATGAATGGGAATAAATACACGTACGTTTCTATCAGCGCGCGCCCAGGGGGCCAACAAAATTGCTTAGCGTGAAAATTCTCCCTTTTGCAAAAACAGGGTTACCAACCAAATTTGTATGCGATGTACACATGTATAGTGTTTGCAAACTGGTACTCAGCTGGCTTTTGCTTAGCATGAAAAGCACGGAGTTTTTGCTGGTAACCTGTTTTTACTGAGCAAGACTTTTAGTACTTAGCATTCTTTTTGGTGCTAAGCAGCTTTGTGAAATTAGCCCGTTAGATTTTAAATGTACATGTACTTGTTAAAAAAATGGCCAAACACTTATTTATCCCCTTAACTCCAATTCATCTTCATGATCAAAACTTGATTCAAGTTTACGTACAATGAGCGTATCTTAATACTTTCCAGGAAAACAGATCCAGTTAAAAACATTATAGTCCAACTAAACGGTTACCATTTCAAGTATGTACATGTATAAAAGATAACAATCAATTGATTAAAAACAAAACAGTTTTCTTAGTTTAGACAAAAACTTGTGTCATTTTTATCCTCTACTATTTTTACATTGCGGAGCACAATACTATTCTAACAATACCAGAAACAAATTTTTGAAAAAACGTGAACGCTAGTTTATAATATTAAAAATTCATGAAATATGTGTAGATTTTATTGCGAGCCTGAAACAAGTTTTCCCTTATAGGAATGAAAACAAAATATGATATTAGAGAATTTCTCGTTTGATGTATTGAAGTTAAAAAAAAAAAAAATCACAAAAATCACAAAAATCTACAATGAGCAAGCTCGTAAAATTTCATAGGGCGAATAAAAACATGATTGTTTTGTAACAGTGCCCTATGTACATTTACATTCACAGACTATATAGCTACATTAAAACACAGTCTAATTCATACACTGTGCCATGCGAGTGTGTGTGTATGTATACATATGTACATTCGGAAGTGGAGAATATAAGGCTCGGTTAGACTACAAAAAAGCCAGGAAAACTGCAACTGGAAATCACTGATTTATGATACGGTAACAAGATTGGTTTACATATTAACAATATTTCTTTTTACTGGCGCATCACAATTTTCAACGTGGAAGTACTGTCCTGAAGAAAAAAAACCAACAACATCTTTTTTTAGCCTTCATTTTCTAACCTTCATTTAATAATTGTTTACTGAAAACAAAGCTCTTCCTTTTTGGGGCAAGTCGAGTTTGATATTTTTTTTTTTTTTGGTGCACTCTATATTTTCAGATTTCCAGATGTGGCAAAACTAGTTCATGCGAGACGAGACCGTCATTGCTTGCTGCACCTCGATTTAGAATGAATTAAGAAGGTCATCCGTCGGGGAAGCACGTTAATCTCTTATCACGAAATTATCTGAGGGGGACAAAAAAGAAGGAAGGAAAGATCGGTTTAAAAATAAGAATCGTCTGATACTGATGACAGTATCAGATTGGCTGCATTATTGAACACTTGACTCGTCCTCTATGAGAGTTGTTTTACTGCAAGTCAGTGGTAACATGCAAAATCACTCCAGGTGCAGTGCATTGAATGATTCTTTGCATATACAGTGAAGGGCACTTCTGTAGTTAATGAATGGGCATATGGCTTTGCTTCGCACGACCCAGTTGACCTGCAGTTTCATTTGGCATTTCTTGGAGTGCTTTAGAGGGTCATGTACAAACCTTTTTTTGCCGGGATTTGTGGAGATCTGGTAATTAATAATGTGCGACAGCCGTGTCTTGGAGCTCTAGAATTAGACCAATTTATGAGCAGGGCCTGCTTACATTTTGAAAACCCACTCTATACTCCCGGACTCACCGATCTGACTGTGGCCTTGATGAAGTCTTTCTTGTGAGCCAAGTTGAAGTCCGGGTAACTCTCGTAGACCTTCTTACAGACCATCTTCATGGTGACTAACTCCAGGTTGGCCTTCTCCAGGAAGGACTTGATGGTCTGCTCGATCTGGGCCTCCTGAAATGAAAAAAGGGGGTTAATAAGAAACCATCAACTAGGGCTGTGCAATATTTTAGAACTTGGCCTCAAATGCCCTTTGAACCTCAGTAATTGATCTTTGACACAACCACAATTATGAAGGCTACACTGTTGCATCCATGACCCAAGTTGGATTGAAATTGGACTTCAACTTTGCCGAGACCAATTTAACCAACATGACACATACACATGACACATACACATGCACATGAACGGACTATGAACCACGTACGAACTAACTACGAACCACATACGGGCGGACTACGGACAGAAATAGTGGTCTCTTTCTGAATTTTGTTCAGGCAAGCCAAACAATCAACGTATAATTATTTCCTTTTCTGACTTACCGAAGGTTCAGCTTTTCTGATCAGTGGTTCGTCATCTGAGCTATCGTCGGAATCTTCTATCGCTGAAGAGAGAGAAAAAGGACCAAAAAAACCCAATTTGTGGCAAATTCTTTTTATATCCTGTCCCTGCAGATTTGAACGCATCACATGTTTGCGACGTTCTCACAAACAATTTTTCTGAAAACTCACTAAGCGGTTTGGCCTTGCTCTTTGACTTGGGCGCAATCTGAATCGATGCCTTCTTCCTGGGCGAGGCTTTATTGGGCGTGGCCGCCTTCGGCGTGGCTTTCTTCGGCTTGGCTTTCTTTGGCGTAGCCTTCTTGGGCGTGGTCTGTTTAGTTGGGGACTTCTTTGGAGACTTCATTGGGGATTTGGGAGCCTCTTTTTTCTTCTTATCCGCTTTCTTCCGAGAAGACAGCTTGTCCACTTTGGCCTTCTTCTTTTTGGGGGGCTCCTACAAACAAATGAAGGGAAAAACAATTAAAAAAAACTTCATGAGGAATCACTGTGGATTACTTGAGAAGTTAATAATTTTGTTTTATGTTAACAAGCCCTCAATCTCCTTAATTAACCAGTTGACGTTGGTTGTCGTTTATACTTGCACAATTTTTCTGGGATTCAAAACAGATGACTGATAAACACGTCGCAAACAATGCCAGAAATATTCGTCAGCGATCGGCTCGCAGCAAGCGAGGGTGAAAATATCGGGGTGTGCTACTCACAGATGCCCGCCTGAACCCACCTCGGATACTTTTTGAGGATACCTTGGCTTCAGTACCAGAAACAATCATAAAATACAACAAAATACAAGAGCCTAAAGTGTCAAAGCCAAAGACGATTCACAGGTGTTGAAAATCTCGGAGAAAAGTGAAAATCCCAACAAACCTCTATCTCATCTTCGTCGTCTCCATCCTCCCCCTCGGCCGACTCCTCCCCCTCGGCCGACTCCGCCCCCTCGGCCCCCTCAGCTGACTCCGCCCCCTCAGCCGACTCCGCCCCTTCAGCTGACTCTGCCCCTTCAGCCGACTCCGCCCCCTCTACTTCCTCCTCATCAAGATCATCATCATCATCATCATCGTCGTCGTCGTTGTTGAAGTCGCCAATATCCTCCAATGATAACCTTGCCTTCTTGGCCTTCTTGGCGTCGCCAGAGCCCTCCTCCATTTGTTTCCTCTTCTTTCCTCTCTTCTTCAAGACTTTGGCTTTCTTTTCTGCAAAAGAAACATTTCAAAATAAAGTGAAAAAAATTGGAGAAAAGTAGGATCCAAATTCGCAACAACAAAAAAGATTTTGACGTACTCTTCTGAGGGTGCGGTTTCCCCGAGGGCTCGGGCTTCAAGCAGAAATCTATGATTCTCTCCATGACCTTCTCTTTGTTCCCTGATTTCTCCAGGTCCAGCCACAAGCACAACTCCTTCAGTCCCTCCATCGTGTATCTGTCAAAACAAAAATTAAAAAAACAAATTCATTTTCTAAATGTTGCTACTGGTCACGCGCCAATTTTTTTCTTCATACGTGGAGTGCCAGGGTCTGTGAAGTGCCAGGGTCTGTGAAGTGCCAGGGTCTGTGAAGTGCCAGGGTCTGTGAAGTGCCCTGGTCTCGTGGTCTGGAGCATTGAATGTTTAATCTGTAGGTAAAGCTACAGGTTGTGGGTTCGAATCCGGCCTGGGACTATAGGGTGCGTGTGCCCTTGGGCAAGGCGCTTTGTCACTCATTGCTTCTCTCCACCCAGGAGTAAAATGGGTACCTGTGACGGACAGAGATGGTTATTGTGGTCGATTTAGCTGCCAAAAAACCTGCCAAAACCTAACAAACCCCCGCAGTTGGACTTCGATGGGTTTGGGGTAGTTAGGGTTAATAGACCTAAAGCTTCTATTTCATTCTTCAAACATTTACCTGCCTAGAGTAGACTCCTTCTTTGTATACTCGGGCGAATCTTTGTCGAAATTGAACCCGGAGAATTTACGAAGGTTCCTCTTGATATCGTGAGTCTAAATTAAAACCAACAAAAAACAGTTTTTTATATAATGACATACAAGTAGGTAACGCCTCTGGCTTAGGAAATGGCTACAAATGTAATTTTTTCTTTTTTCTAAACAATTTGTATTTTTTTTCACTACAAATTGTCTTTATTAACCCCAACCACCCCGAGTCCATCAAAATCCATTTCCTGTTTTGGAGGATTTTAGCGGATTCAGGATACCTCCATATTGAACCAACTGGAGGAGTGTGATAGATTGAGGATTTTAAGCCTAGCGTTACTGCAGGAGTTTGATGGATTCAGGATACAGACATTCAGGTGATAGACTGTGATGGACTCTATGGAGAAACGCACTGCAATTTTGTGTATGCCACCTAGGTATCCTGAATCCGTCACAGTCCATCAAACTTTTGCTGGTGGATTATGATGGACTCAGGATCTCTCCAGAATGCATACTGGTGGAGTCTGATGGACTCAGGACACCAGCAGTTTTTGATTCAGGATACTTTCTAGTAAAAGGGGTGAGGGAGTTAGGGTTAGCCGAGTTGCAATTTCTCTTTCTCATTAATGTACATTAACGCACCACGCAGCTGCTGAAACAATATATCGCGAACCGCTACACCGGTTAGTATTAGGTGTCTTTCAAGATTTTAAAATCATGATCTGTGATTGGTGAATATTTTTTAAAGGGGTGTAGCCCAACGAATCGGTCTGAAGTGAGAGATTGGAGTTACGGGTTAGAGATTGTTTATTTGTATTGATATTATCGAGCACGTTTTTTATCCGACTTACCTTTCCCGGCTTGCCAAAGAAGAACCTGTAAAGCGCTCGGAAGTTTTCAGAGTTGGTCCTGTTTATGTAGAACTCAACTGACAAAGAGAGACAAAAAAAATGTCAATTAAGGTGGGATACACCATTGGTAATTGTTTGAATTGTTAGGAATCGTTGGGATTTGGTGGCTTCTATTTTATAGTAAATATCGTTTAACAGACCTGTCTGAAGTTTTATAATCATGGATGCTGAGAAAATCAAGAAAAACCGCGTTTGTTCTCAACCGGCGTCGGGCAGTTGTTCTTATGTTGTTCTTGTTGTTTTCGCCTTTGCCGGACGACGATCGAGAATTTTTAAAAATACAATTGAAATTGTTGTGACAATTACAAGATATCTAGTGCAATCATTTTGCTTAACCCTAACCCTGCCAGATCCAGCACAGTGCATCTGTGGTGACTGCTTGACCTTGCTGCACTCTGCACACAAGTCAATGTGACAAAGTATGCAATCTGTTGCGTCTGGCAGGGTTTCTAGCCAAAATACCCTGGAGGGTTAGGGTTAATTAATTAATGCCTACAATCATTATTACTTTCAAATAAGTAAGTTATTTCTTAATAATTTGGAAGTAAGATTTATTCGATATCTGCAAACGGTGTATCCTACCTTTAAAGAAACATTTAAATATCTGAAGATCCTTTGGAAGGAAAAACACATACAATTCTAAAAAAAATTACCGTAAGCATCTTTCCCGACAAATTTTCTACAACTTACTGTTTGGAATATCGCCAAGCCTCATCCCCCTGCCTTCCTCGACCTCAATCTCCACGACCTTCTTCTTGGTGTCAAAGGTCAACCTCTCAATCTTCTTTCTCTCTCGTTTGCCGGTCATCAGCTGGACGGGACCGTCCAACAAACCCACTAAACAGAGAGGACGACAACAGTTGCAAAAGAAAATTCATAGCGGATCCCACCAAAAAAACAAAAAACAAACTTAAAATTGGTATTGAAATAGAAGTACTTTTCAAGTATTATTTAGATTAACCCTAACCCCTTTAGTAAAAAGTATCCTTAATCTGCCAAATTCCACCAATTTTATCACCCAAATATATTGGTGTTGGCGACTGCTCAATATGGAGATATCCTGAATCCATCAAAATCCTGCAGTAAGGTTTACAAATCCTCAATCTATCAAAATCCCCCAGTTTTTTATTTAAATGTACATGTTTCCTTAATCTGTTTTATACACAAAGCAAAGAAAACGTAGCAAGACGTACCAAGTTCTTCATCGCTAGATGACTCTTCATCATCATCATCATCAACATCACCATCTTCTGCATCTTTTGCCTCCCCCTCCCCATTCTGGTCGGCTTTCCTCTTCTGGGGCGTTTTCTTAGGACTTTTGGTGCTCTTGGTCGGGGATTTGGCCGGGAATTTGGCCGGGGATTCGGTCAGGGATTCGGTCGGGGTTTGGGTTGGGGATTGAATTAGGGATTTGGCTGGGGATTTGGCTAGGGATTTGGCTAGGGATTTGGCTAGGGATTTGGTCGGCGACTTGGTTAGGGATTTGGTCGGCGACTTGGTTAGAGATTTGGCCAAGGATTTGGTCGGGGATTTGGTCGGGGACTTGGTTAGGGATTTGGTCGGAGATTTGGTTAGGGATTTGGACGGGAATTTGGCTGGGGTTTTGACCGGGGATTTGGTTTGGGATTTGGTCGGCGATGAGCCCGGGGAGCTCATAGATCCCACTGACTGGTCGTCATCTTGTGGCTGGTCTTCCTGATCCTCCACTTGATCGTCTTCTGCCAGTGCCACATCTCCCTTAAATTACGGTAATTAAATGCTAAATTAAAAATTCTAAAGTCAACATGGTCATGGTCAACAAACCGACAATGGTGTAGTTTTTACCGGATCCTTTTAATATTTTGCGGTTGTGAATCAACACATAAACACGGTTTATTTAATGCATTGCATTCTCATGATTCTGTCATCTTTGTCAGAAAAAGTACAAAACTTGTGCAAGACTCAGTCAAGTCTGATTGCGTTCGACAGTTTTACATTAACAAATATGAAATGAAAAGCCTTTATTTTGTTTGCAAATGACAGGCTACTTTTGACTGAATTTGCCTAGTTTAAGATTTGTGCATTTTCTCTTTGGGGGGCGAAATTAAACAAACTGTGTGTGACAATATAGCCGGCATGATAGAGCAAGGACTGAAGGATCGGAGTACACGTACTGCACTGCATGACTGGGGCGAGTTGGATTGCCCATCAAGTTCGCACACAACAACTTTTTGAAGTTTGCCTTTGGACAAGTTCCACAACCTTAAAATCAATCAAAGATTCGGTACCACGGAAGATACATTGTTTTTCTTATATACATTTGTTGTAGTTTAAAAAAAAATTACCCCAGCATCCCGTTCAACTTCGTTGTTTTCTGAGTCCGACATCTTCAAGACTTCACACTGTCGGATCCACGTTGAATTAGATTCCAAAATGGCGGTACATGCGGCGCGAGAATTCAAACCAATCAGAGATTGGTTTATATCTGGATTAGGCCCGGTGGAAATAAACCTCCTCACATGATTGGATATTTGTTTCATCTAACGATGAGACTTTTAAAGCTAACAATTTTATTATACTTTTGTCAAATTACCAGCCTATTTTTATGAAAGCATTCAAATACGAGTTTAACTTTTTTTTAATTTAATGTGACGGGTATTATTTTACCCGATCACTTTCTTTTTCTTTTTCTTTTTCTTTGCTGGATGCAGGTGGTAATTAGGCCAAAGCGAGGTGGGTTGTACTTTCGGCGCGCGGTTCCGCCCACAACAAGTGTATATTTGCATATAAAATACAACTGCACATGCGCTGTTTACCAACATAACGACCTTTTCAACTGTCCGCTCAAGCTGTGATAAAATGATGCACGCTTTGATACACTCGATTCGTCGAACATCACAAAATCATACTTACCTGGCTCAGGAGATACTGTGATCAAACAGGCAGTTCTCCCACCTTGAGGCTCAGTCATTGCACTTTGACGGGTTGACGGGTGCGATTCCCCCAAATGTGGGGAACTCGGGAGTACAATTTCTGATAGTGGGGACTGCGTTCGCGCTCTCCCCGTGCCAATTAAACTAAAAACAGAAAACAAAACCAACTTAACTTTCCTATGTAAGTGGGACAACTTATTTCAAGAATAAATTCTTCGAAATGTTACAAAGGCAAAACAATTTTTGGATTTGTGTAGTACCAATCGATTCCCGCCTTAAAAATGAATTTTACAAGTCTGGTTAAGAAAGAAAAAAATTAAAAAATTATGGCACAAACAAATAAAAAGAAACGAGACGGGTTGTAAAAGTGGATGTGATTCATTTTAATTAATCCACAGTGACATGTTCTTGACAAGTACATATACATGTACATACCTGACAAACATTTTCTTACTTTGCAAGTTGTACAAATCATTAAAATAGTAAATAATGACTACATTACTAGTCGTTCTATAATACAAAACATTTTTATGTACTGTACAATACATAACAAATAACCATTCTTTAACAAATTAGTGCGACACTTTTCAAACTATACATCGCATTGCACTTTTACCTTTCTTCTCACGTGAGGAAGAAAAAAACATGTCCGTTTTGATGTCGTGGCATCGGAAATACATACTTTAATAAATACTTATTCAGAAACTCCCCTTTTATTTTGACTTTTTTTGTAAAAAGGGTTCCTTTTAATCAATTGCATGTAATTAGGTTTTTAAAACAAATAATCTTTGGCATGGTCCTTTAATAAACTGCCACTTTTAATGTTTAGCCTCAAAAACTCTCGACATAATTTGGTTACATCCGATCGTACACTATCTTTATATTCATTTCCCCCTTTTATCGATGTTGGTTTCTTAGCATTGTAACTCGTTTGTGAACATTTTGTCGAACTTCTTCGCAGTTTGAAGGTACGAATTCTGCAAGTTCCAGATAAGTTTACACAGTCATATATGAAGTACCATTTTCCTAAAGTTGACAAGGATGATTTATTCATGTTTTGCCACGTCGCCGAATGACACGATGATATTTCATCTTTACATATTAAATAGTTTTCAATTGTCCCCGCTTTTCGTATCGCTTTCCTGAGATTTATTTTGTACAGTATGTATAATTACAAACATTTGTACACAAAATAAGTTGATATCAAATTAAAGGCCACAAGAATTGACGATTTCTAAAACTGTTTCCTAGTTCGAAATCTTGTCTCGACGATTGTCCTTCGCCCTCTTTCTTCAACCATTCTTAAATTCTTCCTTTCTGCCAAAAAACTTTTATTGTGCGCGATATATGACCAGATGTTACATTTATTTATCTTTCGATTTCAGGAGCACATTGGCAAAGACACTTAAAACATTCTGAAAGTCTTTGGAACAGAACCACAATTCAATCGGTGGTGAATATTATTAGGCATTACCTGGCTTCACAAGTTAATTAATTGTGATTGTATATTTAATAAGCAATGTCAAAAACTCAAAGCAGGTTTTGGATATTGGACCTTAGACTATTTTGTAAGATCTGATCATATTTCAGCAATGATTTACACAGGCAGTAAATTTACAGAAAAAAAAAACAGCGTAAAAATGTAGATTTTTTTTTTAGAAAATGGAATCAAGTTTTAGATCTGTGTGCTAAAACTGAATAGATGTAGCATTTCCAAAAAGAGTCCATACAAGTATTTAATGACTCTCAATTAAAGTTCTCAATTTTATCAAAGGCAAATTAACTCACAATGAGCTGTTAAATATACAAAAAGTTCATAAAAATACAATGTACATGTATGATGTACGTCAATATGATAAAAAAGTAACAACAAATTTCTGAGTAATGCGTGCATTCAACCTTGGCCTTAAATGTGTTTTATTCCACTTGCTGATAGACAAGTCGACTTGTATTTGTTTTTCTTTCTTTAGAATGTAAACAAATTTGCTCTATCCATGCACATGCTAAAATGTAAGTGGAACCGTCTTACGCAGAAATCAAATCACGAAACTACAAGTACAAAACTGTACAAACATCAAAATCTGAACCTAATAATATTTAGAAAGCTCTTTTATGCACGACAGTAAATTTCACATTTACCTGTGCAAGATTTTGCACTCATTATTAAAATTACCAAGTCTTGAGGAAACTCGTGGAATATAACTTATTATTAAATACAAACAGTAAGTACAATGTATACAAAACAGCTTTTAAAAGTGATGGGTTTTTAATAAATATTAAGAGAAAGAAGAGTTGAAAAAGTGTTCAGGGGCCAATTTTATAGAGCTGCTAAGCACAACAAATTGCTTAGCATAAAAATTCTACATTGGCAAAAAAACGGGGTTAATACGAACCAAATTTTCAGGTGATGTACATTGTTTGCGACTGGTATTCAGCTGGTTTTTGCTTAGCATGAAAAGCACATAGAGTTTTGGCTTGAAACCTGCTTTTACTGAGCAAGACTTTTTTTGTGCTTAGCAAATTGTTGCGCTTAGCAGCTCTATAAAATTGGCCCCTGGCTGCAAGGTCTCAACAAATGTTCAGCTTCACTGCACGGCATTCAGGATGACGCCCTGCACTATGCCCTTCGGGTTCTCGTTCGACGCCATGTCCGTCAACTTGGTCACTTCCAGCTGCCAATTGGGGATCTTCTTGGCCGACATGTGACGCCGGGCGTGCTTGGTCAGGTGATCGCTGCGCATGAATCGCCTGTCGCACATCGGGCAGGCAAACTTCTTCTCCCCAGTGTGTGTGCGCTTGTGGCGGGAGAGCTCGTCCGAGCGGGCAAAGCGCTTGTCGCAGTTTTCCCACGAGCAGACGAAAGGTTTCTCACCTATTGGCAAACAAAATAACAGAACACAAGATAAGCATAAAACAAAGCTTTGTTTCTTTTTTATCTTCAAACCTTCGTGGTAATGAGATAAAAATCTAATGGGGAAAGAATTGTTCAATATTCCTAATATTTTGAATCTACATGCTGATCTTGTTTAAGTTGGACTTGGCTTGGTGATGGTTTTTACACAAACCCTGGAAATTAAGGTAGGCACAAGGTTTCAAATACAAGTGTATCAAACTGCATCTTCTGATCTCACCTGTGTGTGTCCTGAGGTGCGCTTTCAAGTGCGAACTCTTGAAGTAAGTCTTCCCACAGTTCTCGTGCGTACACACGTGGTTACGCCGCCTCAAGAATTCCATGACAACGGGCTGCACGCCGGCCTTGTTGGCATTAGCAGAGTTTGTGTTTGACACGGGCGCCGGGGCAAGAGGGCAGTACTTAGGACCTGCGGTCCCGTTCTGCGCGCCCCTGGGCAGCACGCCGACAGCCTGCATCATGTCTGCCGGCACAGCCATTACGATAAGCTTGTACTGAGTGGCGCTCGGCATTGGTTTCGGAGCGTCCAATTTTGAAGGTGCTGGGACTGTCGACACTGCGATTGTCGAGACGTTACTGTTCAACACTGCGGCTGTCTGCTGCGCGGTGACAGCGGGAGTTTGAGAAGGGATTGCACTTGATCCTGAGGCGACGGCAGGCACAAAACGGCACACGCTTCCCGGGTTCATCACAGGGATTTTAAAAACGTTACCAGGCACTGCGCTGACGGCGTTCGCGGGGAGAGTTCTCGCCAACTGAGTGACCGGCTGGGCGGCACTCTGCGTGCAAGGCAGGGGCACGGTCAACAGATTGTTCGGTGTACTGGTTCGAGCGACTGTGGTTGGGGTGACATCGCTGGACCACATGCTAGGTTTCTCCTGGCTGGACATGACACTGGGTGTTGTGTTGACCACGCTGCAGGTGTCCATGATGCGGTGCGTCATCAGCAACGGGCTGTTGGGGATGGAGGCAGGGGCCGTGTGACTGGAAGGTAACACCGGGGTCATTCTGGTGGCCGGAGTGTGGAATCGGGTGAAGGTCTGACCCGGTGGGGGTGTCAGAGGAGGCGTTTCAATATGGCCCTGCAAAAATATGGCCCCAAAAAAGACAACAATTAGTCAAAGATTTCTTAACCCTAAACAGTCCCGAATCCTCCAATTTCAATATGATTTGGCACACACCCTAAAGAGTTTCAAAGAGCGAGTCATGGGCCGTTTTCCAAACCCAGGCTTTGTCTTGGTATGTGGCTTCGTTCATGCAAGTTTGGCAATGGTGATGGAGCCAGGGAAGGCCATGGTCTCTCTAGATATACATAATTACAGATAATTAAGTTCTCAACTGAATTTGAGTTTATAAATTGCAAGTATTCATTTTATTCTGTCAAAGCATTTATTGATATCATTTTTTAAATTTTTTTAAATAGAATAATAATGTTAACGTAGTAGAGTAATTACGCCCTTCTAATGTTAAACTGACTAGAATTAAATATCCGACTTACAATTGTGTTTCTGAAGTTCGGTAATGTGTACTCCATCTCGGTGACTTCCGCAGGCTCATCAAGAGAAGACGCTGGGGACAGGGGGGCGAGATCAGTAGGGACGCTGTCTGGGGAAGGAGGCCGGTAGGCGGTGTCCGGCCAGACACTGGCAGCAGGCGGGCAGTTTCTCATCAGAAGAAGGGTCTGCACTGCGTCGTAGTCCGACCGCTCCATGGCCGAGCTCTGGGTTCGACGTCTCTTGTGCTGATGATGAGTTTCCTGTAACGGAATTTCAAGAAAAAAAAAATTCCTTATAAACTGGCTTTAAAAAAATATAAAAAATCCTTGGATTGTGAGTGTCGACTTTTCCCGCAGTCAATTTGTATAAAAAAAAGAAATGTTGTGCATTTTTTAAATGACCTCAAATGACCCCTAGATGACCTCTGACCTTCGATTGGGAGTTGTGATGAACCCCACACCCAAGTTGCATGAAAACCCATCAAATTATGTAGACAAAGAAACATTTAAAGTATGTTTGAACAATGACCTCTAATGACCCCTACATGACCTTTGACCTTAGTAATCTGACAAAGAATTGTGTTTTGCCACCTAAGGGTCACGGCATCCAGATTTTATGAAAATCCATAAAACCATTTAACTTGAAACCTTATTGTAAACATGGTCAAACAGAATATAGGACTTATAAGTGCCCCAAACACTTTGTTCACTTTAGGAGACACAAATATTTAGTTTAGGTAACACAAAAACAGATCCCAAAATCTTTTTTTTTTAAAGAAAAAAAAAAGTTTGAAATAGAAGGCCCATGGCCCAACACTCAACAGACTAGGTACAATATTAAATACATTTTTAAGATTACTGAGAACAAATAAGCTGTATTCACAAATTAAATATATCTCTCCAGAAAAAAATATATGGAAACTATGGAGAAAAGAAATCCTGAAATAGTGAACAGTTATCCCAACAGCATGAACTCTTTCAGAGTAATGCAAACTTTATTTGTTATCCTTGCAACATAAACAATCAGGGAGATAGTAACTTACAATACTGTACATGTTTGTACATGTACATGTACAGTACATGCCAATACAATCTGCCCATTGCACTCAGATCACTCCCTCAGCAAGTGCACAATGCTGGCCTCCTTGCCATTGGCCAGCACAACACTGAATATTCATTATAATATTCATTATGTTGTCTGCTCATTGGGCGACTGTTGGAGGCATCTCTCATTTTCATTCATGGCCATGAATCACAGCTTGTTGAATATTAAAATTAGGTTTATGACTGTACCACAAGCTTGAAGCTACTGACATAGGGAAGTTGTGCATCAATGCAATACAACAATGCAATACAATGCAATACAATGCAATGCAATGCATGCAACTTTATCAAGACCTCCATTGGGAGGTTTCCACATCTACAAATGGACAATGTATCGTTTATAAAAAACATTGTCACCATCCTTTTTATAGGACAGGGGCTGCACTTTTTTATAATTTCAACTGGGTAACTGCTTTCTATATTCATGCACACAGCTGACCTAAAAAAACAAAAACATTCATTGGTACCGAGCGACTTGATGTTGCTTTCTGTACAATTATGGGATAAAATATTTCAAAATACCTCAATTGCATACAATTTAACCATCTGTTTCAAAGAGACCTTGAAAACATATTTTCACAAATTATATTTTTATTTCTGTGTAAAACAGCAATAGCATTATAATCTCTTTAATTTACTGACTAATGTTTTGGGGTATCATTCCGAGGCGCAGCAAAGAAGGTTAATACTAATAATAGGCAGGAAACTTACATTATGTGTGGTTCCACTAAAAGGTCAACATTTACATATTTCCTGTTAGAACATTGACATCATCATCATTTCACTTGTATGGAAGTTCATATCAGCATGTTGCAGACACTCCAAAATGCTGACTTCCTGACTAAAACAGGAAAGAATGTTGCAACTTGGAGCTTTTTTCCCTTTATATATATCATCGCAATGAAGGCCGATCATCAGGGTTATAGCTAGGACCATTTTAGTGCCGGGTAAATTATCAGATTGCGAAGCGTTGCGAGCGGAGCTCTTGCGCCTCACGGCCGGGGGGGTCCAGTTCATTTTTGCATGTTTCTGTGAAAGTCTAGCTAAGTTAATAAAATAAATTATTACATGAACATGATTAACGTGACTTTGTATCTCCTCTCTTTCTTTTGTGTCCATAATTTTATTTTAAAAAAAATTTCAAATTAAAAAATTAAAAAATTGTCCTGGGCAGAAATTTGCACAAAAATGTTGAAAAGACACGAGTCTGGGACTGAGAAACATTTCTTATTTTGTCTCTAAAAACAAAGTCTCTGAGCTTTTAACATGTAAGAAATGTAAATTTTTAATTGTTTAATTTTTTTGTGGGGGGGGGGGGGGGGGAGAGCAGGGGTTGAGTTAAAAAGGCGAGTATAGTTCTGAAACTATATGTAGTTGGGGTTGATGACTGACTAAGAATAAAGGAATGTCAGTGACATTACAAAAAAAATTGAGCTAAAGTTGTGCCTTGACTTTAGCAATTTTTCGAATGTTTACATTTTTTGTCCTGCTTTTTTATTTGGTTTTATTTGTATCACTACGAATTTAAACAAATCCTATTTTTTTTGTTATACTTTTTGCAAATATACTCTTTTATTTCCTTTCTGTTTTCACAAGTGTCAACATTTTTGTTCGGGAATCAGTCAACTAGAGTAGAGGTTCGCTTTACTTTTTTGTTCCCTTTTATATATTAAAGTCATGTGATTGTATTGACGCCCCTTTGCAAACACTTAGCAGTAGCACAGGGATAGAGATGGCTGGTACAAACGTCATAAATTGACAAAATGATTAAAATGTTATCTGGGTTATCCAGCTGATAAGTAAAATGAGGCCAAATTGTTACACGTATCTGCAAAATTAAAAGAACACATGAAATCAACAGCTGTTTTTTTAAGGGTGTTTTTTTGTAAAATTTGTTTGGAAAAACTTTACTAACGTTAATTTTTATTTGGTATTTTTTTTTATATTTTTTTATTTTGTTTAAACTAGCATGACTAGGCTTCGTTTCTTTTTCAACTTAATCAAGTTGTACTCTGTGGAAAGATTATTTTAACATCGTTGGGCTACTCAAGTTGGCAAGTCATTCTTTTAAAAACATCTGCAAAGAAAAAAACTTGGGCAGGCCTTGGAATTGGAAGGCAGCTTACCAATGTCAATGATACCTAGCTAGTCAAATTACTATTTAGTACTACGGCATCGCGGGCAAGGGAAAATCTTTGTTTGCAAAATGTTGTACTTTTAAACTCAAAAACTAATTTACTGCACTGCGGAAGAAAAGAACAGGTTAGCCTAATTTATAATAGGCAATAACAAAGGTACATACAATAGGCCTACATCGACGTGACAAAACTAACATAACATCTACATTTCAGAATGATCAACGTCATTGTCAATATCATGATTATCAAATTCTCACTCTCTGACTCCATGTACAAAAACACATAGGACTTTGTAAATAAACCATTTACCATGTGCGTGTTCACATACAATTAGAATACAATATGCTTGACAAAGTCTTCACAGAAAGTGCAAATTCTTACCATCGGGAATTTTGCGGGAGGGGTGGACGGTGGCGAAGGGGGGAAAACTGACATCCCTGTTCATAGGTCTTCCTCTGGAGATAATATCGTCGGTTCCTGATCCTCTGGCCCGGCTGGCTTTTTCTCGGGTTAAAAATCTTCGGCGATATTGCAAAAGCCATGTATAATTTATTTATCGGCCAACTCGCTGATCACGAAGGGTGTGTGTGCCGTGCAGTCATAATGACAACAACAACATGCAGCCATGTGGAGTTCGGGCAGAGGCGGGTCATGGGATGGACCAATGGTGGCGCGGCAAATTGGGGGCTCGACCAATCCGGTGACCGCTGTCATGCACGCGCTGCATGTCTGAAGGATGAAGGAGGAAGCACGCGGTGACTGCATGTGTTTTATTGCATGTGACTCGACTAGAGCAGAGAGACGTTGACAGCTTGACATACATAGTGTACATGTACATGTACATGTACATGTACAATGTACAAATGTGTGTATATACATGTACATGTACACCTGAATACACCTGTATGTACATTGTATACGTACGTATAATTTACATATGAAATATGCATGCCATTTAATATACATGTAGCTCTATGAAATGTACACATGTATGATGTAATTTGTAAACTGACTTCACGAACATAAAACAGTATTTATTCCATTCTGATGAAATTATTAACCTACGTGTAGGCATGGAGGAATAAGTGCTCTTATTCCTCCATGGTGTAGGATAGCTGATGAATGATAACAAATATTCATAAATTATGCGCGGACGCCGAATGTTGCTTGCAGTTGAGATTTAATTTAAAAAAAATGAAAAACAATATGTTGTGCAATTTCAGGTTATTCTCGGCGTCGGTGGTGAATAGTGATCACTAGCATAAAAGTTGAATTAATTATTTGGGCCATCATTTTAAAATTAGTTTATATTAATCCAATTAAGCCATATTCTATCTTCATGGTTCAGCAATGCATTTACTATATTTCCAGCGGTATAAATATGAATAATGTAACTACCGTGCAGTGTATTGTTTTAGCAGCGCGCGATATGACCATCACCAACAGTAAGTTTTGGTCCTGGTTTTGTAACACAACTTAAATAATAATAATAATAATAGCCAATTCTTATATAGCGCATTTCAATGCGCTTTACAAATAATATAAAGACAATTACATTAACAATCAAATTAAATTAAATTAAATGATAAAGCATTATAATACACAGTTTATGTATCTACATAAACACAACAATACATGAATAGGCGTACATGAATAATTATATTGCAAACAACAAGACATAAATACATATCAGAAGGCTTTAAGAAACAGATATGATCAAGTTGAGCTGTGTCTTGAAATGTTCCATGTTTTGTCAGAACGGATCATCTAGGTATAGTTCCAAACTGAGTCGGGGAGTAACACTGGCGAAAGTCCCGTGAGCCCAAACAAATTGTGCGCGCGCGTACATATACAGGTATCTTTTGCTCTTTTATACATCTTTCCGGCTAATAATGTCGTGATTTAGGATGTCAGGCCCCGGCCGGCCAGGGGGGCGGGTTGTGTTGTGCCACTTTATTTCCTAAAAATAGGGCAAAAGGGAGAAACAGTCCCAATATGACGACCATTGTACTTCCTTGCCGCTTGGTGTGCCAATGGTCAATCGATGGTGGCGTCCTGGCCTACGGTATTGACGCAATTTGCCAAATGGCCCGTACGTCTTACGACAAATTGTATCCCCGAGTATTGATCAATGATCATGGTCATTGGTCAAATAATGGGAATAAATGAATAGACATGGTCAAATTAAACGATTCTTGTTTGTATCAAAGCGTACAATGATCGACGCTATACTCTCTAAATGTAAAACGAGTGAAAAAATCACTCTCCATAAAAACATTTCCAGAAAAGAGTGTGAAAAACTACCCCAAAACTAGTGAAACCTCTCCCGGAAAGAGTAAAGTTGTCACTATCTTGAGCCGAATGGAGGACTACTCTAAAAGAAGATGTTCCTTTTACTGGTTCCTCGCAGAGTGGTTTTTGTTTGGAAGTTGTACGGCGACTCTTTTTGAAGTAGTTTTCTAAAAAAAAGCTCACAGTATACTGAGTTTTTTGTAAGCACTTTTGCATCATTTAGAAATACACCTTTCAGATCTTCTATTCAATTTGCAGAGTTGGTTTTTATAAAATTGACAATCTTCTTCCTGTTGGACTGACGAGAGTCAATCATTTTGTAAAACTTTCGAGAACAAAACAAATCAATATATCCGTTTGACCGTGATATTTTGACTTTTCCGCCTATATGTTGTAACTGGATGCAAGATGGCGCCAGGCTGTTCGTATATCTTTTTTCAACTTTTTTTTGGTGTGTGCACACTTGGTGCGAAATACCGTACCCTCTGGAGACATGAACACAATGTGTACAATGGAGACAAAACGTCTCCGGAGGGTAAATTTCTATAGATGAATAGGTCTCCATGATTGGGAATTTCACGAATTAGATTTTTGGATTTTACTTAAATTACTCAAAAACTAGGATTAGGATGTGGGTTAGGGTTAGTGTTTGGGTTAGGGTATAATATAGGGTATATTGGGTCGAAATTTCAACCCAGGAAAAAAATTATGGTTAAAATGGGAGCATTTTGAAAAACGTGCTCGACTTTCTAACCATTTTGTACACGAGAACAAAGCCATGTCTCCACAGTGATACAAAAATGCGAATGCTTGTACAGGCCGTGCCGGTAATGAACCTTTAGGCAATAATATAACAGGAAGAGTAGATAGAAACTAACCTTAATAGAAACACCATGAATTATTGCACAATGCGTAAGCCAGAATTGGGAAAAGGATTTGACAAACAAAATAATGCTTTTGGGGGTCTAGCTGGGCTTTAACTTGGAGCCCCCTCCCCCCCCCCCCCCCCCCCCCCCCCCCCCCCCCAAATGGAATAAATGCCGGGGCGGCCCGATCCCAGTTTAAGGAAGCCCAAATATTATATTTTGTTTACATATTGTTCCTTCCTTTATGGTCTATCTCTGTGACACTTTTTGAGCTTTTATCATAAAATGTACAAGTGTTTTGGTAGGATTTATATAGCGAAAACAGTTTAGATGGACCTACTTTTCAATTATCTTTGTGTGCATCTAGGTCATAGTGTGTTATGCGGTTGGTGCGAGATCGAACCACGCCACATGTCGCGGATGTATATATATGCAGACAACGTGCGCGCATATAACGACAGCAAGCAAGCCCGAGAAGCAAGAGGAAAGATCCGTCTTTCCCGTGCAGAATTCATGTTTTTCATCTTTTAGTGCCCCCTTCAACCGCCAAAATTCCTCGTCGGCGGAGCCAACCTTTTCGTCCCTCAGAACCCTCAATATTGGTAAGTTTGTCTGCTGAATTAATGCTGAAAAATGCTAAAATATGTGAGAGCACCCAGTCCTTTTTTTTCACGTTGGAAACCGGGAAACCGCGCCATGCGTAGACACGTGAGAAACCGTCGCTGCATAATGTAATGCTGGAATTTTGCCTTTTGGCCGACATTGTAATCTGGAAAATATTCTAGGAATGTCTCAAATTTAAGATTGAGTACAACTAGCAGTAGCACATAATACTTTCTGCAAGACATGTTAGATATATACTTATTTTGTCAAGGAATTCATAATTGGGTAATTGCCTTGGTTAGTTTGGAAAAAAACAGTTTAGACTACGGCCGATGGATTTGGTGCGGCTAGGCTCGAGCCGGCCACGCCGCTATTTTGTGCATTACCGGCCAACGCCATGTTTGCACAAAAAATAAACGTGGTGGGAATGGATCAATGAATACAAAATGGACGGGGGTGGGGGGGGGGGGGGGGGTGGAGCGCGCGGCAGGGGGGGGGGGGGGGGGGCGGGGAAGTCCAGTTAAAGCACATTTTAGGAGAAGATTTTTGTGCTAACAAAACAGTAAAATGTGCGCTTCATTCTTTTTGCATAAGTAAAGGAGTCCAATAGTTTTAATTTTTTTAAATGATATTTGAATAATTTTTTTTTCGGGAATTTGGTTCTCTTCAAAATAAAATGTAAATAAAGTAGAAACCTAGGCCCTATTATCATTACATTTGGAGGACAGGGCAACTATGGGAAAGAAATTGAGGCTATTTTACTTTAGGCCACATAAAAAAAATTACTTGTTTAGCGTCCCCGCCCGACCCTGAAAAACCCACCCGACCACTTTTTTTTTTATTTTTTATTTTTTTTTAAATGCGCTAAAAGACCGCCACAGTGCATTTTCTACTGTTGCAAACGCTAGCAGACGAAATTTCCGGTGCCAGCGCACCTATCGGCAGAAACTTAAACATTTGGGTTCGACCTTAACGCTGGTCCGCTAGCCAAATTCTAGTCAAAACATCGGCGGTCTAGTCAAAACCCTTTCCTAAGTAGTCCGGCGGTCTAGTGAAAAAATGCAAAGATTAAAGCTAAAAGCGCACACGTCTGTAGAAGCTTATCGAAAATCGCAATACCAGTTCCTAAAAGATTACAATGACCCAACTGAGTTTCTTGAAAAGACCAACATCAAAGCCTCAGAACCGCAGCTCACCACTTCCCGAGTGACAAGATTGTTATCCATGAGGTCCAGTTAAAAAAATCTTCATTGTCATTGGGTGTTGACTTTCCTTTTTCAGCACAGACATTCACTCAACACAAAGTGCTACTCAAAGAATGTTGTTCAAGCCCGCTTATCTCCAACAAAGATACATTGTATTTACTTACGCCAACCCTTGCCAGGCAGATACAGAATTTATTTAATAGGCCCTGGTCGGTGTATTCCTGGAGTGAATTTATTTATCTCTAGACCCAACGGATTAAGTTGGCTGTAAGTAATTTTGCAAAAGTTTGCCGTACCTATTTACAAAATGTATTAAGATGAACAGAAAAAAAGATTATATTCCTAAGGTTAATTATGTTATTGTCTTTGTTTTTAAAGAAAAAAAAGAAGAAAGTATACTTAAAGACTTATTTGAATGAACTTCTAAAATTTTCCCAACCGATTTCAGGGGTAAATAATAATACGATTTATTCTTGGTTTTTCTGATATATAAGAAAATCGACATACAGGTACACCTGACAACTACAAGGCTAGCGAAATCAATTCCAGGTTTATTTAATAACATTTATTTCTGTTTTTATTGTTTTTTAAAAAGAAAGAGAAAAAAAAATTAACGGAACCTTAACACCTTATATTTTGAGCTCATAAACAATTTTCCAACAAATTTAGGGGCAAAATTTAATACGATTTATTTTCCGTTTTTCTTGTCTTTAACAAAAACGATCTATTTCGTGGAAATTGTAAAAGCTCGTTACATTTTTTTATTTATAATGGTTCCGTGATGTAATTTTACATAATAAACGCTTTATAGTGCCAGAGAAATAAAGTAAAACCACAGGAAAAATATTCGGGAGTATTTTCCGAATATATTCCAAGTAGGGGTAAGAAATCCAGACAATGATTGACAGCTGACCTACAAAATGTATACATTGTATCAGCCAGTAGACTTTGGAATTTCAATAGGCTGGGAAATGTCACTTTGTGGCATATAATTTACACCCAATGAAAAGAAGAGATTGTTAGAAGGAAGAACAAGATTGGACGTTTTTTTTTATGGGATGGTTTATTTTTGAGGGGGGGGGGGGGGGGGGGGGGGGGAGAACACACAGTCAATAACGAGACTGCCTCATATATGTAAAACTATTGCATTACATTGCCTTTGAGTGCAGTTCGCCGCAGCTGCTTGCTTACGAACAAAGTAGCTTAAAATGTGAAAAAAACCATCTTTTCCTTTTAATCTTTTGACAGTTTTATTGGATATTGTACTGTTTAACATTGAATAAAACTGTTCTTTTAAGCAAAGTTTGGAATTAAACCTTAATACATCCCCAGTATGCCATCTGAGATGTAAAGTGGGCAACATTGGTGCACGTCTTCCTCTGGTGTGGACACCTTGTATAAAAAAAAACAAAAAAAAAACCTCCCTCCCGACCCTAAACATTTTAAGTGGCCGGACGCTAAACAAGTAATTTTTTTTATGTGGCCTTAGAAACAAAACATGACAATTATTTGGCTCTATTAAATATTCAGAGAGTACAATTTCAGGAAAGAAGGTAGCAACTTGACACTGTTTTTTATCTTCTTCATGATATATCATCTTAATTAATCTAAGGTCAATCAGTACAAAAATTGTTAAAAATTCATGAAAAAATGTCCCAAGTTCTTTTAGAAAATAATCTGGCAATTTATTTCAAAGTAGGCCTAGATGTCCAATGTACCCAAAGGCAGAAAAGGCCTGGTCACCAATAAAGGTCAGTCGTTGCAAACTGTTGAAAATACATCTGAGACTGAGAAACATTTACATTTTTTCTAGAAAATTGTCTCGACTTTTCATCGAGTTGACATCGTGATATACTACATTCTTTCTGAATTTGTTGGTCACACTAAAGTACCCAGATCAATTTTTTTTGTACGTCACCGTATAATTCTGTATTTGTTTTATCTTTCTTCTCGTCAACAGGGGGGTTGCAGCAACAAATATTGGAGTGTAGAGCCTCTGGGCGCTGAGAACCGTCAGGAGCTGGACTTTAACTTGGAGCCCGCCTGGGATCCCAGCTGATATTTGCTGGGCACCCTTAGGTTTTACTTCTCCGTGTAAGTTTTACATCCAGGACCCAATTACGGAAGACACTTAATACTAACCGGTGTAGCGGTTCACAATTTTTTTGGTTGTTCAGGAGCTGGGTGGTGCGTGAATGTATATTCATGAGAAAGAGCAATGGCAGCTCATATACATTAAAGAACTATACAGAATTATAAAGAATGGCTTTCAGAATTTTAAAATGGATTATTGTTTGCTGGACACTTTCAAAGCTTACTAAAAGGTCAGTTAGAAAAATATACCGACAAGGTTTATGAGAACACCACCTTTCAATATTGATTATCAATTATATAATATATATTTATCAAATTGTCTACTCTTGTTCTTTTGTTCTCTCTCTCTCTCCCTGTAGCCTGTTACGCATTTCATAGAAACGTCCTACCACCTTACCCTAAGGGCAGGGCGAGTTTTTACGTTACTACCAACAATCAAGTGCAATGGAGCGAATTGCAGTCCAGGACATCCAGGTCGAGGTGTACGGCCGGGACATGCGAGTTCGCGACATCGTCAACGATAAAGTGATTAACTGCCAGGACAGAGAGGTGCGTCACCCACACTCTTCCCCACCTCCACCCCTACCCCCTCCCTGTACGTACCCTCACCCCAACCCATGTCCATCCATACCATTAACCCAACACTCTTGCCCATTCCGACCCCCAACAGCTGCCTCTAGCCCCACTCCTACTCCAAAAACTACCCCCAACTCCCGACTCATCTCCCAGACTCATCTCTACAATTAGACTTAACAAAATTCCGACTTCAGAATCTCCAACGCATCCTGGAAATCAGGGAAAACCTGGACAATTAGTTTTTGTGGTTTTTTTCTAGTCGGGGGGGGGGGGGGGGGGGGCTAGGCTAGTCGAGAAATTTGAGAAAAAATTCTTAAATCAGAAAAACAGTCAGGAATTTGATTGGCCTAAAAGAGAAAGTGGTAATTTAGTCAGCGAGGCTGAACATCATACATGTACATTATCCTAACAGTTCTCAATCCTCCAAATTCTGTATGATTTTGCACACACCCTAGAGTTATTGTTAACATTTAACCATTAAAAAAATGCATGTCTTTAAAAAAATTGATATAGAATCACATGACGTCATCATAACGTTTAGTACTTCTATTTTCCTTATTTTCCGGCTTTTTATCTCAGGACCCCGACAATGCTTTCTTCATCGGGGACCTAGGGGATGTTGTTGCCAAGCATAAGAAGTGGATCAGCTCTTTGCCTCGAGTTGATCCATTCTATGGTAAGTCTTGAGTCTTGACCCTAAACAATTCCCCCGTCCAGTCAAACTCCAACACCACGGGCCAATTTCATAGAACTGCTAAGCACACAAATTTGCTTAGCACCAAAAAGTCTTGCTCAAAAATAACGGGTGGCTAGCCAAAACTCCATGTGCATTTCATGCTAAGCAAAAACCAACTGAATATAAGTCTGAAACAATATAGGTTATCTAAAAATTTGGTTTGTAACCCTGTTTTTGACAAGGAAGAATTTTCATGCTAAGCAAATTGTTGTGCTTAACAGCTTTATGAAATTGGCCCCAGGTTTTTTAGTGGAATTTTCTTTGGATGGGTACTGGACCCCTAAAACTAATTGTCTTTTAGTACACTGGGTTAGGCACAAATGAGTAGAATTATAAACTTATTTCAGAGTAGAATAATGGAAGCTATTTTATTTATTCATTTACAGCTGTGAAGTGCAATCCTGATCGTAACGTGGTGAAGCTGCTGGCTGGATTAAACACCAGCTTCGACTGTGCTAGCAAGGTAAAAGTCCCCAAAACATAAAACTCCTTCCTCACCTCTTCTCAAATTAAAAAAAAAATAAAAATCTGCCGACTGATTCTGTCTGTAACCATGGCAATGATGAAGTTACACTTGCCCTCGCTGAGTCACCATGACTGAATGAAGTTTTTCTGTACTCAAAACACAATCTGAGCCTACGACGGTGAATATCAGTCGGTTGTATGAATATTATTATTAATAATTCTTTCTGGTAAGTAAACCAAGTATCCCTCAAAAATCACCCTAGGCACTGTAGAGAGAAGACATTGATAAGAAGGTATAGTTTTAGAGGTAGGAGGAAAACCCCAGAAGAATACCCTGGAGAAAACTTACCCAATTTGTGGAGGATGGGTTTAAGAATTTAAAAACAGAAACGTAAAAGCTAATTTACTTGATTTTGTGGTCATTCCCCCTGTGCAGAGTGAGATTCAGATGGTGTTGGGTCTGGGCGTGTCGACATCTCGCATCATCTTTGCCAACCCCTGTAAGCAGCGCTCCCATCTCAAGTATGCCGCCAAGGAGGGCGTTGACCTCATGACCTTTGACAACGAGGAGGAGCTGCACAAGATCAAGGGGGTCTTCCCCGAAGCCCGGTAAGAGCTGTCTGCCGCCCTCTGTCTGTTGTCAGCTGTTAAACCAGTAAAGAAGTGGTAAACAATAAAGAAGCGGTAATCGGTGCTAGGTTGAGCCGCAATGAGATTTTGCCCGTTTCGTTCTCGTTGCAATCCAGCCTCGTTCTGCGCATCCTAACGAACGACACGACCGCTCAGTGCCAACTGGGCCTCAAGTACGGATGCCACCCGAAGCACGCCCCCTATCTGCTGCAGCTGGCCAAGGAGCTTCAGCTGGATGTCGTCGGCGTCAGGTAATTAGCAACTTGCTTAGCGGAAGGAGTGGTCTGTTTTTTTGTAAGGTGCTGCTGAAACCTAGACACAGTGCATCGTGCCATAATCAGACCGATAGCCTCAATCCTTCAAATTTATTTCCATTTGGCAAAAGAGGATTTGTTTGGGGGGAGGATTTGGGACTGTTTGAGTTTTACAGAAGTTGTCTCTTTGTGATTTGACAGCTTCCACGTTGGCAGCGGCTGCCGGGACTCTGCTTCCTTCGCTGACGCCATCCAGTCTGCCCGAGACATCTTTGATTGCGGGGAGCGTCTCGGAATCGTCATGGGCCTCTTGGACATTGGCGGGGGTTTCCCCGGACAGGCGTCCGCAGATATTCCGTTTGAGGAGGTAAAAGATTCCTCCGTAGGAGTTGTGCATGTGACACAGTGAAGGTGCACTTGTAGAAACTGCAAGTTGGACTGAAGGGATCCGTGCAGCAAATTTTTCTGAGGAACACATTTCGAACAACTGTCTACTCTGAAACGTATGAAATCTTCTTGACGTCCAGTTCCGAATGGCAACGTTTGCTTATTATCGCACGAATATCCAGGCATGAGGTCTTCATACTTCTGTCTGAAATCAGTAGAAAGACATTGTTTGTTCGGAAAGAAAGATGTTCATCTTTCAGACATTTTGCCAAATTTCAGACTTTTGTTTTCTAAATTTCTATCTTATCTCAAGGACATCAAATCAGGGCAAAACTTGCACCATGGCCACTATTCTGTTAAAAAAGAGAAGGAAAAAAAATCCATCTTGATGTGTTAACTAGATAAAATAAACCCCGAAGTTTGAATATTTCACCTGATTTGATTGGTCGACAGTTTGCCCGTGTGATCAACGCTGCTCTCCAGGAGCATTTCCCGGCCAGCGGCGGCGTACGCGTCATCGCCGAGCCGGGCCGTTTCTACGTGGCCTCCGCTTTTACCCTAGGGGTCAACATCATCGCTAAGCGCATGGTGGCTCGTGACATCCAGACATTCTCGGTGCCGGAGTCTAAGGGTAGGTGGTACAGTCTGATTTTGTTTTTGCGTCATCCGTTTTGAATTTGGGAAAACTTTGCGTGTATATCTGTCCTCCGGCGCGAACTGGTTAATAGGAATTGTTCTTTTGGTTTTGCACAGATCTTGTGGCCAACTCGGTCGCTCCGAGTCACTCTGACGAGCCGGGGTTCATGTACTATGTCAACGATGGCGTCTACGGTTCCTTCAACTGCCTACTGTACGATCACGCTACCGTCAAGCCAAAACTCCTACAGGTAAAACAGTTGTAGAAAATTGACCGAAAATTTTATCGGTAAAAAAATGTGATTGGATCGAGGGAGTGAAAAAAAATCTGCCGACTGATTCTGTCTGTAACCATGGCAATGATGACGTTACACTTGCCCTCGCTGAGTCACCATGACTGAATGAAGTTATTTTGTACTCATAAAAAAAAAATCTGAGCCTACGACAGTGAATATCAGTCGATTCGTACGATACAAATAAATAGGTATTTCTCGTCAACTTTTTTCAAAATCGCAGTGTCAACACCTGTTACGACATCACAAATTAGTGTTCGCTTTAGCGCACACACAAAATTGCTTGTTGAATGCGAATTGTGGTCCTTGCCTGGTGGCCCCTCACGGAAAAGAAATGTGTTTTTCTTTTCGACAGGTGAAACACAAGACTGAGTTGCAGTACTCTACCAGTATCTGGGGCCCGTCATGCGACGGCCTGGATCGCATCGTAGAACACTGTCTGATGCCGGAGCTACAAGTTGGAGAGTGGATGATATTTGAAGGTAAAGAAGAACAACAATCGGTCCTAAATTCTTATCTTCCAGACGCCCAAAACAAACTCGCACATCCGCTCTCCTTGAGAACAGTTACACTGGCTACCAGTTACTCAACGTATTCAGTTCCGTACACTCGTCCACGCATTCAGCTCGCTCAATCACTCTGCCCCTGATTACCTTTCTTCTCTACTTACAATCCAGACAAGCTCTTACTCTCTCCGTTCTTCAGATGGTAAATCCCTTTCCTTCCACAAGACACGCAAACAAGCTGGTGACGAGGCCTTTTCCATTGCCGCCCCCCGGTTATGGAATAGCCTTCCTATCTCTATCAGAAATTCTGACAGTGTTTCAGCCTTCAAAATGGCTCTGAAGACCCATCTTTTCCCTAAAGCATAGCTGGTTGTCCCTCCTTTGTTTGTTATTCGTTTTCTTCATTCTCCTTGTTTCAGCGCCTCGTATCCTCAGGCAATGAGGGCGCTATATAAATCGTTATTATTATAAATTCTGTATGACAATCTCTGTATGTATGTTAAAGTTTCAAGTTAAGTTTTTGAAGAAGAAATAAATGTACAACTTCTATAAGCTTTCATGAATTTTGATGAAACTTGAATGCATCCTCCCTCATTCTTGTGGTTCTCCCTCGTAACGCACAGATATGGGTGCATACACCATGTGTGCCGGGTCGGAGTTCAACGGCTTCAAGCGACCTGTCGGCTACTATGTTCTTCCCGACAACCTCGTGTGAGTATTCACGGCGGAATTTAGACTTGTTCCTGTTCGAATAATCATCCCTGAAATTCATCCGCGACATAAATCTCTCGTAGTTCAACCCGTAAGGAACTGGCTTTGATTTTCACCGTCGCCCAATTTCTTTATTTGGCGATTGACTCCGTAGAAATCACACACAAAAAGTGTGGCAATGGTTTCAGCAACAGTACAGGATTTTTGAAGACTCAAAAATAGTAGCATCTGTGAAAGCCTTGAATGCAAGTCTAGCTTTACAGACTTGTGTTGAATCGCAATGTGAGCTTTAACCTTTGACCTCCTTTACAGGTCTCTTCTCCAGCGTCTGTTCCCTGACAATACCACCCCTTGCTTCCAGAAGGCTTGTCTGCTGGACTCTGCCTCGCCCCTGACGGGGGAGTACTGCACCTCCCTGCCAGCCAAGCTAATCTCTGTTCCGGAGGGTGCGAAGCCTTACCTGACCCTGCCCGATATTGAACCAATGATGTAAATAAATGTAAAACTCTATAAAATCTCCGACCAGAAACTGGAATCGGATTGTGACACGTGTTGACTGCTCTGAGACAGTGAATACACTTTAACCAGGGGTCAATTTCATAGAGCTGCTAAGCACACAAAAACTTGCTTAGCATTGAAAAGTCTTTTTTTGGTAAAAAAAATAAAAAGATTACAAACCAAAATGTTGAGATGTTTATTTTTTGTGACTGGTATTTAGCGGGTTTTTGCTTAGTATGAAAAGTACCTCAAGTTTTGGCTGGTCACCTGTTTTACTGACTTTTGTGCTTAGCAGCTCCATGAAATTGGCTCCTAATCAGTCTAGAATAATTGTCAAATTTTCATTGTTTTCTCCACACACTCTTGGGGCCAAAATGTACAGTTATGCCGTGAACATAACATGCTTGCTCACAGAAGGAACGATTTTCATCTCCATTTAAAAAGACGGGTAGAATCCAAAACCAAAGCAGTTAGGGTGATGGTATTTTGTTTGTTTTGGGTATATACTCACTTATTTCACTTATTGGTATTAAAGATTTACTGAAATTTAAAGAACAACGTTAGAAACCGTTTTGTTAAAGTTGTTAACCTACGCTCGCGCGCATCTCCGTAAACACCATTGGTTGGAGAAATCTAGAGTGCCGAACAAAACTTGCTGGATTATTTATTGAGAGCTAATAAGTTTTCCCTGTTGATAGATAAACTGTTACAGTTTATATTCCAATTTTGGTCGCTTATACCAAAGCATTAATCTCAAAAACTAAACGACATAACCATTTTGATGTTGCAGAAAGTTATGACCTGTTTTTAAAGGTTTTTTTTTTTTGTCATCTCAAAAACGCACTGGGAGTTAAAGGTGGGATATACCATTGGTAATTGATTGAATTATCAGGAATGAGTGGATTTGAGGGTAGCATTTTATGGTAAATGCTGTTTACCTGCTGAGAAAAAAAAGCAAGAAAAACGGCTTTTGCTATTTCGCTTTCAAGTTTTCAACCGACGTCGGGCAGTTCTTTCTTTACTGGATGTCTAGAATCGTTATTTACTTTTAAATAAGATATTTCTGAAGAATTTGGAAGTACAAATTTTCGATATCTGCAAATGGTAAAAATGTCTTGATCTGAAAAAATGTGTTGTCACAGTGAAGAATGGTTGCGGTTTAATTTTGTGACAGTAATCGCTGTACATAACTTGACAAAGCGTTCATTATATTTGTTGGTAGTGATTATGGCAAATTCCCGCACGACATGTATGTATTTGTTGTGTAGACTTTGGACAAATTTGAATATAAAGGCAGTACATATTTTAGTTTTTCTGTGTCTTGAGAACAAAAAATTGCAGCTGAATATCTTTTAAAAAAAGATTTTCTCTGAGAAAATTGGTGTTTATATACGAGGTATTCTGGCAAGAAATGAGACGAAACCAAGGGTACAAGCTAAAAATGGTTTTAAAAAAGAAGAAATAATTAGGCTGACATTTTTGATTTTCAGATTGATTGATATCGATAATTGTAATCTTTATACGTACTACACATTTTTTAAGAAATACAAAAATAATTGTGGAATAAGTGTTTTTAAGGAATAAAATTGGTAATCCAACATTTGCACGACTACAACGTTTGAAATTGAAAGGCCTGTTTTTCATATTGAGAAAATGCTAACTTGTAGCCAATAGTTGTCAACCGAAAGTCTGAAGTTCTACAAATAAGGATTTTCTCTTAATCGTTGATCGTTTTGGCCAGAATGCCTCCCATAACATTGGTTAATCAGTTCGCAGTGGCACATGTTAATTTATATTATTAAGCATATGAATGAATTGTATTATTGTTAAAACATTTAAATTGTTGGCAGGAGTTTAAAAGTCTAGTACATGTAACGTGTATTTACCGGGTTTAGATAACTGGAGACGATCTGGCTTATAAAGCATAATATAGCAATGCCCTTGCTAAATATTTGTTGGGTAATAAGTGATTTAAAAAAGGCGTTATTACTCGCTAACAATCTTTAGTAATTTACTTTAGTTCATTATTAAAAAATTTGCTGCAGTTTAAAATTTAGCTGCAGTATAAAACAAAAAATACCTCAAATGTAGACATGGACAAGTATTAATGTTACAACTTTGCAAAGATATATTCATCATATTTTAAGGCTTTAGTTGGTTTTCTATAATTTGTTATACTTTACAACGAATGACATTTGGGGCAGATTTATGATTTTGTTTTGTTTTTTTGAATTGTATTCTTTAGTGTGAAAAAATTTACCGAAATTAAAAATAGCAAAAAGCAGAGAGCACAGTTTGAATCGCAAAATTGATGTCATCTTTTCAGTTTGTGCCTCGGTGTATTTGACATTTTCTAAAGCTCGTTTAAGGAAAATTGATCGTTGGGTTTAGTTATATTAGGTTAGCTTCCATACAATTATATGACAAGGCCAGATTTGACTCTAGTGTCTGCCTATTTTACAAAGAATACATATATTATAAGATATTAGATTAAAAAATAAATTACTAAATTACCATTCTTAACACTGATTTTGTTTTCATAATACTTTTTACATACTCTAAATTATAATTGGGTAGGAATCTTAAATCTCTAAGGATGTTCCAACTAATATTAAGACAAAGCTTATCTAAATGCTCGGACTTATTTGTGCGATTGCCAGCCCCCTGAAATTGTCCCCTGGTCTGGTGGCTTTTGAGAGTCCCCAAAATGTTCGGATTTGGTGCGACTGACGGATGGATATCCCTCTCTAGAGGGAGGCCTTGAGATTCTTTCGCAGCTCTCGTCTGAGGATCTTTCCGCTTGCCGACTTGGGAATCTGATCCAAGAACACGATGCCCCCTCGGAGCCTCTTGTAAGGTGCAGCATTGTCTGGAAAAAGGTAAGGAACATAAGAGAATTACGCTGAGACAAAAACCCCCGGAGAAGTCGGGTTTTTAAAGTCCAATGATTACATCTACACCAATCTGATGGAACTGCCAATTTCGTGGAACTGCCAAGCACAGAACAAAATTGCTTAGCCTGAATAATATTTTGGGTCACAAACAAGGTTACAAACTCAATTTTAAGGTAATGTATATTGCTTGTGACTGATAGCTGTTAAGCTGTTAACTGATAGCTGTGACTGATAACCTGTTTTCCCAAACTTCTTGGGGGGTATGCAAAATCATATGTGACCCAGCACGAGTAAATGAGACACTTAGTGGCAAAAATGAAAATTGAGATTTTGATTTCATCATTTAAAGCTAAACAAGCTTTAAATGATGAAATCAAAATCTCAATTTTTATTTTTGCCGCAAAGTGTCTCATTTACTCGTGCTGGGTCACATATTCAAATTGAAGACTTCAGGACCGGACAGAGCATTATAGCGCTGTTCCCAACAGAATCTATAAAGATGCGGTTTTTCAGGGTCTTACCGGCTACGTATTTCGCGACCATCTCGGCGGTCAGTCCAGCGGTCTTGCGGACGACAAACGCGCGGGGCAGCTCACCGGCCGCCTGGTCGGGCACGCCGATCACCGCTGCATCCAAGACCTCAGGATGGGTCAGGAGTAGAGCCTCGAGCTCTGCCGGGGGGACCTAGACAGGGAGAAAATTCAGACAGAGCACGGTTGACGTCTTAAGTTCTCATTGAATAAATGTCTTGAACCAAAGCAGTATCTCGACATGCCCTGAATCTTCATATCATCTGAGTTTTGAGGAGTCAGGTTGGCGTAGCGGTTCTTTTCTCGTCTTCCACCGCTGTGACCTGGGTTCGAAGCCGCACTGGGGCAATATGTGACCCGCTCCATCGTAATCAGGAATAAGTCGCTGGGGCCGTTTTACGCAATCGGCCGTTGAAGTGAACGCATGGGTAAAAATTGTGATTTTCTGAACATTGTATTTTAAGGAAGTGTAGTTATAACAGATTATTGTCATGAATGTCTTGTATGTAAAAACGATCAATAAAGGTGAAATGAAGAGGATTTGTGTGCGCTGTCCGTATGATTTTGGTCAATTTTGTTTATTTCAAAGCTGTTTTTCTCGGAATGTGGATTCGGCAAATAAATATACACCTGTCGTCTTCATCAGACCATAACTCGTTAACATAAACAGATACACACTTGTAATGGGTATAATTAGAAAGCTTATGAAATTCCCTTTCTCACCATGTGCACATCTCAAAAAGTCATTTTGCTACTTATTCCTGATTACGATGGAGCGGGTCACATATGTAGATTGGGATTTCATCAGTCCCTGCCTGACTCCGTGGGTTTTCCCCAGAATATATTCTGTTGGGGTTTTCCTCCCACCTTTAAAACTGTACCTTTTTCTCATTGTCTTCTCTCTACAGGTTTCTTTAGGCTTGCAAACTACAGTGCCTGGGGCACTTTTGAGGGATCCTCGGTTTCACTGTATTAGAACGAATTCATAATAATAGACCTGATATTCAGGTTTTTTGCGCAAGCCTATACCAGGATTTCAACTCAATTTTGCTTCCATTTCTTTTTGCTTCTCAGTGATTCGGAAGTCGGAGGCGAAGCCGAAGCAAATGTTTTGAAAACCCCTGATCAAGATGTTTGATGATCGATACTGGCAGGAAGCCTTACTTGATTGCCTTTGTATTTGATGAGTTCTTTCAGTCGATCCACAATGTGCACATAGCCATCTTTGTCAATATGACCAATATCACCTGAACAGGAAAGGAACAGCAGAGGTTTGCAGAGGTTAAGGTTTGTCAATGAAATTTCCCTAACCCTGCTAGTAATAAGTGCAACAGAATGCACAAATGGTAAACAGTTGTTGCATTTAGCAGGCAAGGTATGTATTCTGGTTTCATGCAATCTGTTTCATGTAGCAGGGTATAAGTACCAAGACTAGTGCATGATATATCGATCTTAATATGCACAATGCAACAGCCAATTTACATGTCCCTGCTCATCAGTCATCAAGTCTGCTTGCTATCACCCCAGCTTCAGTGCCATAGTCTCGCATACATAATGGTTTGCACTTATAGCCACGAGGAGGTGGTTGGTGCAGTAACAAGAGAAGACAAACCAGCTCTTTCCAGACCGAGACCAAGACTTCCGAGAGCTTTTGCAGACTGAGACCTTCATTTCTGAGACTGACACCAAGGCTTCTGATGAGACGGAGACCGAGACCTGCTTGCTAGCATCCTAACTTCAGTGCCATAGTCTTGCATTCATGAAGGTCTGGACATTAATAGCCACAAAGAGGTGGTTGGTGCAGTATCAACAAGAAAAGATCAGCTCTTTTGAAGACCTAAACCGAGACTTTCGAGACCGAGACTTTTGCAGGCTGAGACCTTTATTTCTGAGACTGAGACCAAGGCTTTTGATTAGACCGGACCAAGACCTGCTTGCTCGCACCCTTGCTTTAGTGCCATAGCCTTGACTGCATGAGGCTGGGTCTGCACGTTTATAACCACATTGAAGGAGGTTGCATTGTGCAGTATCAACATGACAAGACGAGACAGATCTTTGGTTCACCCGTGTGGAAGAAGCCGTCTTTGTCGATGCAGTGTGCTGTGGCCTCGGGGTTCTTGAGGTATCCCTTCATGATCTGAGGTCCCTTCAGCCAAATCTCGCCGTCTTGATCTGCGTTGAGTAGCCTCCCAGATGTAACATCAGCAACCTAGACCGACAAAAAATCCCACACAACGGCTCAGCTCTTAGATACGACCAGGGCAAGTAAATGGGATAAGCTATGACGTTAAACCCGTTTGCCTACAGAATATATTAAGTCCATGCGTATATACCTTCATCTCTGTGTTAGGCAGAAGCAAGCCCACCGATCCATAGTTGAAGTCGTCGTTAGGCGTAATGCAAACGGCACAAGAAGCTTCGGTTAAGCCATATCCTGAAATGACAAAAAGCCGTCCAGCACCGACATTTTGCTAAGCACAATCGGAAAGTAAATGCTTAGCCCCCCCCAAAAAAAGGTTACCAATTAAAAGGTCATACAATGTGTAATGTTTTCGACTGGTACATTGCTGATTACTGCTTAGCCTTTAAATTTGCACAGCCTGCTTCTAAATTCCTTGGCTAAGGCAGCTATTTTCACAGTCATGTCCAGTCGTTGTCATGCGATTTGACCACGGCCTTAAGCAACATTTTGTTTTGCCCCTGACCTTGCTTGAGGAACTTCATGTCTAATCTAGCAGCGATGGATTCCATCAGGTCTTGGCTGAGTGAGGCCGCGCCGGATGTTATGAGTCGGACGGAGGACAGGTCGTACTCGTCCACCAGGGGCGATTTGGCTAGGAAGAGCATGAGAGGAGGCACCAGCGACAGGTTGGTGATCTACAGAGGAATGTGGAGTATGATGATGACTCATGATTGGCTTGTAAAGGAATTGATTCTCGCTCTTCAACAAAAAAATAAAATGACTGCCATTGTTTTTATTGAAGCTAAAGAGGGCGCCACGTGGTTTTCCTGCCAGTCGTACCTTGTAGTCCTGTATGCTCCGTAGGAAGGTAGCGGGCTGGAAGGTTTGAAGCGTTACAATCTTCACCCCGAGCCAGAGACAATGCAAGAGGGTGACGTTCATTCCGAAGACGTGAAAGAAGGGAATCAAGGCCATGTAACAATCTCCCTGGTAGATCCTCCAAAAGTGCTCGCTTAATAAAAATGAGAACATTTTGAGGGACAATTGGCAATTTGTCAGTTGTGCATTTTTATCGTTTGAAGCAGCAAAAGTGCTCAAAATATCAAGAAAGGTGCTTAACCAGTTCGCACCGTATACATACACGTATTTAGGATGTATACACACGCAAAGTTTTCCCCAGATTCCAAACGGATAAACATAAACATGTCACGAGCAAGGCCAGAAAAGTCAGCAGCGAGCAAGGCCCGAAATGCATGGGTGTGCTTCCTTGTACCATCGGCCTAAACCCGCCTCGGATCAAGTTTCGTTAAAAATAATCCCGCGCCTCGGCTCAGTGATGTTAAAAAATCCCGGCGCGAACTGGTTAATACAAACAACACGATGAAGGTTTTAGCTCTAAAAATGCTGCATATTGCAAGAAAACAAGATTTCAAGATTTCAATTTCAATTCAAAATTTGCCGAGTGACAATTTGAGCTGTGACCACAAAATCCGAGTTTGAGGCTCGTTTTTATCCAGCCGATTGCAGCTACTCGACACGCACTCTAAACAGACGGAAGACATCGGTTGTTTCCGAGACACTTTATCTTTTCAACCGACCTGGTTCGCTGGTATGCGTTACTGATGATGTTTCGGTGGGTCAGCATGACCCCTTTCGACATTCCTGTGGTCCCGCTGGAGTAAGGAAGCACCGCCACCTCATCAAGGTTGACCTTTGACTTCGGGAGTCTCTGGCCCTTGTTGTCAATAAGCGACACGTAGGTGATGCACCCGGGATGTTCGCCAAAGACAAAAACTTTCTTTGTAAAAAAAGAAAAAGAAAAAAAACAGGTCGGGACAACACTTAAGAGCCACTTTTTTTGTGGGGTGGGAAGGAGGGAGGGGGAGGGCATAGGAATGGCTGGAACTGCCCGGGACTGGCTAGGACTGGCTGAAACTGGCAGATAGTGGCAGGGACTGGCTTGGACTGGCCGAGACTGGCCGGGACTGGCTGAAACTGGCCCGGACTGGCCTGGGACTGGCACGGACTGGCTTGGACTGGCTTGGACTGGCAGGGACTGGTCCAGACTGGCCGGGACTGGCCCAGACGGGCCCAGACGGGCCGGGACTGGCCCGGACTGGCCCGGACTGGCTGGGACTAGCCGGAACTGGCTGAGACTGGCTGAGACTCAAATACCACCCTGCTTACTTTTAAGGTTGACAATTTCGTCTGTGCCTTCAATGCCTTATCAGCAAATGGTGGGGTTGTAATGAGATACTTGGCCTCTGAGATTCTCAGCTGGTGAACAAGCTCATCTGAAATGGGAAAAAAATTATCGTTTCCATGTAGTTTATTTTAAGTCTTTCTCGTATAAATGAAACCAAACGTTCATAAATTCTCACCAACAGCAAAGTGGGCAAAATGCCCAAGAGGCAGGCAAGTTGCCCAAAAAGCAGGCAACAGGCGGCGAAGTGAGTAAAACAATCAAGCCTCGCCAGAATTTAATCGAATCAATTTGTGTTTTCCAGATAACCTATAAGATCTTTGATCACCGGCCATTTCCGGGACGAGCGTCGATGACCTACCTGCATGATACTTGGGATTCAACATCGTAACGACGCCCCCTGCACTCAGCACGCCCAGCATGACGATTCCAAACTCCGGACAGTTTGGGCTGCAGATCGCAAACACTTCCCCGGCTTTGAAACCCTGTGATGCCAGGCCAAATCGGACCTTTCTTACAAGGAGTTTGATCTGCCGATAAGTGTATTGGTGTCCTCTGACGCCGTCAACCTGAGCAACCAAAATGTAATCAATTTGACGTGAAGTAACTTTTAAAATGAGGTCAGATTTGCACTATAATTAAGCACATTATTCTGTGTAAAAAAAAATAAAAAATAAAAAAATCTGTCACAAGTCAGATCCTTCACAATATTTTTTGTTTGATAAAATATTATGACATCATCACCGACGGTGATGTCATATTACTACGGTATTTTATTCAAAACCATTCTGTCAAATTAGGTTTTTGATTTTCTTAACAAGCGATTTAACAATTTAATTAGTTACCATGGCAACTCGGTCTCCATAGCGATCAAAGTGTTCCATGATGAACTCATCCACCGGCATGCTGGGAAAGGACAAGTCGGGAAACTTGCTTCTGAAGGTTGTCATTTTGCTGCTATGGTAACGGTACCGTTGCTCAGACCCAAAACAACTTGGTGCATAACAGCTGCTGAACAAAGAAGAGCGCCCTCAATAATACATGTATGATGTAAGTAGCTAGTTTGTCTAACGTTGCATATAACAAATGTGCAAAAGTGCACTATACAATCTTTCAATGGTGTACTAGTAATAGTTTATACAACTAACAAGAGAGAACTTGAACCAGCTCATCAATAAATACTTTGAGTTTTAGTTTAAATAGGCTACGACTATTCATCACGCATACGTAAGCCTTTTTTTGCCCAAAACATGTGAAACCCAAAAATATCTGCACGTCAAGTTTATGAGCGATTCCAGCATCACTCACATTATTTTCACCTATCCTCTTAGTCTTACAATCTTAGTGATGTAGTTTTTACAATGAATGTAGGGATGTACTTTTAAATTTTTGTAAATACTCAATGGCCGTTTTATTAAGACAATTAAATAATACTAAATATGAGCTTGACACAGCTACGAAAAAACTGCATCGATAGTTTATACGCATGCCTAGCCTGCACATTAGCTTTTGTCTAGCAGCTGCACTGCACAATGGCCCCGAGCGTGCAGCAGCTCGACAGTGACAACGTTAGCCACCACACAACAGCATTCCGGCCGGGCGGATTAGCGGACATGCGGCCATTGCCTTGGCGACGACAAGGGGTTATTTTAACGACAAAATCCTGACATTTCTATACATTCCATAATATTTAAGGCAGGTTACAGTCCGGATTCATAGGATTCATCCGGTTAAACTTTTCCAACTTGAAAAAGTTTAACTTCTTGCATGCTACTTGCTAGTCTCAGTCTTGATTACCGTAAAGGAGGCCTAAGGCGTAGGTGCGCGTGATGGGGAGTAGTACGACGCGACGAGAAGAGACTACGATGGTTATCTTGATTAGCGCCCTCTATAAACAACTAATGAAGTTCGAGCTCAATTTACGCGCGCAAAAGTTATTACGTCTGCTCACTCACCCGGCCCTTTGGATCATTAGAATGTTCACAAATTGTACATATGTGTGAACATTAGGCTGTGCTTCAATTAGTGACAGTATAGTGACGGTTTATGGGGTAAAACGTGATAATTTACACCGAACATTTGCTGTTTTCCACTATTAATCAGAATACGAGGAGCGAGGTACCGTTGTTTAAGTTGTGGACGACGTGCGTGCACATGTCTGAAGTTCTACAAATAAGGAGTTTCTCAAAATAACCCAAAACCCTGATTTTGTTTTGATCGTTTTGGACAGAATGCCTCGCATAACACTGGTTAAGCAGCTCGCAGTGAGACATGTTAATTTATATTAAGCATATGAATGAATTGTATTATTGTTAAAACATTTAAAATTGTTGGCAGGAGTTTAAAAGTCTGGTACATGTAACTTGTATTTACCGGGTTTTAGATAACTGGAGTCGGTCAGGCTTGTGCATAATACATGTATACAAATGCCCTTGCTAAATATTTGTTGGGTAATAACTAATAAGTGCTTAAAAAAAGTGTTATTACTCGCTAACAATCTTTAGTATTTTACTTTAGTTCATTGTTTTAAAATTTTGCTGCAGTATAAAAAAAATACCTCAAATGTAGACATGGACAAGTATTAATGTTACAACTTTGCAAAGATATATTCATCATATTTTAAGGCTTTCGTTGGTTTTCTTGTTGGTTTTCTATAATTTGCTATACTTTACAACGAATGACATTTGGCAAAAATTTATGATTTGTTTTGTTTTTGAATTGTATTCTTCAGTGTGAAAAATTTACCGCAATTAAAAAAAGAGCACAGTTTGAATCGCAAATTGATGTCATCTTTTCAGTTTGTGCCTCGATGGTGTATTTGACATTTTGTTTATAAAACGTTTTCTAAAGCTCGTGTATGGAAAATCGATCGTTGGGTTTAGATTAGCTTCCATACAATTATATGACAAGGCCATATCTGACCCTAGTGTCTGCCTATTTTACAAAGAAAACATATTATTAGATTCAAAAATAAATTACTAAATTACCATTCATAATACTGTTTACATACTCTAAATTATAATTGGGTAGGAATCTTAAATCTCTAAAGATGTTCCAACTTATTAAGAAAAAGCTTATCTAAATGCTCGGACTTATTTGTGCGATTGGCAGCCCCCTGGTCTGGTGGTTCATGGGACTTCTGGCGATGTCGTACATACAGCATTGAGAGTCCCCAAATTGTTCGGATTTGGTGTGACTGAGGGACAGATATCCCTCTCTAGAGGGAGGCCTTGAGAGTCTTTCGCAGCTCTCGTCGGAGGATCTTTCCGCTTGCCGACTTGGGAATCTGATCCAAGAACACGATGCCCCCTCGGAGCCTCTTGAAAGGTGCAGCATTGTCTGGAAAAAGGTAAGGAACATAAGAGAATTACGCCGGGACAGAAACATCGGAGAAGACGGTTTTGTTTGAAGTCCAATGATTACATATACATGTACACCACTCAGGGTCTTACCGGCTACGTATTTCGCGACCATCTCGGCGGTCAGTCCCGCGGTCTTGCGGACGACAAATGCCCGGGGCAGCTCACCGGCCGCCTGGTCGGGCACGCCGATCACCGCTGCATCCAAGACCTCAGGATGGGTCAGGAGTAGAGCCTCGAGCTCTGCCGGGGGAACCTAGACAGGGGGAAAATTCAGACGGAGCACGGTTGACGTCTTAAGTACTCGTCGGATAAATGTCTTAAACCGAAGCAGTATCTCGACATGCCCTGAATCCTCTTATATCAGAGTTTTTGGGAGTCAGGTTGGCGTAGCGATTCTTTCCTCGCCTTCCACCGCTGTGACCTGGGTTCGAATCCGCCCTGGGCCAATATGTGGATTGAAATTTCATCAGTCCCTGCCCGACTCCGTGGGTTTTTCCCCCAAGGATATTCTTTTTGGGTTTCCCTCTTACCTCTAAAACTGTACCTTCTCATTGTCTTCTCTCTACATGTTTCTTCAGGCTTGCGAACTACAGTCGCTAGGGCACTTTTAAGGAATCATTGGTTTTACTGTATTCGAACGAATTTATAATAATAATAATAGACCTGATATTCAGGTTTTTGCGCAAGCCTATACCAGGATGTCAACTCCATTTGCTTCTATTTCTATTTGCCTCTATTTCTATTTGCCTCTCAGTGATTCGGAAGTTGGAGCCGAAGACGAAGCCAATGTTTTTCAAACCCCTTATCAAGATGATTGATGATCGATACTGGGCAGGAAGCCTTACTTGATGGCCTTTGTATTTGATGAGTTCTTTCAGTCGATCCACAATGTGCACATAGCCATCTTTGTCAATATGACCAATATCACCTGGACAGGAAAGGAATGGCAGAGGTAATAAGGTTTGTCAATGGTATATCCTTAACCCTGCTAAGCCCCAAGAGAATGCACAAAATGGCAAACAGTTGTTGCAAGTTGTTGCATTTAGCAGGCAAGGTATGTATTCTGGTTTCATGCAATCTGTTTCATTTAGCAGGGTATAGGTACCAAGACTAGTGCATGATATGCACAATGCAACAGCCAATTTACAAGTCCGTCACAAGTCTGTCATATGTCCCTGCTCATCGGTCATCCAGTCTGCTTGCTAGCACCCTATCTTAGTGCCATAGTCTCGCATGCATGGTGGTCTGCACGTTTATAGCCACGAGGAGGTAGTTGATGCAGTATCAACTAGACAAGACAAGATCAGCTCTTTTTAAGACCTAAACCAAGACTTCCGAGACAGAGACTTTTGCAGGCCGAGACCTTTATTTCTGAGACTGAGACCAAGGCTTTTGATTAGACGGGACCACTGAAGACCTGCTTGCTCGCGCCCTAGCTTTGAAGTGCCAAAGCCTTGACTGCATGAGGCTGCAGGTCTGCATGTTTATAACCACATTGAAAGAGGTTGCATGGTGCAGTATCAACATGACAAGACGAGGCAAATCTTTGGTTCACCCGTGTGGAAGAAGCCGTCTTTGTCAATGCAGTGTGCTGTGGCCTCGGGGTTCTTGAGGTATCCCTTCATGATCTGAGGTCCCTTCAGCCAAATCTCGCCGTCTTGATCGGCGTTGAGTAGCTTCCCAGATGTAACATCCACAACCTAGACCGAAACAAAATCCCACACAACGGCTCAGCTCTTATTAGATATGACTAGTGCAAGTCAATGGGATAAGCTATGACGTTAACCCGTTTGCCTACAGAAAATATTAACTCCATGCGTACCTTCATCTCTGTGTTGGGCAGAAGCAAGCCCACCGATCCATAGTTGAAGTCGTCGTTAGGTGTGATAGAAACGGCACAAGAAGTCTCGGTTAAGCCATATCCTGAAATGAAAAAAGCCATCCAGCACCGACCGACATTTTGCTAAGCACTATCAACAAATATATGCTTAACTCCCCAAATAAGGTTACCAATTAAAAGGTCATACAATGTATAATGTTTTCGACTGGTACATTGCTGATTACTGCTTAGCCTTTAAAGTTGCATAGCCTGCTTCTGAATTACTTGGCTAAAAAGGCTGCCCTTTTCACAGGCATGTGTGTTTATGTCCAATCGTTGCCATGCGATTTGACCATTGCCTTCAGCAACATTTTGTTTTGCCCCTGACCTTGCTTGAGGAACTTCATGTCTAATCTAGCGGCGATGGAATCCATCAGGTCTTGGCTGAGTGAGGCCGCGCCGGATGTTACAAGTCGGACGGAGGACAGATCGTACTCGTCCACCAGGGGCGATTTGGCTAGGAAGAGCATGAGGGGAGGCACCAGCGACAGGTGGGTGATCTACAGAGGAATGTGGAGTATGTCGATGACTCGTGATTGGCTCGTGAGGAATCGACTCTCGCTCTTCAACAAAAAAATTAGATGACTGCCATGGTTTTTATTGAAGCAAAAGAGGGGGCGCCACGCAGTTTTCCTGCCAGTCGTACCTTGTAGTCCTGTATGCTCCGCAGGAAGGTAGCGGGCTGGAAGTTTTGAAGCGTTACAATCTTCACCCCGAGCCAGAGACACTGCAAGAGGGTGACGTTCATTCCGAAGACGTGAAAGAAAGGAATCAAGGCCATGTAACAATCTCCCTGGTAGATCCTCCAAAAGTGCTCGCTTAATAAAAATGAGAAAATTTTGAGGGACAATTGGCAATTTGTCAGTTGTGCATTTTTATCGTTTGAAGAGGCAAAAGTGCTCAAAATATCAAGAAAGGTGCTTAATTGACAAACAACCTGATGACGGTTTTAGCTCTGTGAATGCTGCATATTCCGAAAAAAACAATATTTCAAGATTTCAATTTCAATTCCAAATTTGCTGAGTGACAATTTGAGTTGTGACCACAAAATCCGAGTTCGAGGCTCATTTTCATCCAGCCAATTGCAGCTACTCGACACGCACTCTAAACAGACGGAAGACATCGGTTGTTTCCGAGACACTTTATCTTTTCAACCGACCTGGTTCGCTGGTATGTGTTACTGATGATGTTTCTGTGGGTCAGCATGACCCCTTTCGACATTCCCGTGGTCCCGCTGGAGTAAGGAAGCACCGCCACCTCATCAAGGTTGACCTTTGTCTTCGGGAGTCTCTGGCCCTTGTTGTCAATAAGCGACACGTAGGTGATGCACCCGGGATGTTCGCCAAAGACAAAAACTTTCTTTGTAAAAAAAACACAAACAAAAAACAGGTCGGGACCACAACTATAGAGCCATTTTGTTGTGGGGTGGGTGGGGGGGGTGGGGGGGGGGAGGGGGGGGGGGGGTGGGGGGAGGAGGGGGGGGGGGGGGGGGTGGGGGGGAGGAGGGGGGGGGGGGGAGGGGGGGGGGTGGGGGGGTGGAGGAGGGGGGGAGGAGGGAGGGCATGTGACTGGCTGGGACTGGCTAGGACTGGCTAGGACTGGCTGAAACTGGCAGATACTGGCCGGGACTGGCTGAAACTGGCAGATACTGTCCGGGACTGGCTTAGGACTGGCCGGGACAGGCTGAAACTGGCAGGAACTGGCCCGGACTGGCAGGGAATGGCTCGGGACGGGCCAGGACTGGCCTGGACTGGCTGGGACTGGTCGAAACTGGCTGGGACTGGGTGAGACTCAAAAACCACTGTGCTTACTTTCAAGGTTGACAATTTCGTCTGTGCCTTCAATGCCTTATCAGCAAATGGTGGGGTTGTAATGAGATACTTGGCCTCTGAGTTTCTCAGCTGGTGAACAAGCTCATCTGAAATGGGAAATTTTGTTATTGTTTCCATGTAGTTTATTTTAAGTCTTTCTCGTATAAATAAAACAAACAGTTCCTCATAAATTGTCACCAACAGCAAAGTGGGCAACAGGCCGCGAAGTGAGCAAAACAATCAAGCCTCGCCAGAATTAAATCAAATCAATTTGTGTTTTCCAGATAACTTAAGATCTTCGATCACCTTTGACCTACCTGCAGTATACATGGGATTCATCGTCGTAACGATGCCCCCTGCACTCAGCACGCCCAGCATGACGATTCCAAACTCCGGACAGTTTGGGCTGCAGATCGCAAACACTTCCCCAGCTTTGAAACCCTGGGATGCCAGGCCAAATCGGACCTTTCTTACAAGGAGTTCGATCTGCCGATAAGTGTATTGGTGTCCTCGGACGCCGTCAACCTGAGCAACCAAAATGTAATCAATTTGACGTGAAGTAACTTTTAAAGCAAAGTCCGATTCGCACTATAATAATTAAGCACATTATTCTGTGTAAAAACAATTAATTTAAAAGAAATGTGTCGCAAGTATCCTTCACAATATTTTTTGCTTGTTGATAAAATATCATCACCGACGGTGATGTCATACTACGGTATTTTATTGAAAACCGTTCTGTCAAATTAGGTTTTTGATTTTCTTAAATCAAGCGATTTAATAATTGAATTAGTTACCATGGCAACTCGGTCTCCATAGCGATCAAAGTGCTCCATGATAAACTCATCCACCGGCATGCTGGGAAAGGACACGTCGGGATACTTGCTTCTGAAGGTTGTCATTTTGCTGCTATGGTAACGGTACTGTTGCTCAGACTCAAAACAACTCGGTGCAGCTAGACTCTGCTCAACAAAGAAGAGCGCCCTCAATAATACAAGTATTATGTATGGAGGTAGTTCGCCTAACGTTACTTGCATACAACAAATGTGCAAAAATGCACTATACAATCTTTCAATGGTGTACAGTTTATGAGAACTTGAACCAGCTCAATAAATACTTTGAGTATATTTTGAGCCAAACTATAACCTTAACCTAAAGTTTATAAGCGAATCCAGCATCACTTACATTATTTTCACCTATCTGCATCCTCTTACAATCTTAGTGATGTACCGGTACAATGAGTGTAGGGATGTACTTTTTCATTTATTAACCCAACTCACAAGGCATTTAAAGACAATTAAATAATACTAAATATGAGCTTGACACCGTTGGGAAAAAAACTGCATCGGATTACAGTTTACGCATGGCTGCACAGCCTTTTTCCTGCAGCTGCACTGCACAATGGCCCCGAGCGTGCAGCTGCTGACAACATTTTGGCAAAAGCATTTTGGCAAAAGCATTCCGGCCGGGCGGATTAGCGGACATGCGGCCAAGGCGCCGTTGGCGACGACAAGGCTGTTAATTTAACGACAAAATCCTGACATTTCTATACATTCCATAATATTTAAGGCAGGTTACAGTCTCGATTTATGATTTAAATAAACTTTTCCAACTTGGAAAAGTTTTACTTTTTGCATGCTAGTCTCAGTCTTAATTACCGCAGGGGGAGGAGGCGGCTAGGTGCGCGTGATGGGGAGTAGTACGACGCTCGCGACGACGAGAGGAGGCTACGATGGTTATCTTGATTAGCGCCCTCTATAAACAACTGCAGAAGTTCGAGTTTAAAATAACGCCCGCTAAAGTTACGTCTGCTCTCTCGCCCGGCACTGGCTGCATGCTGTGGAATTTGGATCATTAGAATGTTCACAAATTGTACATAATGTATGGATATTAGGCTGTGCTTCGATTAGTGACAGTATAGTGACGGTTTATGGGGTAAAACGTGATAATTTACACCGAACATTTGCTGTTTTTGACTAAATCCGAATAGGAGCGAGTAAGCTAGCGAGGACGAGGTACCATTAGCCTCTGTCATGACCTTTCTAAAAGGTCAACGCGCGGAAAATTGTCAAGATGGCGGCGCTTAACAACAGCAACACGTGTGTCGTCAATGTCAGAACTTAATGGCTTACGACGAAGCTCTAAAGGCTGTGGCTATTTCGGAAGAATAAACCGTAGGCATAAGGCTAAATGTCATCCAAAACCGTAAAATTAAGAAACAGCGACTGAAAAATGGTCAGTTGGTGAAAGTGTGCTGTGCTATACGTACGTGCGTAGCTATACCTCGACGTTTACATTGTTTATAAACAGTTAATGTTGGGCCGACTTTCCTGCAATGTTGCCAAACTTCTTTGTTGACAAACTGCAAATTCATTGTACCTTTACCATGTTAATGTTATTAATGCTTGCTATTTACCCTTAAAAATGTAGGTGTAAACTTAGTCCGAAAAACAAACAAACGGTGGCGTCCAGAAAGTTTGGCACACAATCGACCGAGCCTAAGTCGTGGCGCAATTGAATAATTCTTGGAAAATCCAAGTTTATATTTACGAACTTCTTTTTATAGTAAAGGTCATTTATGACCCATGTAAGGTTTCAGTCAATAAAATGGTGAAAGATATTAGATTTCACAGGCGTCTACATTAATGGGACAGTATTTAAAACTGGTTGGTTTTTAAATTAACATTGCAGGGTCAGGAATGTTGAGGAGTAACGTCCATATAGTAATTATGTAAACAAAGTGCTTGTGTGTAAAGCCCCAAATTTATATTTGATGTCCAAATTTTTTTTTTTAAATGCAAAAAGAATATTGCTTGTATGAATTGGCCCCAGAATTTGTTTACTCAGCATTAAAATATATGGCATTAAAGCTTCACTGAGTTCAGTGCCACTGGAAAAAAAAATTGTTAAAATGTTGGGCTTAACCGGTTTTCTAAGGAGCTTAAATACACGGCGGGTCTTTTCAAGGGCAGGAAAGCAAATCTAGTTTTATGATTGGCCATTTTTTAAATAAGTATTTCCCCGCAAAAGCTAACTATCTGTTGTCTTTCCCCCATGGTATAGCTAATTACGTTAGTCTTACCATGGTCTTACCATGGAGGAATTCCTCCATGGTCCGGTCTTACGCGAGAGCTCGGAAGCCATATTGACAAATTTCCGCAAAACGCCCTCTTCGGTTGATTTTCGTCATTTCATGACAGAGGCTAATGTTTTGTGGACGACGTGCGCGCGTGCACACGCAGCAAACAAACAAATCATTACGGTAAGTTAGTCTTTTCTTCCCTTCATTGCTGTTTGGTAACCCCATTTCTGGTCAAAATATAACTTTAGAAGATTGACCAACGCACTAAAGTAAAACTAAAGTATCCAACCCACCTAGGACAACCTCCAAATGGGAAAGACGATCTATTGAATAATATTCATTATGAATTTATCGTAAATCGGTTACACCGCCCTCTAGATACAGGACACAAATTGCCGCGGGATTTCCCCTCATCGACATCCACCACGTGTCTAAAAAGAAATTCCCCGGAATTTTCCCTTGGGACAAGACAGAAAAAGAGACAACTATTATGTGAAATTTATGGGTATTTATCCTGGAAAATGTTGAGGAAGTAATACCATTAAAATAGTACCTTTAATTTAAAGTTGACTAGGACAAAAACCGACAATTGAATTGAAAGTAGAATAGGACTGCAGGGAATGCGTGATTGAAGTTGGGGGTGGAGGGGAGAGTGGAGGGGAGAGGGAGGGGTGGTATATCACAAAAGTAATTCATTATAGGACAGCTCAATTCATATACCTTTTTTATTGGTTTGTATGACGCATTTTTTCCAGTAGAAATAATCATAGGCAATCGAAGTATCGTAAATGGACAGAAAATAGTGCGATCAATAATAATTATAATTGTTGGTTTTTGAACTTCAATCATGGGAAAATAATTATACAGTCGTCCGACTATTTCTCACTGTTTCATACTTTAAAAATGAGATAATAATTTTTTTTAGAGATAGTAGGATGGAATGATCGTGCACAAATCGTTTTTTATAATTTTTTTGTTTCAAATAGGAAAAAATTTAGAAAAACATAAAATAGAAAAAAAATGCATCAAGTAAAAATTAAACTAAAAAATTTGAAGAAGAAAAAAAGGAAAGAACCTAGGTTAGATACATCTTTTACACATCAGTGACAAAATAAAGACTTGCTCCATCCTTGACAAAGTTGGCGATTATGTTAGTGGCATTTTCAAATGTTCAGCTTCGGAATGGTGTATGCATGATTTGTACAGGCACACCAATATATTACCCTTATTGTGAGATAAACAAGCTTAAGACTATTGAAAGGCATTTCGCATACATTTTGATAGATTTGGTGGATGGTATTTTATAGAAAATTATTGTTGCACTAATCTCATGTTTAAAGTTTTGTGTTCATAAATGCTATAGAAAAACCAAGAAAAATGTAATGTAGTTTAGTTGGCTAGCCTTATACATGTACTTCAATGAATATTGTTAAGATGATGTATAATGGATCGTATATGTTTGGTAATTACTCTAACAAATGATGGCAAAACAAACGTACTTGGTAAGAAGTACAGCAGCTTTGGATAGTATAATGCATTTTTGTAAACTGTTCACTTATTCGAAGTACTGCGGTTATGGAAAAAGATATCACTTTCCCCAAAAATTTGAATCTGAGAAGCGTTAATATAGTGACGTTTCTCAGATTGTGTATTCCAATGCAGATTATTCTTCCTGCGTGGACATAACCGCTCCAGATTTTCGGCAATATCTCAAAATCGCTACCACCTTTTGAAATGAAATTTTTACAGGTTAGTTTTATGGTATGTATCTATAACTATATAGGATTGAAAAAAACAGTGGGTTCCAATTACCAAACGTATGCGATCCCTTTAACAATTGTATTAATTGTTTTCATTAGTTGTATATCGATCTGTATTCAAATTGTACGTACATGTATGTATGTACATGTATGTTTGTGTTGTACAACACCATTCCTAAGACAGATTAATATCCGGGGCGAGCAGATAACAGTCCTCAATCCGTCACCTGCTGGGAGGATTGAGGACTGTTAGGATTAACCCAATTAGGACGAGCAGTTAAACTTATGCAAAATAACCGAACATTATTGACACACTTTCGAGCGGGGGAATGTTCAGGTCAGGGAACTAGACTCGGTTGGCTTACACCCGTTCATCACGGACGTGTAACCGAAAGCACGTTCGAAAATTGACAGCGAAGGAGTTATTATGTGGTGCTTGGCTATAGTACGTCAGAGACCGAAGTTAACGTACAAGAAAATCTTCAGCGGTGGTGGGCCATCAAATTGGTGAGGATTATGAGCGAAAATCCAAACAAAATATACAAAAAGTGAAGAGAAATGAAATAATACCGTTTCGATCGTATACAGCGTTAACGTATCCCAACCGTTGTCTTTCGCAACATTGTACAACTTTACCCCCCCCCCCCCAAAAAAAAAAAAACCCCACAAAAACACAAAACACCGTAATGTTTCTCTTTTAATGGGTAATTCTTTCGTAATTTAAAGCAAATTGGTGATGTAATTTTCGTCTTTTTTCCATCACGGCGGGTCTGCCTCTCACGGCGTGCATGTCAAATTGTTTCTTTTGTTCGCACGACGTGTATATCTTAATTTCGTTTTCCGGTTGACAAGCGCAAACAGATGGGGTTTCTTTTTACAACTGTTTTCTTTTGTTACAAAAGACAAAATTCCAGAAGGGTTTATAAATTGACCGTATTTACAAAAGCTTTTGTTAACAATATCGACCCATTTATCATTCTGTACGAACGAACTGCTGTTAGTTTACAAATCACAACGGCGGGAAAAAACCACCGGCGCGGGAATTTCCTCCCGTGTTGGAAACAAACTCTCAAACATTTTGTTCAAAATCTCTCACTAATTATTGCACCACATTTGGCAATTATATTGACGCTCGTATAAAGTGTTAAAACAAAATATTAAAAAAATCCCACAAAACTTTGTGTTGGGGACTATTAATTGTATTATATTTCTGTCAGGACTTTTTTTCATCGCCCTATTAATAAGCTTTAGAACTGTTTTATAAAAATATATTATCTCATGGTCACATTATTTTGAGCAAAATCTAAAAACAATAATGGTTGCGCAACTTGAATACTCAATTCACAACAATCTTCTCTCACCTTATCCCGTGGGGTAACCAAATAAAATATTGTTCAAAAGCTTACTTCTTGTCAAGATATTAATGATTCTAAACTCTCTGCGCAGTTATTCCGTCTATTCCGTTATTTTTTTACGAAAACAAAACCCAAAGAAATGCCATTTCCAAATATGCGTCTCAGAGACGCACATTTCAAAATTACCGGCGCACACGTTGCCGCTACCATTGGTCTGTTCAGTGCGTGACACGCGCGTATAGCTGCAATCCGCTAGCTCAGAACGCGCCCTGTGGCCAATTTCACGGAGCTGCTAAGCACGAAAATTTGCTTAGCATAAAAATGTGTCCTTGGTAAAAACAAGGTTACAGACAACATTTTCACATTATCTTTATTGTTTTTGATTGATAATCAGCTGTTTTTTTTGCTTAGCATGAAAAACACGTTGAATTTTGGCTGATAACTTGTTGTTAATGAGCAAGACTTTTTTGTGCTAAGCACATTTTTTTGCTTAGCAGCTCCGTGAAAAAAAATTTTGATTGCTTTAGCTGCTTCAAAAGATAAAAATGCACAACTGACAAATGATATAATTATTCTTGCCTGTTTTTCAATTTGGGAAATATAATTAGGCCTACATGTATCAATTTGTTTTTCGTTACTCTCAGAGTATTATGCCAATAGACACCAAATTTGGTAGACATACATGTACCGAGTAGGCTATTGCATGGGTAGACCATGGGCTACTTCCATTTTTAATTTAATTGCTAATTACCCCAAATTAATTACGATTTGTGTTTCATTCACGTACATCACGTGCATACAATATTTGCATACACTATAGGCAGGGTTGTAGTCGAGTCCCTGCAAGTCCTTTCACAAGTCCTTTCGTGAAGCCAGTCACAAGTCCCTTCATAAAGGCAGTCACAAGTAACTAGATGAACAATGACAAAGGAATGTCTTTGTCAAAGCTGATTTGAATAGCTTGTGATTTGAATTGGAACTGAAGGACTTGTGATGGACTTGCAGGGACTTACAGGGACTTGCAGGGACTTGTGATGGACTCGACTACATCCCTGACACTAGGTGCAACGGGGTACCGTTTTCCCGTGTCTTTCCAACTAAACCCAATCCTGCCCCACCCCCGCCCCACCGCCGACCCACCCCCGCCCCACCGCCGCCCCACCCCCGCCCCACCGCCGCCCCACCGCCGCCCCAACCCACCCCTAACCCACCAAAGTTAAACTCCGGGGTTTCCCCCAGACAACTCGTGCGTTATACTCTAGCCGCTGACCTCTTTCAATCTTGTCACCTGATTTCATCTTTCTCTCTCACTCGAAATAAAACAAATCATCACGTGCACGAGGAAGCTTTGCAAATCAAGCACATATTAATTGGTTTCCACTAGAAAAACTATTGTTCTCAATAGGCCGTGTACTGTTGATACATTGATGTCATGAATGCGCAAAGCGCTTCCTAGTTTTGCTATACGTGCGCCATACATAATAATACAGGGTTTTTAAAAGGATCGTATAGCATTTTGTTAGTTCTGCGTTTCTATCGTTTTGTTTAGCAGGAAATTGCACGCTCAGAATAATACAGAAAGTGCTTGACAAAATAACACGATGACGTTTTAAATGTTGTATATTCCGGAACAAAAATGTTCTAGGACTTCGATTTTAATTCAATTAATTGCTGGGTCACAATTTGAAATGCGACGACTGCGAATATTGAATCAGCGTTCGGAGCGCGTTCTCATTCAGCCAATTGCAGCTAGCTATACGCGCGCGTCACGCTCGCGCACTGAACCGACCAATAATAGCGCCCACACGTGCGCGCGTGCGCTGTTCGGACGCTTTCCCGCACCAGTCGAGGATAACAAATCAACAACTGAAATTTCCAAAATTGCGTCTCTGGAACGCATCTTTGGAAATGACATTTTTGTATAGGCCTATCATTTAGCAAATTATAATTTCGCAAGGAATTTTAAATATTTTTTACAAGTAGGTTAAATAGGTTAACAGTAGTTTTTTATTGGTTACTTTTTGAATCACATGTAGGCCTACTTAAAATAAAAAGGTATGGGCTTTATTTATGAGGCAGCCATATTACATTGAAAGTGGGGTTAAATCTTCATTTTGGGAACTTGCGGATAGAAATGACGGACCTCAAGTTAAATCACAAATTAATACCAGTCTTCTCTAATGAATAATGTAATAGTTGTGAATAAACATAACTATTAGATGATAATGTTTTAAGCCACATTAAACAAATATATTGAAAGTGAGGCTAGAATGCAAAAAAAATAGTCTGGCACCATCACAATAAACAGTTCACAATTCCTAAACAATTTATTTAGGGAACACGACCAAAATGGCTTCCTCGTGAATAAAGTCCCATACTGCAATTTTGTTAACTGTCAATAAAGGAAGACACTTATGTAAGCGGTTCGCAATTGTTGTCTTCTTCTCAGCTAGCTGGGTTGTGCGTAAATGTATTTTCATGAGAAGGAACATTGGCAACTCAGATACATTAAATAACTGTAAAGAACGGCTGTCCTTGACCAACTCGCCATTAGCCTAGTTGGTAGAGAGATGAGCTATGGATCTGGGACCTGCTAAGCACACAAATTTGCTTAGCACAAAAAAAGTCTTGCTCATTAAAAACAGGTTACCAGCCGAAATTCTCTGTTTTTTTCAGGCTAAGCAAAAAAAACCAGCGGATTATCAATCGAAAACAATAAAGATCACGTGAAAATTTGGTCTGTAACCTTGTTTTTGCCAAGGACAAATTTTCATGCTAAGCATATTTTTGTTTTTAGCAGCTCTATGAAATTGGCCCCAGAAAGGTCTGTGGTTATCTCTTTTTTTGCCAAATATTCTTACTGATGGTTGTAACCATAGAGCAAGGCTGAGGGGAAATCTGGTTAGGTTGTCTAAGTGTCTTGAAAAAGAACCGCTACAGTGCTACACGAGATAGTTTATAAGTGACTTCCGCCAATAGAGGCCTTCATTTCACGCGAGCGTGAAATAAACAGAACTATGCATTTCCCGGGTTTTTTTTTTACCACGAGCCGGTGACGTTTAATAAGAGCAGGCAAAACTCAGGATCATCACGCGAGTTAGGGAAATTCCTCTTTTTTTTTCTTTCTGAAAATGGAAATCGCGTCGAAAGTCATAATAACATATTAATCTAGGGGTGCCGATTCTTTTGGAATGACATCATCGTTTCGCTTATTGCACAAACGGCTTGAAACCAAAGAATAAACTCGAAAGCTGTACATTTCTGTAAAGCTGTAAGTTTCGACAAAAATGCCCCGTCCCCCCCTCCCCCCCCCCCCCAAAAAAAAAAAAAAAAAAAAAAAACCTCAAATCTATTTCGTGCAAATTATAATTTTACGTCACGATAAAATAAACGGAGAATATCAAAGTTATTATAAGTAGTTTGCGGCAACCCGTGTGGTATAATTCTCTTTTAATAGTGAGATTTGTGGTTCCGAAATGAACCTGGAACGGAAATCAACGTTTCGGGCAGTATGCTCCGCCAGTCGTCGGGACACCGCAAACGATACTTATCTTATTGCATTTTCGCCATGCATTCCTTCAAATCTCATCAAATTTATTGCCGAACTGATGTGGAAATCAGGTCTTTCATAATTTAAAATTTGAAAAATGCGGTTCCAAAATGTGATAAACGCCCTTTGTTTTTTTACCTTTCCGAATCCCGCCCTCTCGTGGGTGTCCAACGTCAGTTTCACGTCTGTGTAGTTAAACAAAAAGGACCCCAATAAAGCGAACATTTCATTAATTGTTTGTATTCTTTAAAGTTTCAGAAAAGTTCAAAATTTCACCTTTTATTAAATACATGTCAAGTTTTGGAAAATTAATTTACTCTTCATTGTGCGATCTTCAGAACAATGATTAATGGCAATTAAGTGATGACACTATTGTGTCACATAAACTAAATAGCAAGAATTGTGAAATAAGTAAAAACATTTGGGAAAAAATGTGTTGATAACTCAACTCGACAAAGATGTATAAATAAAGGGGCTCTATGAAAAACAATTCATATTTTTGGATTGGTTTTTTTTTTTGATTGTTTATCCTATTATAAACATATGGTTTTATAAACAAAAAGACGGGGTTTTTTTTACATCATAAACGACATATGAAGCAAAATATTTACTTTTTTTAAAATTGTCTTCAATTATTGACAGCATTAACAGTAAGCTTTTGAACAATAATTTGGTTGGTCAACTGTTGGATGGCTGCAAAATGTATACAATATTGTCCCTTAATCTTTGACATTTTTCCGAGATTGTTTTTGCTGATCAAAATTAACAATTTCATCTCATCGAAAATATCCGAATTATTTATTAATTCCACTTGAGTGAAAGCTTCAACTCACTTCGTGGTAAAACCAACATTTCCCAGCAGATCCGCCTTAAACAAAATTGCAAATTTGCTGTTGTACAAACTAATGACAGTAAAGTAAAATGGATAACGAAAACATTCTGACAAAATTCGTTCGCACGCTAGTGACGTAAGCCAGGTACTCGTCATCTTGTCAAACATATACCCGTCGATCGAACGCCTCCCCCCCCCCCCCGATTATACTTTATACTGAGCGCGCGCGAGCGAGCAGAGGGGGTTTCCCTTGTGACGTAAACGCAGCTGGCTAGCCATGAACCGACGGCTATTTTCAAACCTTAAGTCAGCACAACCTGCATTTGTTCGCATCTCTATCAATACATCTCCACACGCTAAATACGAGTAAGAAGTCTTTAATTGCCCTGAATTGAACAAGAACACCATTGTCTAATTATCTGTATGTAGATCCCATTTACGTAGATTCCCCAGTTCTATAACTGATAATTAGTATTTTTGTAATTAGTATAATTAAATTAGTTTTTGTAAGTCATCTGTTCCGATCTCGTTTCCAGGCTATGAAATCATACTACGTTGCACCTGTGCACATCTGTGGCCTCAGATGTAGTCACCGAATGAACAATAATTGATCAAAATACTTAATTAAATTATAAATGAATTTGTATCACACGCACTTTACTTGGGCGTGTTTCGGTACATTCATCAAAAACGATTCATCGAAAACAACATTCCATGAAGGAAAAACAAACTTGCCCAAAAAAAAGGGCAAGTTCAACTTTTTGATTGTTTAAAATCTGCAATAAATTTCCAGCGGAAAATCATAGCAACATGCAACAGCCGTGGAGCTAATTTAGTTTGCGCGCCTCACTGATAAGAGCGAAACCTTCATCGAAGATACAAAAAGAAAAATCACAAAATCCAAACATTTGGAGGGAATCTCGTAAAAGATTTGTCATATCTGCTAAAATTAGCTTCGTTTTGGTTTCGCGGAATATCAAAATGTAACAGGATCCCTGATTGGGGGAACAAGTTGGAAAAAGGAAGAAAGAAATTTGAAAATGGTTAGAAAAATGTTGCAAATTATTGTTGTTAAACTTTTATATCGAATCTATATGAAACTCTTGTAACACACACGCACCTATACACGTGCAGTTTTGGATGCATTGTCGGTAAACGGAGTTTTCCCAGATTTTTTTTCCGTTCTTTTTTCTTTATGTGTCCCACTACTATTAATCTACAATTGGTTTTACTTTTAGCAGGTATTTCTAGAACCGAGAATGGACCGGGGAATTAAGGGGGAGACATTCTAGACCTTTATTAAAAATTTACTCCTGACCTTTATAATAATTGATTTGACACCCCCCCCCCTCCCCCCACCCACCCCCGGCTACGTTTATAGTTGAACTGTACAGGATATGAGGGGGTTAAGTGCTGGGTGGGGTTTACTTTTGAACAAAATTGGGGAGGATAATGATTTAGAGCTTTTTTGAATAATATTCCCCGAAAATACCTGACATGTCCGTTATGGCCTTAGGGGGGGGGGGGGGGGGGGGGGGGGAGGGCGTCGTCGATGCCGGCCGATTGTTGCCAACAGGTTGAGTAAGGTAGGCAATCTACCCCCCCCCCCCCCCCCCTCCCAGCTTTATGTGTGCATTTTGAATATACAGGCTTAACTCTATACTCTTGGTGGCATGAGGCAGATTTTAGTATTTTTGTTTCTTAAGATGCGCACAATTTGGTCTTGGTATCAAAAGTCTCCTTTAGCGAACATTTGCTGACAATAATTATATTACTGATAGAAAATGAACCGAGTGTTGTGGTTTTGTATGACTAATGTTACAGTAGTTATTGTACCCCCCCCCCCCCCCCCCCCCCCTCACACCAGTAAACACCAGTAAACAACAGTAAACAACAGTAAACAACAACGGTAGCCACAGAATTACATAGAGATACCAGACGGTGATTTCATGAGTCATTTCCTATTTCGCGTTTTCTTCCAGGGCGCAGGGGTTGGTTACTTATGGCCCACCAAAAAATAGGGAATCTCCCTTTTTGAATCATCGCACATTCCGATCCAATTAGGAAACCGTCAATCCGATGATGAGATGCAAATGGCGAAGAGAAAATGAAAAAAAAACATCAAAAAGGTCAGCGCCGGAAGTTTGTGCGAGTTGCGCGCGAGTCGCTAGGCCAAAACAGAAACCGGACTTAGGTTTTATGTTGAGCAAACTGGTGCCCGCGCGAATTTGGTAACGCATTAACAGAGGCGTGCCCGGGGAACCAGGACGTGATGGCGCTGTCACTGTATAGTCAGTCCACAAGTCAACCAGCTAGCTGCTGCCGGATCTATCTGCGCACTCGTCACGTATACACGATATACATACACGATATACATACACGTACACAATGTGTCACGAAAACGGGTTATCCCAATCGCTCGTCGATATGGAAATCAACCCGACATGTTAATTATCATAATCGACGCGGAAATCGAAATTGTAGTTAGAATCGCTACAACATTACTGCCAGACTTATTTTTAAATTCGCTCCACTAGTGCTTTTGTTTCTAAGTCGCATAAATAGCCTTGCCTCGGCCCAGCCTGAATCATTCCAATTTTCAAGCCATCCTACCATCCTACCATCCGAGTCCTACATTGTGAACTCGAAATTACTATAAAGTCGACTCGGAGTTCAAATCATTGTCCAGCTTCATTCCGACTTCGACTTTTGCATCGTCCAGTCGCATTGCCAAACCTGTTGTCTTTGAATCGAGTCAACCTGACGAACTACAAACTCCAGATAGATATGGGTGTCAAGGTGAGTTACGAATGCACGCCTTTGACTATAAACGTCTAGGTATTCATTTGGGGCACATACTCTAGAATACTATATGCACTTTAATTATCATCGACCATGAAAAGAGTACAGCATACATGTACTACAGTACTTTAACTCAAGTATAGTTGTACCTGTGCACTTTATAGTATTAGTTGGCGTTTGGGTCATCGGCCTCTAATTTTACTACTACACCTCATTTATAACCAATTAATTCCCCCCACACACGAAATAATTGTTTGATTCCTAACTTGCACCAATAATTTATGTGCTTTTCTTCACACCGGCCAAACTCAGTTAAAAAAATAGCAACTTTGTTTGGTCGAAAGCTTAACTAATAGTACGCACTGCACTGTAGTATTCCAAGTTTCGATCCGTGTTCGCATTCACAGTCAAACTAATGTCAACAAGTCTAGGTTTACATGTTAAGCGCTGCACTTGTGCACAATGTTTTGGGTTTTTTTCGTTTTGAATTTTTTTAAAGTTTTTGTTTTATCGTTATTTTTCATTTGCAAAACGTTGATTATCATATTACTGTATATAGGCCTATTGCAGGTATACTGTACCGTGTGGTATATTCTGTAACAACTTTGTCATGTAAAATGTTGGCATAAGCCTTAGTTTGTAATTTTGAAGTAGTGTAAACATGTACAATGCACTGTACAAGTTTGGTTGAACACGATTTTGTGACTAGTGCGCTACAAGTTTCAAGGCTGTTTGCGCACACGTACTATGACTTTGTGTAAATACAGTTAGAGATCAAAGATTGTTACACAGCAGTGTTTTGATGTGAGTTTTGGCCATGCACGCCAGTCTGTGTTACAAAACCTATTATTCTTATCCGTTCAAATGGCCGTGTTGGTTGTAAAGACTTAAAAAGCGACATGGATGTATATTCAGAGCTTCATATCAGGCCTACGAACTTTCGATAAAACGGCGCTCACAAGAACTGTGGGTTTGTATAACTATGCGCTGTAGAAATAGACACGCGTATTAATATTGCAGTCACAAAAATTATACTTGCGATTTATTTTCAAATATTATTTTGTAGATATTAATTTTAAAACAAGGATTTTTTTAATTTGGTAATCGCATTACAAATTTCCTGGCCAAAAAAAAGCAAGATGATGTAAATTACCATCGGTTAATATTTGAAATAAATCAGTAACGTCGCCAAAAGGCTGTTTTTTGGTATCTCAAACAGTTATCTTAATTTTTGAAAGGTTCCTGTCCATTTACCACAAAGATAAATACAATTGTTTCTATGCTTTTTTTGTTTTTTGTTAAAGCGCGTATCTCCTTTTACTGAACTATAATAAGGAAAGCTTTTCTCTCTTACGAAATATACCAAGAAACCTTTGTAGTATGCGCAGTTTTGAATGTGTCGAGCATTCCTCGGTTTCACAAAGTTACCACGTGCGCGCGGGTAAAGGGAAGTTTCAGGTGTGATTTTCGCATTTCCTCTTCCGTTTTCTACCGTGTTTGGACCGATTATTCTCCGGATTGCGTAATAATCGAGCCCACGTGATTTTAATTCCAGTTTTATTTACCGTTTGACAATTGTTTTAATATTTATATTTAGAAAATGATCTTGTTTTGTGGTATAAGATTTTGGGTTCACTAAAGCACACGATTATAACAGAAAAATATAATATTATCAAATAATAAATGTGTAGTATCAATAACAATCATAATCAGTAAGAAAACGTAACCACAGAGATTTTTAAGTTTAAATTTGTAAAACTTTGCAAACTCGCATGTAAACGTTCGCAGCCATGTTCGAGAGTATGCATTTTTTAAGGTACATGTAGTTAGTTTTAATTTTAGAAAAAAACATGAGTTTGCCAAAATTGAAGTAAAAGCTCTCAATAATGCGTAGGTCGTTTTCTCAATTTATTTTATTTGTGTTTTCTATCTCCGGTTTTTTTATTCCGCACAAAACCAAAGAACAAACACCGACATTAATTTGAGATGCTTTATTCCTAATTTACGTCAAATTTTGCCAACGTCAGCTCTTAGTCATATATTTATTTAAGTATGAATAAAAAAAATAAAAAAATAAAGTTTTCAAAGAAACTCACCAACTGCCCGAATCAAGACTCCTTTTTGTTAAAAGGGGTTATTTTAAGAGCAGCTTTAGAATTTTAGCTGTTATTAATCTTTAAAAAAACCACTTGATATATATATTATGATCTATTTTTTCTATTTTAGTCAATGGTTGAAAGCTATTTTACCAGTTGAAAGAGTTGGAATTCAGTGCGCTGTAGATTTCTTGGAAGTTTGTCTGTTTTTGTTATTACGTTGTGACCGTTGCAGCGCCTTTTGAGAAAAAAATACTATTTATATACACAGATAAGATTTATGAATGAATCGCACCGCCATTTTGGATTTTGTGCGTGTTCGGCTGCGTACGTGATGTCTGTTATCAAACTTATTCATTGATCAAAACTAGCTCACAATAGCAACAAATGACAGTCCAAGGTTGTTCCAGGGCACCATTAAACAACCTTTTTGAATAGAAAACCCACAAACACAAAGCCAGGGAATCGGAGGGGGTTTCCCCTATAACCACGGCTATTGCATACAACCTACAATGTATGTTGAAGTGTATTATGGAAGCACAATAAACCGAAGATCAATGCTTTTTTTTCTAAATTTTAAACACGCACAAAATGGTGCTAAAAGTTTGCCATAATTTTTCCACGTTCCGCTCAAATTCGATACAAACAAAATAATGAGCTCATGTAATAGGACGGGAAAATTATGTAATTCAATTTGTCTCCGATGAAAATCACGATACTTACTGTTATTTATGTAGGTAACTCACCGGTAGTTTTCCACTATAGTATAGCACAATTAAATGCAGACCGTTTACACAGTGATTTTCCAGGACTGTGTACCTATTATTCGGTGCCCTGTGGAGACCCGAACGCTATGGGGACAATAGGGGTGAAAAGGGTGTCCACGTGTACAATTTCTATTTGGGAACTAGGTCTCCACAAGGTTATCACGAAATAGATTCAAGATTGTATTTATTCGTTTATGCAAAACCATGTTACATGGACATTTCTTTCACTGTGTACATTTAAAAATGCAATACGCAGACAAGATACACAAGAGACATATTACCGTTTATACTATGCACAAATAATCTTTATTTTATATACAAAATGGTCACAATAGGGATTCGGGGGCGATTGGATATATGGTTAGTGTTTGGGTGTTTTGGGAGAAATTTCAACCCAGGAAATTAATTCTGGTTCAAAATAGGAGCATTTTGAACTTGCACTCCACCAATGTTTTACACGGGAACAAAGAGAATATTTGTGAGTTAGTCTTGCATACGCACTGTGGACCTCCGAACAATATAGGTCCACACGATGCGGGAAGAGGTTACGGTTTGTAGACTTGCACACGTCCACAATCCGTTTTTCAGTTTCCGAAAAAGAGCGCTAGAGGAAAAACGGGTTAGGGTTATATATAGAAAAGATAGAAGGGACAGCTGAGAGGTCCATAATCCTAATTTGAGGGTAAATTTGTTTTGGGGAAGCGAGAAAAATGAGTATTTAGTCAAAGTTTGTTAACTACACGAATACAAAGGAATGTCCACAGTGCAGAACACAAAATGGACTTCCAACGCTCCCAAATGGTCTATAGCGCTCAATGAGCCTAACAAACAAATTTCGGTATTTTTCACCGTCAGAACACAAAATGGACTTCCAACGCTCCCAAATGTTATATAGCGCTCAATCAGCCTAACAAACACTTTTCGGTTTTGTTTACCATCAGAACACAAAATGGACTTTCAACACTGTATGTAAGGTAAAGCTCCGTGTGTGTGTGTGTCTAATTCTGTGTTTTAGGGGAGCATAATTATAATAGGTTGACTTAATATTGATTTTGTTTTCTTCCTTGTAGGCAATTGTTCTCGGTCTTTTGATGTTTGTCTGCGTGGGTCAATCAAAGAGCCTCCCCGGCGTGAGTGGGGTGTGCATGTCGCCCATCTCCACGACGTTTCTCTACCCGCAGACCAACACGCTAGCACTTCACCCGATGTTGGACACCCCGTTCCAGGACGGCTCAAACCCCCCTCAGTCCGCCTGCCCCTCCAGCGTCACGGTGAGCTCCAGCGACCCGATCAGCCGTCGCTCTACCTGCCCCTACGAGTACGTCACCAATTACGACCAGCAGCGAATCCCAGCGGCCATTCAGGAGGCGCGTTGCCTGTGCGACGGCTGCCTGGACCCGTACACCGGCCAGCAGTCCGGGGACCTGACCTGTCAGCCAATCAGATACGCCATGCAGGTCATGCGCAGGAGCCCCACCACGCCCATCAACGGCTTCGAGATGTACTCCCTCACCACGGAAAACATCAGCGTGGGCTGCGCATGCTCTCGACTCGTTTAACAAGAAGAAGAACAAAATCAATCGATACCTACCTAATAAGGTCAAACGGGGCGTGGCCTAAATAGCCACGAATGAAATGTCCCGAGTAGCTGATTTGCCTCGCTCTGAATTAAACGGCTTTCCCGTCATGCAATGTGTAATACACTTTGTGTAGTAACAAACTATAACGTTATTTATTGTAGGCACTTGTGAATATTTATAAAGCTTAATTTGAAAAGTCATTTTTTTATCAGCGTTTTCTATAAATTATTCTATTTATATAAAAAAATATTCTATTTATATTATTTATTTAAATTAAGGTAAGCAGTAGATGTTTTAGAAAATATAAGGTGAACAAAAAGAGGTAGTTTCGTCTTTGGAGTATTTATAAAGTATTTTCTGATATATTTTGTCTGCTAAACACTATTGTGAGCACATTTGTATGTGTTCATGTTGCATTCGAAAAACAGCAGCATGTGCTGCTTTGGTGAAGTAGTTCCGTTTTAAGGAACATTTTTGTAAAAACCTAAAAAAGAAATTACTGGCTCAGGTGATTGGTAATATTTATTTATTTGGTTTTTTTCATTCGTATTTATTGGAGATGATTCATACAGAAAAATATATCTTAAGTTATATTTATTATATTTATAGAAAGTATTGGGATTTTAAGTCCGCACCTGCGATATAATAACGCGTGGGGTTTTCAATATAAGATAACAAAAATATAAACAAAAAATTGAAATGTTGACAATTTTTTTTAAAAATCGGTCGTGAGTAAAATCTTGGCACATTTTGAAAAATTAAATCTTTGGACTTGAATGTGTTATTATTTGGTAAATATTTTCAGAGCCTATTTGCCTGCGTTTCTGTAACTGAGAATTGTACAAATTGATATTCTTAAATATTTTGAGAACAGATTCGCACGAAGATCATTTCATCATTACACCAGCAATAGAAAAACAAAAGTATATATTTTCCAATTGAATGATGTCGTGGCATGATATAGTCATATAGTTTTAGCTGTTATACAACGAAATAGATATTTAAATGTTTCAAAATGATTTTATTTATTGTTATCATTGTATTCATATACTCAGATCACCAAAGAAGATATTTTCATAATATTTCATTCTAGATATATTTATAATCTAGATAGGCCCCCTATATCTATAATATTTCATTCTAGATATAGTTATATAATATTCTAGATATATCTATAATAGTTCATTATAAATATAATATTTCATTCTAGATATATTTATAATATTCTAGATATATTTATAATATGCTAGATATATTTATAATATTCTAGATATATTTATAATATTTTATTCTAGATATATTTATAATATTTTATTCTAGATATTTTTATAATATTCTAGATATATTTATAATATTCTAGATATATTTATAATATTCTAGATATATTTATAATATTTCATTCTAGATATATTTATAATATTTCATTCTAGATATATTTATAATATTCTAGATATTTTTTATAATTTTTCATTTTAGGGGAAATTCAGTTCGGTGCTGCAGCTGAGAAGCGTAAGGTATCTTGGGAAATGATTGTGACTTATTTATGTAACTCTTCTGTGCGATTTTACTTCGAGTAAACCAAGAGAATATTATGCAAAATACTGCAATAATTGTACAATGCAGCTCTTTAATAGTAGAGTATTGACTATGTATGCCTGTTTGTATATTCAAGTTATAGTGTAAAGTATTCAATCTTCAAATCAACACGTCGGAAGATAGTTTTCGCGTGAAAATAATTTATTGAAAAAAAATGTATTATTATCCGATCTATGCTGTAATTTGCTTACTATTTGTATTACTATTATTGCTTATGACTACTCAGAGGTATATATAATAAATTATTCATCAGTCACCCGCAACTTTGCTGTCCGGTTTGCTTGTTTGTCCGACTAGGTGTTTGTCTGTCCGTTATCTGAAGGGTACACGCGTCACCTTCTTTAAAGAGATAGAAAACCTTTTGCGACTATCAAAAAATCAACCAACCAAATTATTATATAAAAAAAAATACTTTAATTACTCTAAACTCCACACTTTTAGCATGCTATAATTTTAAAGAAAATAACAAAATAAATCCAAAAATATGTCTCAGAGACGCACTTTTTAAAATTTCTATTACTATTAGCCGTTGGTTCAAAAAATAAATTTTATTTTCGCAGAAATTACAGCATTCCCAGAGCTAAAACCTCCTCAGGTTTATAGTTGTCAAGCACCATTCTTTAGATTTTGAAAACTGTTGCTTTTTCAAACGTTTGAGAATTGCTCAACTGACAAAATTGGTATACATTGAATTGTATACTATACCACTATACCTTTAAACTGGTATTTCAAGGGAATTAGAGAAGACATTTTGAAGTCGGTCGAAGATGCATGCCCTCAGCTATTTGGGGAACGCATCGGTGAATTTTAGGCTCAGGAATCTCAAACAGTCGTCGAAAGGTACCGGTGCATACTTTGAATCGCGCGCCAAACCTTGACAACAGAGTTAACCGCCTAAAGCTTAAATTGAATGCATGACTTAAAAGTAGGATACACCATTAGTAATTGCTCGAATTATCGTGAATGGTTGAATTAGGGGGGGGGGGGTATTTTATAGGAAATATCGTTTCACTGACCTGTCTGAAGTTTTACAATCATGGATGCCGAGGAAAGCTAAAACGGCGTTCGTTTTCAACCGGCGTTGGGCAGTTGTTATTATTCTTGTAAATTTTTGTAAATATAATTTAATTTTTCGGAAAAATTTCCGAATATCTATAGCGCAATCATTTTGCTTTATGCCTACAATCATTATTTACTTTCAAATAAGCAAGATATTTCCTAATAATTCGGTAGTATTTTTTTCTCTCGATATCTGCAAATTGTAGGAGGGTTTGGGGGTTGCATCGCCAATTTGCTTGTCTTTGCTCTTCCCGGATACCACACCTATACTTTCCTATCATCTTACGGTAAAATAAACAGGGGTTCCACCTTCCCAAATATAAAACTGAAGATTCGTGTCTGATTGCTGCTATACAATAAATGGATCTCTGGGTGGGAGTGACTGACTGATAATTCAGGGTTTTTGTTTGTTCACGAGGGTCAAAGTCTAGCCACCAGCCTCACACATTGTAACAACAACAAAAAACCACTTCGGTTGGTCACTCCGAGCACGGGGGAATTCCTCCATGCTCAGAGGTACATCCGTGGGCGTGGTGCGTGGGTGTGGGCGTATCCAGGGTCGTATAGGCGGCTAACTGTCTTGTTTGCCGACTGTGTGGAGGACTGTTTAATTTACAGGCTGGGCGCAAACAAAACACTTGACCTTTACAGAAAAGCGAAAATGCACTTTAAAAGAATGACCCAGCAACCACCACACCTTAATAGTCTAATTAAGCGGTGGTCACATCTTACGGTCATGAACCTAGTTCAACTTAGTATGGTGTGACCGTAGTTGACCGTAGTTGACCGTAGTAGACCCTAGTAGCCTAGTTAAACGTAGTGGACCCCAGTGGACCGTAGTTCTGAACGTACTTGGACCTTGAGAAAAGCCATGATTTGGCTGTAGTTAGCCCAAAAGATTTCAACACGTCGAAAATATTTCTACGGTCACCTTGAATGCCTATATCGTACTGTGAGCCTAGTATATACGTAGTTGACCCTAGTTGACCCTAGTTGTTCTTAGTTGTTCTTAGTTGGTCTCTACTTGACCGTAGTGTGGACCGTAGTTGACCGTAGTTGACCCTAGTAACCACGGCACTACGGCTGAAGTACGGTCAACTATACGGTCAACTACGGTCAAATGAACTACTTTCAACTACGTTCAACTATATACGTTCCGTGACCGTAGGATGTGACCACCGCTTTAAAGCCGTGTTTTCATTGGACTTTTTCAGTTCTTCGGCGGCCTCGCGATAACTTACCGCGACATGTATTCGTGTAATTCTAACGTGCGTTCCCACTTGGATACCGCGACGTATTCGTTTCATTCTCCGTGCAAATGCCTCACAATAAGTCAATTGCGTGTTACATTTTTAATAATATCTGGTTCACTGACTCGCTCAATATTATTATGTCCCATATATTTCAATCAAAAACAAACTCACACACACACATCTTTGATCACATTGAAAAGCCGCCCCTGGCGTGATTCCTTTTTAAGTTTGAAATTGTTCCTGGTTGTGAAAACAAGGAAAAGAGTGGGGAAGAATTGTTTTTGTTTAAATCCGATTATCAGGTGTTCTTAAACAGCCAGCATTCCTTTTGTTGGTTACTCTGTCAGATATTGTTCTCGGAGTAGACGTACGTCAATGTGACGTCACTATCTAGTGTCCCACGCTACAGGTCCCTAGATATCGGAGATTTATCGCTCAGAGTATAACAAACAACAAAAGTGGTCTCATTCTGGTGTCATTGATGCTGCCCTAAAAAAGCAGGAACTAAAAAGTAAAATGCTAGATTCTTCCGCTAGAAGTTATTTTTGCCTTTTCCTTTTTGCTTTGACAGAACCGCCAACGCCCTCTTTTACTAGAGTTCAGTGAATGGAAGTTGGGGAGAAAACGTCTGGTTCCGCGTGCCAATGCTGCCTTTGTCTCTTCTTTAAAAAAAAACCCTGACGTCAACGGGAAATCAGATTTTTTGAAACTCGGTCAATATTTCTAACGCCCCTCGGAATTTGACGAGCCTATGGTTCTAAAGTTGGACAACCCAAAATGGCTTCACGAGTCATTTAATTTATTTTGTGTTCAACAAAAGATTGAGAATGAGGAAGAGCATTTTCACCCTTGCGTCGTGAAAAAGGTAAGAATGAGATTAATTTGTTGTAACATTTCCGTGGGAATTAAATTAGGTAGTATACACCATTTTACAAACATACCTTACTTTATTGTATAAGTAATGAATTACACAATCTCAAGCATCCTGTAAAATCACGGCACCCGATGCGATAGTTTATATGCACTCAACACTATTGTAACCTAACCCATCCCCCCTTGAAACCTAAAAGGAATTCCTGAGATTCCGGGAACACAATGGTCAACACAAAAGAGGGGTGGGGGGGGGGGGGGGGGGGGGGGTGTTTCTGCCACATATCGTGCTTCATATGGGCAATCGCATAATGAAGCACGATATGTGGCAGAGAAACCCCCCCCCCCCCTCTTTTGTGTTGAGCATTGTGTTCTCGGAATCTCAGGAATTCCTTTTAGGTTTCAAGGGGGGGGGGGGGGGGGGGTTAGGTTACAACAGTGTTGAGTGCGTATAAAGTATAGGGATAAGAGGGGGGTACTCCTCTGCCACATATCGTGCTGGGTATAGGCAATCGTTGTAAAAACCTGACTATTTTTAAACACTGCCAACATTTATTGAATTCGTCTATAGGAAGTCAAGAAACCAGACTTTTTCCAGCTTTTTTACCAGCTTTTATGAACACAAAACCTTAAGCAGGTCAGCGTCACAATATTTACTATTTAATCGGTACCCCTATAAACCCATCCATTTTAGAAAATTACAGCAAAAGCAAATGGTGTGTGTACTACCATTAATCGACCGTTTGAAACAAAAAATGCCTATTCATTAGAGTTTGCGGGTTTCTAAATTCGGTACCCTTGGAGACCTGGGGCCAATTTCATAGAGCTGCTAAGCAAAAAATAATTGCTTAGCACAAAAAAGTTTTGCTTATTAAAAACAGGTTACCAGCCAAAATTATACGTGTTGTTCATGCTAAGCAAAAAAACAGCTAATTATCAATCCAGAACAATAAAGATCAGGTGAAAATTTGGTTTGTAACCTTTATTTTGCCAAGGACAAATTGTCATGCTAAGCAAATGTTTGTGCTTAGCAGCTCTATGAAATTGGCCCCGGGACGCAATGGGGATAATGAGAGTCAAAAGGTCTCCACAGGATAATTTATATAGGTGAATAGGTCTCCACAAGACATTTCACTAAATAGATTTTTTGGATTTTACTCAAATTACCCCAAAACTAGGGTTAGGATGTGGGTTAGGGTTAGTGTTTGGGTTAGGGTATAATATAGGGTATATTGGGTCGACATTTCAACCCAGGAAATTAATTGTGGTTGAAATAGGAGATTTTTTTATTTAAAAACTGCTCGACTTTCTTACCATTTTGTACACGAGAACAAAGAGATGTCTCTACAAAGATATACACATTTGAGGACGTAAGATCGTAGCGGTAGTCGGCTCGGAATTTTTTTTGTATACCTGCAACTTTTCTGTCATGGCAGTTTCGGGGTTCAATGGGTCGTTTTGTTCTCTATTTATTTAGCCATAATTGTTATTTGTTGGAAAGAATGTTGCAAGCTTACGTACGCCCATTTGTTTTTCTTCATATCTCACCTCAATGAAAGTTTAATCTGTGCAAAAATGGTGAAAATATTTTTCTTGACTCTCCATAGACTTTGTGCACAACCGATCATAAGTAGTGTCAGGATACTACATTATATTATTGAGTTCCCTGTATATATAGCCTATAGGGCTTCTTCGGCAACACTTTGCACGCTAGGATTGGGCGGGCCTCGTTTGCGTTCGTGTGCCTATTTCTTGGCATCGCGGGTCCGGGTACTGACCTGTGTATAAACTCAGTCGAACAATGCCGACGCGCGGCGGGCAACAGACCACCATTCGCGTGCCCCTCAAATAATTATAGTAAATAATAAATAATCTGCAATTAGAGCATTTTGTGAGCCATGGTCTTGAGAGGTTTGTAAAACAAGAAAGGCGGAAGTCGTGTACAGGACGGCCATCTTGTGATGCTGTGAAATTTGGGTGAAATTGGTCTTAAAAGTGCTGCGTTTTTTTGCAATTTTTTTCTTCAAAATGTGCCCCCAGGTCTATACTTTTAGGGGTGATCATTTTTGAATCGTGTTTAAGGTAGGATACTCCATTGGTAATTGCTTGAATTATCATGAATGGGTAGATTTGGGGGGTTGTATCTTATAGTAAATATCGTTTAACTGACCAGTCCGAAGTTTTACAATCATTGATGCCGAGAAAAGCACGAAAAACAGCGTTTGTTTTCAACCGGCGTCGAGCAGTTATTCTTATGTTATCTTTGGGTTTGGACGGCGATCGCGAATTTTTCTTGATAAAATTTTTCGGAATAATTAGAGGATATTTAGCGCAATTATTTTGCTGGATGCCTAGAATCATTATTTACTTTCAGATGAGTAAGATATTTCTTAATAATTCGGTAGTAAATATTTTCGATATCTGCAAATGGTGTATACTACCCTTTAAGCCCACAAAATTGAACAAAACCTAAAAGACGATGAAATAAGCTTTACTTTAATTTCATGCGTATCTCCTACACCTTGGAGCTAAAGTTGCAAATATTATATATTCTTTATTATATTTCGGAAGTTGTAGTATCCGTCATTTGTGTATTTACTAATGTACGACCTTGTGGCGGGGCAGGGCGTGTTGCGCTTCTGTCTCTCCCGTTTGTTTATCCACGGTTGTTGACGTCGCGTGGTTCGCCGCGAGTCTGACTCATAACTGAACCGAACCCTGGACAGGGTACCCCGCCTGTGTGTTTACCGTCGAGCCCCGATGATATCATAGGTCGGAAACCACCCCGGATCCTACCTTGACTATACCGGTGTGTATACACGCGGTCACCGAGTTTGTTTTGTATTAAACACCATCAGACACCATTTTGTATTCTCGACCAACCTAGGATACACCATTTGCAGATATCGAAAATATTTACTACCGAATTATTTAAAAAAATATCTTACTCATTCGAAAGTAAACAATGATTCTAAGCATCCAGCAAGAAATGATTGCGCTAGATATCCTGTAATTATTCCGAAAAATATAATTTTTTTTAAAGAAAAATTCTCGATCGCCGAAAAACATAAATAACATAATAAAAACTGCCCAACGCCGGTTGAAAACAAACGCTGTTTTTCGCGCTTTCCTCGGCATCCATGATTGTAAAACTTGGGACAGGTCAGTTAAACGGTATATTTACTATAAAATACAACACTCCAAATCTACCCATTCATGATAATTCAAGCAATTATTAATGGTCTATCCTACCTTTGATATTTGGATATTTGTTAATGCTTTTTAAAAATAGATTAATTGTTAGATAATTTCTGGGGGTAACTTTTGAAGAACCAAAAACAAATAGTTGAGAACGGATGTAGACTCGATTTGTTATTAACCAATACAGGAAGATACTATACGTCCTGCTAGTACATGTAGTTTGAAATTGAAATGTTGTCATTGTAATTGCCCGCCCAGTCAGACGAATTGAAGAGGGCTACACCCAGATCGGTGTGAAAAGTTGTTTCCGCGGAACGACTGACGTCGGTATGACGTCAGTATGACGTCAGTGTGACGTCAGTGTGACGTCAGTGTGACGTTAGTCACCGGGGCTGGTCCCTGGATAACAGGGCCGGCCTCGACGGACGGGAACTGCCGTAACCCGGAAGTGGTCTAAGCAGCTTCCTATAGTTCCAGGCCCGACGAGACGAGACGAGACTTCGTCTCAGGCTTCATTCGTGCGGTTTAGCAATAGCAATCGGGGGCAGGAGTCGTAGGCTTTTTTTGGTAAAACCTACGGAGAACTTAACCAAATTAAATCCAATGCGGACAGGCGGTAACATTGTCAAATTGTCCATTTTACCCTCCGCAACAGTAAGATCTACAGGCCCAAGCTTCTAGCGGAGGATTTAACACCGTGAACTTTGACAATCACGTACCGTAACATATGACAATATTAAGTCCAATGCGAACGCGGCTCAAGAAAACAATTACCTGGTCGAGTAACAAATAAAATTTGGACTGTCCTTGTAATTGTATTTCTGTTTTTCTTGACGCCACTTTTTAAGTTTCAAATTTGTTCGACATTAAATTTGTTTGTAAATTTAAATGTTGTTTGAGTGCCCAGATTGTTAATTTGAATAGTTATTTTGTTTAAATTGCATGACGCGAGAGTATTTGTTGGGCATACTCAGAAAACGCTGATTTGGAGCAGCATTCCAATTCGCGCTAAACCGAATCGACGCGGTGATCAAATTGGATTTTTATTTGCTGAAATTTACCGAGAAAACCTATATTATTATAAACGTATACGCATCGACAATTAAGCGTTATAAAGTAGACACGTGAAAAACATAATTGCGCTTTCTTAATACCTGTTTTATTTATAAATACTACGAAAATAAACAGCGTATAAATATTAATATTATAACATTACATTCCTCATCAATCCAATCTGAGTATCATAAATAAAATATAAATATATAAAGTCTGAGTAAATATACATATAACTGTGTAAAAATAAATATTTAATAACAATTAGGATTCATTTAAAATAGTATACAGAGTGGCCCATAACAAACACCGGACAAGCATTGTCTTCAACTATCCCAAGGCAAAAACTACCTGCACCAATGGATGGAGAATCTTTCTAGAAGAAAAATGATACCAAGATATTTCGATTTGGGCTAGTAGTTTTATCTCCAGACCCTATTTTGTGAAGCTCAGTCATGGGTGCCTTCGCACCCCGAGAAACCGCACGCGGCATAGTTTAGTTATCGGAACACTGACTTCCATTCACAAAATAGGGTCTGGAGCTAAGACTACTAGCCCAAATCAAGATATCTTGGTGTCATCCATTGGTATAGGTAGTTTTAACATCGGGGTAGTGGAAGTACACTAGTTCATCAATATATGTGACCGGCTCTACAAAAAGGTGTATTTATTTATTCCATTTCTTTACCCAGGGTGTGCCCAAACAGTTAAAAACTGGTTTTCATTGGGGCCCTGCATACATCGTTAAATAAAATAACAGTACATGTAAATACAACATTTACAGAACGATACAAACATAATATTTACAGACGTATACGGATGTTTATAGGAATCCAAAACATTGATATCAATTCTGATTTACGAGATAGGCAAAAACCCGTCCAAAAAAAAACCTTGGGGAAAAAGAGAAGGGAAATTAGGTCGCGCTGATGTGCACTATCATGATTGTAATTGGCCCGCTCAACGTTGAGAGGGTAAACATTTCATCAAAATATGATTTTTACTTGTTGTCATGAATGACATCTTTATTACCTACAGTTTTTAGGTTTCATTCAAAGAAATGTTGATTTTGATGAATAAAGTGAAGAAAAAAATACAATTTTGTGTGCATCGTTCTGTTGTAGTACAACAGAGCCGGCTATTTCAAAGCCCGTTTTCTCAGTTGTGTAATTTGAACTCCAAGGAAGTTATCAATATGTAAACACGTCATATCTCCAGAATGAGAGTAACTATGTGGGTATATTATATACCAAATGAAAGCTTACGTTTGGGGCTTTTTAACCATGTATACAACTCAACATAACACATAATACACCTTTTTGTAGAGCCGGTCACAATTATGCTTGTCTGGTAGGTTTTTTTTGTTTTTTTTGTTTTTTTTGGTGGGGGGCACCCTGTATATCTTAAATGTTGATATAAATTGAATATTGAAAAGAAACTGTTTTTTAGAGATTTTTCAAGAGATATTCTTGGCCAAATAAAAATAAAATAAAAAAATAGTTAATAAATATTAATACAATAAATCAACATAATATTATATTTAAATATTTACTTGAATGAACAATATGAATATTTTTAATCAACCCATAAAACAGGTCAATTAATTTAATTAATTCATGGAATCGTTTGTAAAATAATTGTTTCACATGGTGAATTACATAATTGGGTTCACAATATTCCATATTAAGCTAAATAACATGCCAAACGGTGGTTAACTTTCTAGAATTTTCAATTTCTATTTTGTACAAACCACATCTGAAAGAAAACCACTGTCAGAATACAGCTTCTACGAAGATAAGACTTCATTACGATGTTCGCATGAACTGTATCAGTTAATACCACCGTTAACATCACTGTTTAAAGGTAGTATACACCATTTGCAGATATCGAAAATATTTACTACCGATCCGAATTATTAAGAAATATCTTACTCATCTGAAAGTAAATGTTGATTCTAGGCATCCAGCAAAACGATTGCGCTAGATATCCTGTAAAAAACCCAAAGATAACATAAGAATAACTGCTCGACGCCGGTTGCCAAAAAACCGCTGTTTTTTGTTCTTTTCTCGGCATCCATGATTCTAAAACTTCGGACAGCTCAGTTAAACGATATTTACTATAAAATACAACCCCCCAAATCTACTCATTCATAATAATTCCAGCAATAAACAATGGTGTATCCTACCTTTAAATATTACGCGAGTGAAATAAAAACATCCAAAGTTTTAGAAATTAAAGACAAAACCAAGTGACAGTGCACATAAGGCTTTTATAATAAAAAACAAACTATTGTTTACAGACCTAAACCCATAACCGATATTCATAGAGCCTATCAACCCAGTTTAATTCGTAATTGACTTTAGTATGAGCATGGTTTAGCCGCCATTAATTCGGTTTAACTAATTAACACGGTTTATGAACCAATGATGCCCGGTGGTCGTTCGGCAGGCGGAACGCTAGGACGCATGCACGCGCACGCCACACTCACGCTCTCAAAGTCTTGGTAGACTCCGCTGACTTCGCTGACTTCGTCCACATCGACGCACTCGCCGCGACGCAGCACGGGCACGCGATACATGACGGGCATGCACTGCAGGTCCGAACGGGGCTGATGGGTCCGCGGGTCCAGGCAGCCCTGCTCTGCGCAGCTGCACACGGCCTGGGAGATGGTGGCGGGGAACCGGTCCTGGTCGTAGTCGGTCACGTAGCGCCAGGGGCAGGTTGCGGACTGGCTGCGCGGCCAGTGGCCCTGCACGTCCTCCCCGACGGGGCAGGTCTCGTTGGATTCTTGGCGAGTCTCGTAGTCCGGAAGGCTGGGGAGCCCGGATTCCGTACCGAAGAGGATCAGGGGTACAGACGGACAGCCTAGTGGGTCATTGCCGATAGGGTTGGCCATGGTGACACTAGCGATCAAGGCAGCCAGTAGGGTTGGTATGAGCTGCACGTTGAGAACAAAAGTTAAATTAATTTATAATGTACCCAGCGCATGTGCGTGCGTGCTCATAGTTGACTTTCAAACTACAGTGTAATGACATAGAGCTATCGTACCGTGTAGATAGTAAAACATAGTTAGGACTTACCATCTTCATGTCTGTGGTATCGTAAAATGGTTGCTCTCTGGAAAACAATAATTAGTTTCTTCTCAGATAATCTTCGTCTGATACTGCAACACTGATTGGATGTGCTAACAAACTCAATGACTTTTTAGTCGAATTTCCACCGAATTTATGCGTTTCTGAAAACAAAGCATTATATTTAAAAGTAACATTTAAAACAATTGAAATGACCGCATAAACGGACATTCGGGCATCATCTTTTCACACCGTCACACGACAACAATGCATTATTCTATTTTCCCCTCGAGGTTTTCCCCTGCGGGGGAATAATCAAAGACAAAATTGAGAGGAAAAAATGGGTATTTATAACTAGAATTATTATTGTAAATTGTGTCATGAGGGATGTTTGTGAATGGATAAAAAATTGGCTTTGACAAGCAAATCGTTCATGCATCGAATGAAACGCCTGTTGTTGTTTCAGCAATGAGATACGTACGAGTCGACCTTGACTGTTGAGGGAAGTCAGCATTGCCGAAATTAAAAAAGAGGAAGTCGAAGACACGTGTTTGACTTTCCCGGCCATCTCGCTTATTCACGGGGTTTTCATCCACGCTGCTGCCCCGTGCACACGCCGTGACAGAACGGCCTGGGCGTTGCGCAAGTCTCGCTGGAAATTATTCCCAAACCCGGACTATTTTGTTTTCACCTCGATTTTTGTTTACAATGTCAATTCCCCGATACGTGCTTTATACGGGCCTAATCGACTGATCGATATATTTATTAATTACTTTATTAATTTATAATATTTATCCAGGATATTTTCCATTAAAGTATACATTATTATTGTACAACAAAAACAATTATAAAAAAGTATACAGTTTAAATATAATTTAAATAATTGTGCAAAAAGTAAAACGTACAAGACAATTTATAAAAAAGTTTATTATAAAAATATATATGCAATGCAACTGAATTAATTTGTCAAGTTTGTAAAATATTTGTGCCAACGATGTACGATTCTTCTTTGGTTGCTTTTGATAGAAATCTCCTTCGAACGCAAATAACTTGTATATTGCTATATAGAAAGTTTGAAAGAACGAATAATTTCAGGATGTTACCCAGAAATTGAGCGGACTTTTCCCAAGTTTAGAGCTAAAAAAAAAATAAAAAAAATAAAATGGCAGGAAACACGTGTTACTCAAGCGGACATAAATTATAGGTTCTTAATTGTTCCATTTGCACAAATAAATGGTTACACCTTAAAAACAATATTAACTTCTTGCCGGTAACGTACACATTATGACGTATGTGTTCAACTTTGCGCATAATATGGATACGGATTTCCATTAACAGAAGGGTTTAATATAACCCCAAATTCGCAGAAATCAAGGCCTATTCATAGCGGCGTATAGAACTTATACATCAGATATTTACATAAACGGTTTGTCATGTTTCTTGGAAGAGAAATTATTATATGCACAAAAAAACACCCAGTTTTACAGCCTCTTTTATGACGTTGTCAGTCAAGAAAAAGTATCGACGCATTGTGTGCGCGTCCTGTACCGGCCAAAGAAGACGCATGATGCATGACCCTATAGAAACCGGTATCTCCGTATGAGGTTCGCTAGTGTTGGCATTCTTCAGTCACTATATACAGGGTGGTTTAAAAAAATTAACCCAAGTTTAAGGGGATTTTTTTAGATATACCTCCTTTCCAGAGAATTTGTGTTAATGAGCGTTTAAAAAATAATCCTGAAACAATAGTAGGTTTAGCTTAATTGAATCTCCAGATATCCCATCATCACCGATGTTAATATGTGCACAATTGACATAGGAATTTTAAATGTGCAAGTTCTATGGGTTTTTTTGGTGTTTTTTTTTTACAATTTATCTTATTCTAGCCCCTCCCCCCCAAAAAAAAACCCCCACCAACCCACCAGATTAATTGAAATAACCAACTAATTGGTAGATCTTATGTGTGCAACCAATGAAAATGGTAAATTTTTGACCAGAATAGTGGTCGAAATAACCAATTATATTGGTAATTTTAACCAAAATTTGGTCCAAATTAACCAGATGTTTTGGTTTAACGGTGAGCTAACAGATATCGATTATTTTCGTCACGCCATGCCATCTCGTTGTCGCCGCCCGCCTTCAACATCCGTTCCCCGCAGGTTGTCGTACGATTTGTTTCCGTCTAATTTCGGAACTTCTGAAAACACGCGATTAGTTAAAAAAAAAAGTCGGCTGTAAGGAAATTAACATGTCATCTAAAACGATAACCATCACCTGATTTTTGTATTTGTAACCTTGTTTTTTTTTTCAAGGTTCCCAAGAAAGATTGTTTATACTTAGCAAATGTTTGTGCTCACATGTTTTATGAAATTGGGCCCAGAGCTGTAATGACTCGACTCGACTTGGACTCGAGTCAACAAATTGTTTTGCTAACTCGACTTGACTCGAATCCCGCCTGGGTCAATACATTTGGGAACCCCTTCTTATATTGTATCTATAGTACATGTAGTATCACCAGAAAAAAACAACACAAATTTAATAGCGGATACATTATTTTACAGGTTGTTTTGAAACAGTCGCTGTCTTAATCCGACATGCGAAGATTTTTCTCATTCTGGATAAAAACAAATGTTTAATAATCCCGATGAAATCTGTAGATTATGAGATAATAAATGGGGGTCACTTTAGTCATTCCCTAACCCTGTAAAAATATACGTATTATATAAACAAAGTGTATAGGCCTATACGCCCGCACAACCCAAACAAATCTCGAACAAAACCCATTTTATTTATCTGTCACTGAACCTGGAATCATTTTGAATAGAAAAAAAGAAAAAAAACCGAAGTCTGTGCTTTTGTTCAATTCGGGGCTGTCCCTGTTCCCGGTCCAGCGCAGTTCGATGCTTTTGACAGCCGAATCGAACTAACAATGCTTTAGCTCGTAATGTTTGCTTTTAATAATACGGCTGCCGTATTGACTGTACGATCACTTTCTAAATTCTTTCAGGCGAGCTGCGTTTGCGCGATGGAGGAGGGGCGCACTTTTCCGAGAAATCTGCGTCAGGTATGCCTCAGCTCGATATGAGACCGAGGGACTCCCCCCCTTAGTCCCCCCCCTATACACTCTCTAGACTATTCTTGCCTAACGCACCCCCCCCCCCCCCAGAACACCCCCCCCCCCATAGAAACCGCAACATTCTGCAAGCACAATGACCACCGCATTCCTTCTGTCTGATAATCTCGCTTAATATTTCGTCAGGTTGAGTACAAAACTGGGAATTTCACGAATTAGATTTTTGGATTTTACTTAAATTACTCAAAAACTAGGATTAGGATGTGGGTGAGGGTTAGTGTTTGGGTTAGGGTATAATTATGGTTAAAATGGGAGCATTTTGAAAAACGTGCTTGACTTTCTAACCATTTTGTACACGAGAACAAAGCCATGTCTCCACAGTGATACCAAAATTTCAATGAACTTACTGTGTGTGGTTTTTTTACAAATTATTTGATTCTAGCCCCCCCCCCAAAAAAAAATAAAATAAATAAATACAAAATTAAAAAACTTAACTAATAACAAAACTATTGGTCCAAATTTACCAAATGTTTTGGTTCAACGGTGAGCTAACAAATATTGATTATTTTCGTCACGCCATCTCGTTGTCGCCGCCCGCCTGCAACATCCGTTCCCCGCAGGTTGTCGTACGATTTGTTTCCGTCAAACTTCACGTCTAATTAACTTCTGAAAACACGCGATCAGTTAAAAGAGGTCGGCTGTAAGGAAATGAACATGTCGTCTAAAACGATAAACGTCACCTGATTTTTGTATTTGTAACCTTGTTTTTTTGTAACCTTGGATAATAACAAATATGTTTATTAATCCCGATGAAGTCTGTGGATTATAAGATAATAAATGGGGGTCACTTTAGTCAATCCCTAACCCCGTAAACGTATTATATATTCCGAAAACGTTTTAAAGACAAGTGGAAGAGGGACAAAAAGAGGTCTAAGATTGCTAGATGCGTTGGGGTGCGTGCGTGTGTGTGTATGTGGGGAGGGGGGGGGGGGGGGGGGGGGGGGGGGGGGGTGGGTACCTCCTCCTCCCAAAAAACATCTCAAGAAACTTGCTTGTTCTGAAGTAGACACAGGAATCACACGTACGATTAAAAAAAAAAAAAAAATCCGGGAAAAAAATGACGGGTCTTCCCAAAAACAATTCATACAGGTATCTTGCGGTATCAATATTTCCCCACAAGCCGCTAAAACGAATCCGTCTTATAAAATCCCGGATGCTGCGAGGCAGGTTGAGGATTTGGCGTTTAACAAAGCAATACCGCCCCCTCCCGACAAGAAGGAAACGTAGTTTCGTTCTTTTTGAAAATCAGCGACAGAAAAAAAGTGCAAACAAAGTGATTTGTTAAGCTCCTACGCACAAATCGCAAAATGGACCGCCACACAATGTGTACAAAACAAGGTCAGTCGTCGTACCAGTATTATTATATAAACCGCAAGGAAAATCGTACTTTCGCTATACTCTCTTGAAAGTAAATTCATAATTTGTTCCCCATATAAGGGCTAAGATTATCGGGGTAATGTGGCAACGCAAATGACGTATTGTTCGTAAAAATTTGAAACAAAATTTGGTGTCCAAGTTTCGTTTACGAAAAAGAAACCTTTCGTGTTTTAAATAAGTGGTGTTCATTAGCTTTTGTATAAAAAAACGGCGTTATTTAAAAAGAACGCCTCGGAAAAAAATAATTGAAATGCCCCCGGAAATTCCAAATACTGATCGATTCGTGGAAAACGTGTGAGGATGTCCGCTTTGTGATTTTCAAACGGGGACGTTTGAAAAATCAGGATTTCGTAATTATTAATTCCGCTTTTGTTTGATCGAAATGGTGCATTTATTTACTTAAATCAATTTTAACCTTTAAAAGATGCGACGCTGTTGCGAAGTAATATAGAGAAACCCTCAGACATAATTACGATGATAAATTCCGAAATGTGGGAGAGGTTGAACGTTGTCATTGAACAACGCTCCAGAGACAAATCTTGAAAATAACTTTCTCCGTTAATAGAACCAACAAGTTTGGAATATAAATCAATTGTTTTTGCTGTAATTTTCAGAAATGGAAGGATAGGGGTTAGTATTGTATAGCAAATACTATTACACCGACTTGTACCAGTTCGCGCCGGGATTATTTTAACAACGCCGAACCGACGGGCGGGATTATTTTTAACGAAACTCGATCCGAAGCGTGTTCAGGCTGATAGTGCCGGGAAGCACACCCACGCATTTCCGGCCTTGCGCGCTGCTGACATACATTTCCGAACTTGAACTTGGCGTGTTTATGCGTCATCCGTATTGGAAATTGTTTGCGTTTATATACGTCATCCGGCGCGAACTGGTTAATTAAGGTTTGTGTTCGTAGCTGCTAAAAAACAACACAAGAAAACAATCTTGTTTATGTAGTCTGGTTCCCAGACCACACCTAAGATGAAACGGAGAAATTTATAAAGGTTGGGGAATTTTACAGTCAGGAAACCAGTCTATTGCTGGCCTTGTACCCGTTCATATCGATTGCTAACAAAATGAGGACTAACTAACTAACTAACTAACATAATTATGTTAAACTGGGGGTAGTATTTGAAAGAAGCTAGTTTTTTTCAACTCTGATTGGCCGACCAGCGTTGGAAATTGATATAGAAATACCACTTTTCTTGAGAATGACGCACACCAGGTGTCATCATTTTACAGGTGGCTTCAGATTGTCATTTATCAATAGTTAGGTATTTTTAGATAATTTGGTAATTTTGTTTTTTAATGTTTGAAAATGTTGTATTGTCCCTTTAAATGCGCGAACGTGTATACTCTCAACCAAATCGATGTTCCCTGCAAACGGACACTATTATGCAAAAATAACATGCATGTGTTTTATTAACATTTATACATTTCCATCGGATAATAACACAAAATGCTCTCAACATCGTGGTTCAGACGTGTGACCATCAATGCTCTCGTGCCAATCCGCACCGCCGTTGCACAAAAGGGGCAAAACATGTTTTCTTTCCTTTTGGAAGGACACCTTACTTGATACAAGTTTTGCCTTTTTGTATTTTTTTTTACCTTCCCGGCTAGTGGAATGTTTTCTTTTATCGTTAAAATAATAATAATAAATAAAATAATGAATAAATAAAATAATAATAATAAAAATAATTTTTTTTTAAATTATTTGTAAAAAAATGAAATTACATTTTTTCGACTTCACAAATTTTCAAAATGCAAAAAAAATGTAAAGCCATAAAAAAAGGTTCCTACATTATCGTATCATTTTCTGCGTTTCCTCGTCTTGTCTTATGTTAATTCCTTGCTGTACTTCCTTGGTTAACTTTTGCACGCAACCCAAAATACCATTTGAAAAGAAAGCGCCATTTCATAATACGTCACAAGATGCGAGTTTGAGAAAGAAAAACAATTTCGAAATGCAGCCCGTATTTGTTTTGTGACCCAATCTATCGAAATGAGTCTTAAGGATAAGTTGTCAGTTTTTTTGTTTTTCACATGTAGTAGAAAGCACGTCAGTTGCTCTTTATTTTAGTGTATCACTGAGGTTGGAATCTTATAACAAACAGATGTTATTTTGGTGAAAGTATTGATTGTTTCTATTGATTGGTATTGTCTGTGATAATGTTAAAAAGGCTTATTACTCAAAAGTAGATTTGAGGACTTGCGACTCAATTTGATGCGTTGGGTCATTTTATACTTCCCTTTCAATTCTTTTCTCTGCCATTTTATTTTCTTCGTCACGTGAGACTTTTTTTCCGGCAGTTTTCGTGTGTTTCTATCAGTCGTTGATTGAATTCGCCTGAATGCACCGTTTTCCCTTTGCGTTTGGGTATCCGGTGCCGGTGAAGCTAATCTCCCTTAAAAAAAAAAAAAAAAAAAAATTGGGCGTGGAAAGATTTGAGGAGAAAAGAAGTTCTTCCGTCAGGATGTAGAACTTCATCATGCCTGGATTGGCTCAGGTATTCGCATTGTTCTCGTCGAATCTCGCGGGAATTCCCCCTTTTCACTTTAAGGTAACACAAAAGAAATTGCGTCATTTCGCGCGGAATACCCGACGAGAGCCTGGGGAGAAATAGGATGACCGGTTTGTCCGCGAGGTGTCAAAACTATTTAAACCCAAGGGTCCCGAAGAGCAGACAACCAAGATCAACACAAACCTGACAAATTAGACACCTTGAGATAGAAATCTCACACGAAGCTTTGCTTTTTTCGACTTCAGCAATTATGACTCGCGAGAAAATGGCGATATTTTTGGTGTGGGCCCTGCTCTTCGCCACGGCTAGCAACGCGACCCCGGTGATGGTGCGGCGTGACACCGCGGCTTCAGCGTTGACCGCGTCACCGTCGACCGCGTCATCGTCCCCGTCGGCCAGCCACCAGTGCACGGCGATGACGGCCCAAGAGCTCAGCGCGCGGCTCCTGGGACTGCAGCAGGGAAACGACACGTCATTCGAGCCCGACTTCCCCTCGGTGAACACCGCCGGGACCGGCACGGCCGCCATTCGCCCGTGTCCGCTCGCGAACGCCAGCATCGTCGCGTCCATGGCTGTCAACGAACGGGCCGTGTGTCCCTGGGACTACCAGCGGGACGAAGACCCAGACCGAATCCCGAGGATCGTTCACCGGGCCGTGCATCGGTGCAACGACACCGGCAAATGCCTGGACCCGCGTACGGGTAAGTCAACTCCATGAACCTTAATTAACGCGGAAGCCATTTTGGTCGTGTTCCTAAAATGTATCTATACATTGTGAACTATTGAATGAAATGATGCCAGACTATTTTTGCACTTTCAATATTTTTTGTTAATTAAAATGTGATTTACAACATAAAGTAAGATTCTGGTTTTAAATTTTTAAAAATAATAATAAAATTGTTCGTAATGTTAAACAAAATACTTTCAATACAAAAGATTTCCAGGTTTGTTACGATCATTAAAAATGAAACTGTGGTAAAAGAATCGGGAAAAGTAAACCTCCTTTTCACGAGACTTTCAGATCATAGTGTTTTGCGGTTAGATGACTAACTAGGTAAGGGGTTTGCCGTGAAGAGAGAAACAAAATCAGTGCCCGTCTTTTTGCGGTTTGACACCGGGAATCGGGAAACACCTCCAGGCTGTTTGGGCAGGGAATTCCCGCCGTATAGTGGGCCGAAAACACCGGCGGGATGTCTGACACGAGCCACGCTCACGTGTTCTCGCGGCCTTTCATTATTCCAAACCTGTTCGTTTCAAAAGCACATAACAATGGAAGAAAAAGAGGAACTAGGAACGAGGAAAATATTCTCTAAGATTCATTCTAGCGTGATTCCGACGCTTGGAAGGATTCCGTGACGAAAACAAAAGAAGCGAACTCAAAAGAACTAAATGGGGGAGAAAACGAAAACTGATTTTGTTTTTAATTTTGTGAGTGTAATGGCTTAATAAGGAATGTTCGTTAGATGACGTCAAATTTTGGGAATCTTTTAATGTCATTGATGATTTTGAGGGGAATCTCGTGACCCTCGAGGTAACTATAGTATGAATATGCATGAGGTATGTTTTGTGGTTAGCAGAGATGATGCACAGAAATTATACGTGTAGCTTAAAAAATAAGCGCGTATTCCTTAAACACAACTTGTTTCCTTCATCGAATTCTGCTTAATATACAGTTGAACAATCGTTGCCGTTTTTGCGGCTTTTCTAGCACCGATCGTGCGCTCAGCAGTTCTCCGACAATAATTGCGCCATCGGTCAAAAGAGGGCGCCACTTCACTTGCTCGTATCAACCATAGACATCGAATGTCGGATGTCTATGGTCTCCATCCACAAAAAGTGGATAATCAGTGGACAAAATAATCGTGGATGCACTGATTTGGAAGAGAACAAAAAATTAGTTGGCATGTACAAAATGTATCCCTGTTAAAGGAAACATGCAGTCTAACATTTTCATTACGCATTTTTTTTTTAATTTAATAGATTTATCTGTATTAAATGTGAATAAAAAGCAAAACTGGTTTTAGTGTACGTTTAGTGTAGTAATTTGCCGGGTAGCAGCGCGGCGAGTCTCTGCCTCGATTTTCGTCATACCCCTCGCGAGGTTTTATGTTAATGAGGCTTCCCTTCGACGGGCGGAGTGGTTTGACAAAAATTTTCAAAAATTATTTTCTGCCATTTATCACAGAAAATAAACACAACCACACACATAATGTTGTTGTCAACATTATACTTTATTGATTTAAGCAAAAAAAATCCTTATTACATGTTTCCTTTAATGACGACCTCAGTTGTACCGTACATTCACGTTCAACTTTCTGTTCACCTCTCTACGCAGGCGACGAGATCTTCGACGCTAACTGCGAGCCAATCATCTACAGGATGAAGGTACTGAATCGGACCGAATGCGCAGACGGCAATTACACCTACCGAGTTGAATACCTGCCCATCCCCGTAGCCTTCACCTGCAGCCGTCCCGTGACCAGACCTCAGTAAAATAATGGGACAAAAAATGTGCTTAGCATGACAATTTGTCTTTGGCAAAAACAAGGTTACAGACCGAATGTTCACGTGGTCTTTATTGTTTTTGATTGATAATCAGCTGTTTTTTTGCTTAGCATGAAAAACACGTAGAATTTTTTGCTGGTAACCTGTTTTTAATGAGCAAGACTTTGTTGTGCTAAGCAAATAATTGTGCTTAGTAGCATGAAATTGGCCCCAGCAAACAACAGAAAGTCCACGCGATACACAAACCGAATATCTTGCGTGGATTTTATCCATGTCCACACAATGTTTTATCCCCTTAAACACTTTAGATTATAACATTCACAGATATGGATTGAAAGAATGTTCATGGTGGGAGGAAAATTAATAGTTGTGTGTTGAGGGGGCGTTAACGTTGCAATGACCGAAAACTAATTTCGAAATAATCGAGTAAAAACAAAGACTGAAATGTACAAAATTACATATTCTTTATTTATAGTAACTGTAAACAATTATAATATATTTTTTTTAAAAGATGTACCGGGTTTTTTCCCAGAGAGTATCTTTTGGCTATGTCACGATTTTAAAGATTATATATAACAAAACATATTTATATATTTATATGTACTCGGACATGGGACTTCTAATTCATAGAATAATTTATAGTGTACTGATAGTTTTGTATAGACAATCTTGTTCACTATATGATCCCATCGTACAATATATTTTTTAATAATATATCTAAAGATATATCCGTATTATATTTATATACTCGCTTTTCCTTAAAGGTAGGATACACCATTGGTAATTGCTTGAATTATCATTAATGGGTAGATTCGGTGGGTTGTATTTCATAGTAAATATCGTTTAACTGACCTGTCCGAAGTTTTACAATCGTGGATGCGGAGAAAAGCACGAAAAACAGCGTTTGTTTTCAACCGGCGTCAAGCAGTTATTCTTATGTTATCTTTGTTTTTTCGAGATCGCCGTCCGGCGATCGCGAATTTGTCTTTATAAAATTATATTTTGGGGAATAATTACAGGATATCTAGCGCAATCATTTTGCTGGATGCCTAGAATCATTATATACTTTTAAATGAGTAAGATATTTCTTAATAATTCGGTAGTAAATATTTTCGATATCTGCAAATGGTGTATACTACCTTTAATGCTAATTAGGTAGACAAAGCTAGCTGTGAACAGTATAATCCGTAACGCGTATAGGCCTACATGTACCTAACACATGTTTCGCTTACAATTTTAAAATATTATTTTAAAATACTTCTAGCATAGTGACGGGGTGCGAGCACAACCGCCCTCTGTAGTTTGACGCGACGCGCTTTAGCAGCGAGAGCGAGAAAAGAAATTAGATCTTCCATTTGTATTTGTGCCAAAATAGAAATACAGTTTCTCTTTCGTTCAACATTAAGAAAGCCAGACAATCAAACCTTTTAAAAGTATCCACTGTGTGGATTGTTTTGTATGTTCCTTATACTAAGGAGATGCCACAGTTTGATCACGTGATATGTCAGGTAACAGCACCCTATGGGTTGTAGTAGTATAAGACAGTATCGTGCGATTACAATAAATCATTCATGTTTTAGCTCATATACGTCGTTTTGAGTGTCATACATTTTGTTCATAGAGCCGTGTCCGAAATGCCGACTTTGGCTGTGACTTCGGCCGTTGCTATGGGCGGCTATTGTCCGCCCTGAGCACCAGTATAGCAACGGCCGAAGTCACATCTAAAGCCAACATTTCGAACATGGCCATACTCTAGTTGTAACAAAGCTTATTTTAGACACATTTACTACGCAGTAAATAACGCGCCGGTAGATTCTGTTGAAACGACACAAAATTGTAAAAAACTAAAGCCACAACATACCAAAATAAAAGGTATACCTGGCTATACTTGACGTTATTAATAATGTGGCCTGCTTTATTAGAGATGTATTGACGACGACGGGCAGAAAATACTGACCGAAACGTTGAATTCCCTCCGGTTTTCAGAACCACACAACTCGTTTAAGAGAATTACCACACGAGGTGCTACCGCGAACTACTTTCAGGTTTCATTTTCGCCATGCAAACCCTCAAATCTCACATTATATTAAAATAAAACTGCCCCAAAAAGTAGTTTTAAGGACGAATTCTTAAAAAAAAAAAAGTCCTTTTTTTTTATTGATGAACTCCAATTTGATATGCGCTATTCAAACAAGTAACGTGCGAGTTTCGGTTGCGGTTCCTTTGCACAATATGAACATCTAATCAAAACGAATTGGAGTTTAACTGAAAGAGCCAGAGCGTATAAAACGGTCGGTTGTTTCCTCATTTTAATTGGGGGCAAAACTGCTCTGTTTACTTCAATATCGAAACCTACAGTGATAATTTCTCTAAATCTACATTATGCAGGAAAAATACTGCTGCTGTTTGTTATTTTACTTGTAAAGAGGACGTATTATGGGTACTTTGTGGGTTAAATTTTAGTGGGTGTTTATTTGTTTTCTCCCACTATTTTTTTTTGGGAAAAATGTCAAGCACTCCTTCGACAGAGGTGACGTAGCAATAATTGTTTTGCCGTTTTCACTTCAGTGTTTTCGAGTACTATGTTTTCTTGTACTTATAGCATCGACGAAAAGCTGCGACGTCACAGATTGCGTTGGCAGAGCCAATCAGAGACTACTTTTGATGACGTCACCGCGATTTGCATTATTATGGCTACCATCAATCCTAATACATCCGTTTATATTGTGTATTATGGACGTTTTTAATATCACAAACAACGGTTTACATACTTAAATGAAAATTTACGCAGATCTTGATCGAATTGATTGGAAAAACAAAATAAGACATTTTAGTAAAAAAAACAAGATTAATTACTTTGATTAAATAAATCAAATAGATATTTACAAAGTAGTTTCTGGCTCCAGTAAACACTGTAAAAAATTAATTAAAAAAAATAAGGTTCAAAGTCGTGCAGCAATATGTAGAGTTTCGACGTAATTTGTTTACGGTCGGACCGTAGTTGTATTCACCGACAGACCGTATTTTTTTACGGCAGAATTGAAAGACTTTTCATCGTAAAAAAAACCCCGGTTTATCAGTAAATGCAACAACGGTTCGACCGTAAAAAATACGATCGTACCCTGGCATCTCATAAGTTGTACGATTTTGTTACCGTCTTATACTGACCAAGCCGCAACCACTTCACAAATTAAAGTACATTCGTCAATAAGACCACCCCCCCCCCCCGAAAAAAAATTAAAAAAAATATAAAAAAATAGTAATATAAATAATAATAAAAGCAAATAAAAACAAATAAATAAATAAATACTTTTGTTTTACTTTTTAAAATGGGAACTTTATTTCTACTATCGTTCAATACCAGAGAAAAATACACACAGATAAATGGCAACAAAATCAAAAAAATACCTGTACATACAAAATACAAGAGTAATTGACAAATTATATTCCAAATGTCACACGATAAGTCACAACAAAATTATAGGGGAAACACAAAGGGAAAATTACATTTATAAGAAACATGAAAATATAAACTAATGATAGACGATAAAAAGGACCCCCAAATACTGGTAAAGTCAATTTAAAACAAACTAAATAAAAATAAATAAACAACTAAACCGAAACACCCCCAACAAACAAACAAACACCCCAGCAAACAAACAAACAAACGAACAGCAAGGACAGTTTTGAGACAGTTTTATGGCGATTTGGAAATGAAGGTGCACTGGAATGCGACAGTTTGCGGCATGTCCTCCACCTCGTATCTCATAACACCGCCGGGCTGTTCACATCCCCTCTGCCTCAGCACCTTGCCTTGATAGATGACAGGTTCACATCGCGTCCCGTCCATCACGGAGCCGCCGGGACCCAAGCAGGCGCTGCACCGTGAAACGGCGCGGGAGACCGTAGGCGGGTAGCGGGCAGGGTCGCGGTCTACCACGTAGCGCCACGGGCACACGGCCAGCTCGTTCGCCGGGGCGCCCCGGGGCGGTTTCTCCCCGACAGGGCAGTGCCAGTCGCCACCCGGAGTGGCCGGCGAGTCGAGATCTGCTCGGCCGACTCGGAATAACTCGCGGGGGTCTTGGGCGGGAGATTGCGCCTTCCCGTCTGCCTCAGTCCCCGGGGGGATCAGTACGACCCCACCTTTCGATAGCAGCATGGCCAGGAGCTGAATGTCGTCGGGAACGAGGCAGCCGGTCTTGCCGGGGTCAGAGGTCACCGCTGGTACTAGAAACAAAATGGCGACCATCAGTGCAGTATATAAATTGGAGAGGTGGCCCGTGTGGAATCTACGGAAGGTAGGCGACTGGAAACGAAAATGACAAATATTATGTTTGCGGCAGATTCATAATAATACACGTATAGCCTACGCCTTCTACAAACAGGCGTAGAAAGGTCAGAGGCGGGAATACTTATACGAAAAAACAACATCACCATGAACAAAACAGAGGAGTTTTGTTTCTTACACTGTGGGAAACAAAACTCCTGTAAGTTACAGGCAGGGTTGTAGTCGAGTCCCTGCAAGTCCTTTCACAAGTCCTTTCGTAAGTCCTTTCGTGAAGCCAGTCACAAGTCCCTTCATAAAGCCAGTCACAAGTAACTGGATGAACAATGACAAAGGAATGCCTTTGTCAAAGCTGATTTGAATAGCTTGTGATTTGAATTGAAACTGAAGGACTTGTGATGGACTTGTGATGGACTTGCAGGGACTTGCAGGGACTTGCAGGGACTTGCAGGGACTTGCAGGGACTTGCAGGGACTTGCAGGGACTTGCAGGGACTTGCAGGGACTTGCAGGGACTTGCAGGGACTTGCAGGGACTTGCAGGGACTTGCAGGGACTTGCAGGGACTTGCAGGGACTTGCAGGGACTTGCAGGGACTTGCAGGGACTTGCAGGGACTTGCAGGGACTTGCAGGGACTTGCAGGGACTTGCAGGGACTTGCAGGGACTTGCAGGGACTTGCAGGGACTTGCAGGGACTTGCAGGGACTTGCAGGGACTTGCAGGGACTTGCAGGGACTTGCAGGGACTTGCAGGGACTTGCAGGGACTTGCAGGGACTTGCAGGGACTTGCAGGGACTTGCAGGGACTTGCAGGGACTTGCAGGGACTTGCAGGGACTTGCAGGGACTTGCAGGGACTTGCAGGGACTTGCAGGGACTTGCAGGGACTTGCAGGGACTTGCAGGGACTTGCAGGGACTTGCAGGGACTTGCAGGGACTTGCAGGGACTTGCAGGGACTTGCAGGGACTTGCAGGGACTTGCAGGGACTTGCAGGGACTTGCAGGGACTTGCAGGGACTTGCAGGGACTTGCAGGGACTTGCAGGGACTTGCAGGGACTTGCAGGGACTTGCAGGGACTTGCAGGGACTTGCAGGGACTTGCAGGGACTTGCAGGGACTTGCAGGGACTTGCAGGGACTTGCAGGGACTTGCAGGGACTTGCAGGGACTTGCAGGGACTTGCAGGGACTTGCAGGGACTTGCAGGGACTTGCAGGGACTTGCAGGGACTTGCAGGGACTTGCAGGGACTTGCAGGGACTTGCAGGGACTTGCAGGGACTTGCAGGGACTTGCAGGGACTTGCAGGGACTTGCAGGGACTTGCAGGGACTTGCAGGGACTTGCAGGGACTTGCAGGGACTTGCAGGGACTTGCAGGGACTTGCAGGGACTTGCAGGGACTTGCAGGGACTTGCAGGGACTTGCAGGGACTTGCAGGGACTTGCAGGGACTTGCAGGGACTTGCAGGGACTTGCAGGGACTTGCAGGGACTTGCAGGGACTTGCAGGGACTTGCAGGGACTTGCAGGGACTTGCAGGGACTTGCAGGGACTTGCAGGGACTTGCAGGGACTTGCAGGGACTTGCAGGGACTTGCAGGGACTTGCAGGGACTTGCAGGGACTTGCAGGGACTTGCAGGGACTTGCAGGGACTTGCAGGGACTTGCAGGGACTTGCAGGGACTTGCAGGGACTTGCAGGGACTTGCAGGGACTTGCAGGGACTTGCAGGGACTTGCAGGGACTTGCAGGGACTTGCAGGGACTTGCAGGGACTTGCAGGGACTTGCAGGGACTTGCAGGGACTTGCAGGGACTTGCAGGGACTTGCAGGGACTTGCAGGGACTTGCAGGGACTTGCAGGGACTTGCAGGGACTTGCAGGGACTTGTGGTGGACTCGACTACATCCCTGGTTACAGGTTCGACTAATTCAATAAGGATAAAAAGGACGTGCTTTTTGCCTTATCCGATCTTTACGAATATATCGGAGATTATTTAAAAATAACCAAAAGGGGCGGATGTTTATCAAATGCGGCAAGTTCTACCGTAACCACTTCACAAATTAAAGTACATTCGTCAGTAACACCCCCCCCCCCCCCACAAACAAAACAAACAAATTGTAAAAATAATAATAAAAACAAATAAAAACAAATAAATAAATACTTTTGTTTTACTTTTTTAAATGGGAACTATATTTCTGCTATCGTTCAATACCGGAGAAACACACACACAAATAAATGGCAACAAAATCAAATAAATACCTGTATATACAAAGTACAAGATTATTTGACAAATTATATTCCAAATGTCACACGATAAGTGGGGGATGGAGAACAAAGTACACAAGCAGATTTGGGAAGAAAGCCAATATACATGTAGTATAATTGTTTTGCACTTTGGCCCTAAACCCGGATGTAACCGATCGGATTGATACATGGGTGGTACACAATACTATTGTCTATTTCAATGTGCGCGTTTGTGGTTGTATAGTGGGAAAACCCCAAACTCACATTACCAAACGTTCTTCCTTTTTCGCTGCTTTCTGGTAAGCAAATTGCTATTCGAATGCATAGGACTAAGCCTAGATCTACTAAGCACGTGGTGTAATTAATGCTTAGCCAAATCTGCGCTGCCAAAGAGCGTCATTGTGCCTTTTTTCCTGCTAAATTTATTCGGTTGCTTTTGTCTATCACATTAATTCCCTGTATAGCAACATTTTCTGTAATTTTTGTTTAGGAGTTCTGATCAATAATTAGGCCTTAGTCTCAAATCGGGCACTTTTGCAATTTCTGAAAATTAATAACTCAAGTTTCAAGTTCTGAGTCCGACATCCTAAGGTTGAATTTTTTTAGGCATGGTGATTTTAACTGTTGCACGAATTGTACGTATGATAATTCCGGCTCTGGTCGAAATTCAACTTAAAATGGCACAGTCTATAGTCTATACACAAACATTTACAGTATATACAAAACAAAATAATTAATCGTCACAAATTTAAAAAAAGTTACACCTACCATTGTTGATCAACTTGAAATACTGTCCGAGACACAGACACGCGGCTGGGAAGGAGACTAGAAATACGGCCAGACTAGTATTATGTCGCACCGAGTCGATAATTGAGCACCATATAGTGTCGAGCAAAAACTAGACTCCACACGCACCGTCCAGTCGAACGCCGAAACAGACAACTAAACTGATTTCGGCTCTAGTCGTCGGCAGTATACGTATAACACGCGCAGAGCGGTTATGACTAATACTTAGCAACATACATGCGTGCAGGCGCATACCAAATGGGTTGTGGAATTGGTGAGACGCCTATGGCGGGAAACCGCAGGTTACTTATGGCGCCATAATGTTTCCTCGAAAAATATTGGTCATTGACTTTAATGGTGGCAGGCCATTAAAAAAAAAAACGGAATAAAAAATGGCGGGACGATTTATGTCATTTCGCACGAACAGATTTTTTTGGGGGTAAGACAAATTGCTGTTGAGCCACTTCGATGTCCAAATTGCGCATGCGCACACCAATATTCAAGGAATCGTTACTTTGTTTATAGGCATAGATAAACACGGAGAACAAAACGTAAACAAGTCAACAACGTCTGGGCGCATGCGTCGCAACCGATACTGCGAATTGGAATGAAATGAAAACGAAAATGAAAGCATATCGGTTCACAAGTCAACACAAAAGCAAGAAATACTATCGCAATCATATCAGCTTCAAAGCAAGAAAGCCTTTGTGCATAAAAGTACGTATGTCCCCAACTAAAATCTATTCTGGGGTGGGGAGCTGGGAGTCGAAGCGACTTTGGAACGCCAACGTACAAAGGTACCATCACCCAGTTAACAGACAATATATGATGAAATGGCTAATAATTATAATTTGTTTAGTACATTTAATTATTCAACGTTTAAAGGGATCGTATACGTTTGGTAATTTGAGCCCACTGTTTGTTTCAATCCTATAAAGTTATAGATATATACCATAAAACTAACCAGTACAAATTTCTTTTCAAAAGGTGGTAGCGATTTTGAGATATTGCCGAAAATCTGGAGCGGTTATGTCTACGCTGGAAGAATAATCTGCATTGGAATACAATCTGAGAAACGTCACTGCAGTAACGCTTCTCAGATTCAATTTTTTGGAGATAAAAAGTTATATCTTTTTCCATAACCGCAGTACGTACTTCGACGTGAAAAGTTTCTAAAAATGCATTATACTATCCAAAGCTGCTGTACTTCTTACCAAGTTAGTTTTTATTGCCATTAATGTTTGGAGTAATTACCAAACGTATACGATCCCTTTAACGCGCATAAACATTTTGCAATGTCACCGTGATAATTTATTAGCTGGGACACTGTCATCCGGTCCCCGCACCGCACTCTGTCAACCAATCAATTAATCAATTAATAACAACGTTTATTTTCAAACTTTTCACTAGCAAGTCAAGTTAGATTTTCAGATAAAACATTAAACATAGATAAACAAATTAAAAAATATATATAGCACATAATCTGGAATTGTAAACTAAAGACTATTAATTAAAAGGGGATTATGAAAAGTTTAAGGTTGTTTAAATAAACTGAGGCTTTTTGTAGAGAACAGCCTGACACAGACAATCAAATGATGGTCTATATTATACAGACGATAGGAATGAATATGAACGAACGGACAAGGGACAGAAAACAAAGAAGACAAAACAAACAGATGGAAGGGACAGCGATGACTGAGATAAGCAGACAATTCCAATGAAGATAAGTAAATATGATGAAGATATCACATTAACACTGTAGCAATAATGAGAGGAGCCTAGGAGAGAAGCAACATTACTCATTGTGACAGGAACGCGCGCCTTTTTGTAAGACGATTTAAAACGGCCCACAGACGACAATGATCTAATGATGGAGTTCCATAAACGAGAACCAGAGAAACGGAGAGTATAAAAGCAGAATATAAGGTGTTCACCCCAATTTTGTACCCTACTTTCAGAAAGATTTCATCTGGCGTGGGTTCGACTTTTCATCAGAACCGACATGGTCTAACTAGTGATGAAGTAAAAAAATTCTGTGAACAATTTACGATTTCTGAGTAACTCGTTTATTCTTGATTATTACAGCAAGTGCCATGCCCAAAAAAAGACACAAATAATAATTATAGATTAAAGCACGGATGACTTAAAATTGAATGTCCTTTTCATCTATACAATAATCGCATCAAAGCTACACACAAATATTTATCCACAGTCGTTATTAGATCTGAGACCTGATTACGTAATGGCTTTGCTTACACTATGTACTTTGCTGTGGGAGCGAAGTCGGGACGCCATACGAAGCAGGAACACACTATCACATAGAACGCGCACATGCAAACAAAGCCGGATGTCACCATAACCAATTTCATAAAACATGTAAGCACAACAATTTGCTTAGCATAACAATTTCTTCCTTATAGGGAAAAACAGGGTTACAAATCAAATTGTCAGGTGATGTTTACATGTGACTGATATTCAGCTAGTTTTTTGCTTAGCATGAAAAGCACATGCGGTGTTCTGACTGGTAACCTGTTTTTACTGAGCAAAACTTTGTTTGTGCTAAGCAAATTTGTGTGCTTACATGTTTTATGAAATTGGCCCCTGATCTTAGAGTTATGTTCTTCAATCACAGTGTAATTACTTCACAACATTGTATTCAATGTGATTAACAAAAATCATGCTGTATAAATTAAAAGTCAAATCACATTCATTATACGCTATTTAAAAATATCGTGTTTCGAAGAAAAAAATTGAAGCGGTAATTTAAAGTGTGGTAGAGAAAACAAATGACAGCTTCTTTATATTAAACGCAGTTAAAAATTATATGTTAACATCTTAACTTGTTCGTTCTATATAGAATATAAATCTAACCATAATCCATAGGATTTACATTACGACGGTGATACACCTTTATCGACAATAGTGTTACGACTATCACAGACAGTCGGAAGTATGTTTTTAGTTTTTCATCTTTATACAAATGATATATTTCATATGTGAAAATTACACACAAATGGTGCATAGACCAATAAAATAATTGTTTATGATCGTCAGTTATAAAACTTCCATTCTATGTTTGAAATAGGATAAGTGATTAATCTACAATATGCAATTTTCCGCGATTTCAGGGCAAAGTGCCTCTTTAAAATTGTGCATGGTTATCGTTTAAAGTGGCAACTGTTCTCAAAGTCTAAATAATGGTACTTGACTATTTGAAGCTCTGTGAACGCTGTATATTCCGAGGAAATAACATTCTAAGATTTCAAAATGTTGAACCATGGAAATGTTCAAAAATGAGTCTCAGCATTTTCTTAAAAATGACAGCTTGCCATAAGTAATTATTTTACAAAGAGTTTAGAGTCATGAATATCTTACAATTTAGTTTGGTTACATTTTGGAAAGTTGCAAAAAGGTATACTATCCCTTTAAATCTGAAAGTCACTAAAAACTAACCAGTATAGCGGTTGTCTTCTTTATTTGCCAATAATACCCGGAGGTCTGCTCTGGGACGAAGTACTTGGGAGACGCATGCAGGCGCACGCAACGGGAACGGACAGTAACTTGAAGTCGTATCTGAACAATCCGCCCAAGCAGCCATTTCGACTCAGCACTTGCATTCGGTATCTCACCAGACGGCATTCCATGTCTTCAGCCTCGTCAGCGGCCCGGTCTAGGCAGCCCCGGCAACGGCACACGGCGAAGGGGATCACGCTTGGATACCGGTCGGGGTCGTAGTCTGTCTCGTAGATCCACGGGCAGGTGGTGGAGGCGCCGCCGCTGGTGGTGGTGCCGGTCTCGGGTCGGGACGACATCGCCGGCAGCTGCGGAAGAAAGCCCGTCAGATTAAAGGGCAGGATCCCGAATGACTCCTGGTAAGGATAGAAGCGACTCGCATCATCACCAGTCAAGCTGTGGATTAATTCAGTCAGTGGGCTTGAACACTCCGAGTCCGAGGGATCCCCGACGTCCTCAGCGGAGAGGGGCATGGCTCGCAGGGGAGACAGGACGGCCAAGAGGAGCAGGGCGGACACGCTAAGTGCCGCGGGGGACTTCCCCGGGAGCAAGAAGCCAAACTTCGGCTGCCAATAAGACGAGGTCGGTTGATCATTCTTTGCCATTTTCCCTGGATGTGCTAGCAATGAGAATTATATGAAACTGGAACGTTGAAGCAAAGTTCTCGTATAGAGTCTGTGCTATTCTAAGCAGCTCCCTTGACGCAGAGTTGGTTGAATGTGAATCTAAGCTCAGTAAAGAGGTTTTGATAATTCTCGGTGTAAAACTGTTCTACTTTTAAGCTTTTTTTCCCAGCCACAGAAATAGAACCATGACGGCATGTTTTTTTTGTATACTTCAAGATTGTCTTTCACAAAATCCCTCTTAAAATAATTTTTTGTTTAAAGAAAGGCTTACAATAATGACCATTGAAGGGGCGTAACGGGCATCCTTGAGTTACGTAGGCGGTCGCGAACCGTACCTTGCCTGGGCGGGAAAGGGCAGTACATTTTCATACGTGGCCATTTGTTTCTACGTGGGCAAATTCTACCTGGGAGTGGTCACATCGCCTGCGTCCGGTATACGTAGAAAATGCAACAAATCGTCGCAGACCAAAAATTGTGCATGTCCAATTTTTCTCCACATAGGAACATGAAGGCTATACGCGGGTGTCAGATAGCTTAAAATTACTTGCGCAGTGCGCGCGGGCCAACCGCGGAGGGGCCACGGACGTACAACCCCCAAATCTCTACGTAGACCCCACGTTACGCCTACGCGGGTCGGATGAGAACGTGGCTTTACAGCACGCGCGGCGGACCAACCAGCGATGAAACGCCGCTTCTTGTTGGCTGAATTCGTGGGTAACTTTAAGAACGCCGGTCCTGATTGGCTACAAAGCTGCTGAGAGCACGCCCATTCCCGGATGTTTGTTAACTTTTGACATTTTAAGCCGGATCGTTTTCTTTTTCGTTTATTTACCGTCCCAGTCCGCGTTGTTTTCCTAGGTTGTTGGGAGTTTCTCTTCAATTATAACTGATCATCATGGTCAAAAAGCTAAATTTAGTTGTGTCTTTAATGACGTAACATCATTCTATAAATTCATGTTTTCGGAAAGAAGTTTTGACGTGGGATTTCGGGTAACCAGTTATATGTAGTTTTGAAGAAATAAAAAAAAAACACAAACAAAACATACATTTGAAATTCTGCCAAGTTCAAGTACTGCGTCAAGTAGTACTACAATCCTGGTTGGTCGTCAATAACGCCGAGGCTAGGCGCACACATGGATCTAAACTCAATCCTGGAGTGGTTGGTCGTCGTTAACTCAGAGGCTAGGCTATAGGCGCGCGCACACACACATGGATCCAAATTACTGACCTCTGGTGTAGAGGTCAGTGATCCAAACTCAAGGGCGGACTTTGCCAGTATCGGATCACGTGCACGTGTATACTTATGACGCCATAAGCCGCGTTCGCATTGGACTTAATATTGTCAAATGTTACGGTACGTGATTGTCAAAGTTCACGGTGTTAAATTCTCCGCTAGAAGCTTGGACCTGTACATCTTACTGTTGCGGAGGGTAAAATGGACAATTTGACAATGTTACCGCCTGTCCGCATTGGATTTAATTTGGTTAAGTTCTCCGTAGGTTCGTTACCAAAAAAACTCCAATGCGAACGCGACTATGGACGCAGCGAACTAACTGTGAACAGAATACTATAGTACATGTACCCAAACTCCGTCGAAATGGGTGGACGTCAAACCCTGAAGTTTGTTTAATCATTTCTTTAGCTTTTTGTTGAAAGCAAACAAGCTCTCGTGTCTAGTTCCCTTGTTATCCTTGTGGATTCAGAACGAGGCTCAGGCTGTAGTCGGGACACGTGTTATGACGACATAAACTTCCCCGATGACATGCCTATTTATGCTTGAATAAAACGATATACTATAGAAAAACATCTGTCCTGCGTATTTTCAACTTCGTATCCGTGCCGGTTTTTTTTTAAACACAGTTACGACACTGGGATTAATGCGCTTGGGTGATAGGTATTTGTACTTCGTGGCGATTTCTGGGTGGATTGTCTGGGTGTGGTTTTTTTGGAGGAGGGGTTGGAGGTCGACCACTGTTATTGGTGCGTTGTCGTCTGTCTTTTTCCAATGCATTTATTTCTAACCACGCCCCTTTTTTGTGTTTGTAGTTTGGACAGCGCAGTCATTTGCATATTTCCACCTGCAACTATAACGCGCCTACATGCCCAGCTGTCTCCACAAAACTACCATGGCAACGCAAAAGCGAGTCCTCGTGTGGAGCACGCCGCGATCTCTTTGCCACCGCCCTCATGAGGGCGCTGTCACAGCTCCCGGATTTGCTGGTCGTCCACGGGTACCCGTTGTTGTAGGGTCTTTAACACTGACCTCTATACATGGACAGATCATCCATTGTTTCATTTTGAAGTCGGCATGCAGAGAAGTGCAACATGGCGGACCCACGAAGTCACTCTGTGAGCCAATGAAATGTCCAGGTGTAGAGTTCAGTTGGTTGGTAAATCCACTGACCTCTACAACTGGACATTTCATTGGCTCACAGCAGTGACGCCATGTTGCACTTCCAGTTCGCGCCGACTTCAAGTGTTAGCACAGCAGAATATGGACAATGATCCGTCCAGGTGTTGAGGTCAGTGGTCTTTAACGACTGCGGAGGTACCGGGTTTGGGTGTGGCCGGTGTGAAAGGTAATTCTGTCCCCCCTGGTAAATGTGTCCCCCCGGACAGACTTACCAGGCCGTGACCCGGTAAATCTGTCCGGGGGGGGGATACATTTACCTAGGTATTTCTGTCCCCCTCCAGGTAATTTTGTCTCCCTGCCCAACGTTAAACGTGTCCCCCTGGTAAAATTGTCCCGTGCAACGTCACAAGTCTAGCACCCACTAGACGCAACAACCAGTGTAGTACAGGTTCACCCCTTCATGGTGCATCATTTGTGGCAGACTGTAGGATGTGTAGCGTACTACAAATTACAGGTGGTCAAAAGTGCTGCCACAAATTCGTGCTGGGTATACAGAATTTGTACGCGTGCAAGAAGTCTGAAAATACTGATTACCGCTAATTTCCCTTTCGCGCAGAAACGTAGATCGGTTGATTTAATTAATACAGTTATTTATATTTTTATTTTTATTTTGATAAATCGATGAAGGGAACAGAAGTCCAAATAATAAATACCATGTGGGCTTTTCATTGAAATAACATCAAAATAACCACTTATGTGTGGAACATTGGGGGACAAAATTACCTAGAGAGGGGGCAGAATAAACTGGAGGGGGACGGAATTAACGGCTCTAGGGGGACACTTTTACCTAGGTAATTCTGTCCCCCCGGACAATTTTACCGGGGGACAGAATTACCGTCCACACCGGCATGGCCACTGAAGGTTAGTGTCAATATCAAATCATGGAAGGAAATATGCGAGCGGCCGTATACACTGACAACGAGCTTTCATTGTCGGGAAAAAAATTGGCGAGTCGTTGGGATGGCGGATGGAAATGATACCCGGCCGAAGGCTACATTCACGCCGTTCTGATGCATCATCCTTTCAAATCGATCACTTCACATTAGAAATTAGTCTCTTATTTTCAAAATGATGTCTAATTTTACCTGGTGAATCAAGCCCAATAATTAATTGCAAAGCCTTGGCTGACATGTACGACTACGTCACTACGAGTACGACCCATGGCCAGCCAGCGCACGTAGTGTTAGACAACGACGAACTGCTCGCGAAGCCCGCGGAAGCCTTCCGGCTGCTGTGCCAAGCCATCGGAGTGCCTTTCAGCCCGGACCTGCTGCGCTGGGATCAAATCAAAGACGACCCCCCCCCCCCCCCCCCCCCCCCCACACACCCCTTCAACTTGCTAATGCCGAACATATGTGGAGTAACAATAAGACTGTTGTCGGGGTCTTCAAGACTGCTTTCGAAAGCAACTGCTTTCGAAAGCAACTGTTTTTAGTTCAATCGGGCAACATCCGCTGTGGGGAAAATGAACTCCAACCACACTCAACAATCACGAGTTGCCGTATCACAACTATCGCTTAATAATTATTATCACCGCTTAAAGGAGGAGAATAACAGTTTTCCGATGAAAACCAATTGAAAAATTTAGCTCCATTTTGAGAAATTACGTCGTTTTAATACCTTAAAGGGATCGTATACGTTTGGTAATTACTCCAAAAATTAATGGCAATAAAAACTTAGTTAGTAAGAAGTACAGCAGCTTTGGATAGTATAATGCATTTTTAGAAACTTTTCACTTCGAAGTACTGCGGTTATGGAAAAAGATATCACTTTTTATCCCCAAAAATTTGAATCTGAGAAGCGTTACTGCAGTGACGTTTCTCGGACTGTGTATTCCAATGCAGATTGTTCTTCCTGCGTGGACATATCCATAACCGCTCCAGATTTTCGGCAATATCTCGACATCGCTACCACCTTTTTGAAATGAAATTTTTACAGGTTAGTTTTATGGTATATAATCTATAACTATATAGGATTGAAACAAACAGTGGGTTCCAATTACTAAACGTATACGATCCCTTTAAAGGAGGAGAATAACAGTTTGAAAACAAATTGGAAAATGTGGCTCCATTAAAAAAAAAAACTACGTCGTTTTAATATCTTTTTATATACAGTGCCGTCGTATCAATATCACTCATTACGCATTACATTACAGAGTAAACAGCAAATGATTTAAGAGCCTATAAACTAAATAATGTGTGGTTTGTGTAATAGGGAGGAATTTCACAGCAAGATTTTGAACAATTATTTGGTTGGTTACTTTGTAGATAATTGCGAAAGTGTCTTTTTTAAACTGACCTCTTTCGCTATAACACATGAAAGTTGATTTTACCCAATCATGTATAAATAATTGTAGGCCTATTAATATGAAAATGTCAACGTAAAAAAACAAAAACATACGAAGGTTTAATTTGAGCATTCGACCTTGTGTTTTTCTTATTTTAGTCCTCTACACAGAAAGCAAAAGTCTTGATGAACCAGAGCAAGTTTTTTTTAGGATTTCGTGACGTCACGTGTTGTCATAGTTTGTCATTAATAATCTAAATGGTTTTTTTGTTTGTTTTTCTAGTCTCGTTATGTTGAATGTGTTGCACACACAGAGTGTTGGCAAAGAAATTGAGTAGGTTTTACTGAGAAATGAAATTATGTGTATAAATGCAATAGACTGGTGCTACTTTTATTTACCTAAATAAATTTCGTATGACATGGGGAACAAACTGGACTTCAAGATAATCCTTCCCCTTAGAACTTCGCACATTTTTTTTTTTATATTATAGCAAATTCGTAGCCTGTTTTTTCCCATTAAATATCACATTCCATTTCCTATACATTTTGCTCTAAACGTTACAAAAATAAATCGTATACAAATATAAATAATTATACAAAAATAAACAATTTAGATTATTCTGCGATTATTGCATATATTATTGAAATTAACCATTGAGGTTACTCCATCCACAGTTGACAGCTAAATATGGGGCATAAGGCCGATGGTACTCCTCTTATCCCTGTAACTATACATACTACACAACCTACACTACATTACCTAACACATCTCCCTAAATATATCTGCAAAGAATTCCTGAGATTCAAGGAACACAATGACCACCACAAAAGAAGCTTGGATCCCGTCTGCTCCATATCTTATTGCATTATGTATGACTCAACAATCAAAATTTCATTTCTATTTTTATTTACCATAAATTTTACTCGCCCACATTCTCTTATTCCACATTAAGTTAAACCTCTTATTTTATTTTACCACCGTGATCGACTTTACCACTTTCATTGATCCTACCTTAATAGCTAATTTCACACTTTTCAATTTTCGACAAGTAAGTGATTGGCAGGAAGCCAGTTTTTAATTATTTCAGTGTTTCTTTCAGGTGAATCCTTTTGTGAAAGCCGGGTCATGTTCCATACTGGATCGTGGGTTAAGGTTGTTTGTCATAATCTGTTTGTACCATCTTAGTTTAAAACCACCAACCAGCCACTACGGCCGGTTTTCCAGACATACGCAGGCGACTGGTACGGACTCGTATGTGACTTCGTAATCGTCGAGCGAGTCTGTACAATGCGGACTGGCCGTCTGTACGCGCCGCAGTACGGCGACGGTGTAGTTGTGAAGGTGGCAGCTGCCCGTCAGACTATGACGGCAATTATTACCGTCCGGGTTCGTGCAGCGCGCGAAGGGTATTCGGCGCGGGATGCGATCGGCGTCCTCGTGATAGTCGTACCCCCAGGAACACTGGCAAAGTTCGGCGGACGGAACCGGGCTTATCGGCGGCTGGGGGCTCCACGACACGGCCACACTCAGCCGGTTCGCCTGCCTCTTGCTTGGCCGATCTCGGTCTTTCTTGTCCCCGTGTCGTGCCGGGGATTCACCGCCCTCAAGCTCGTCCGGTCTCGCCAGCTCCCGGTCCACGGTGCCGGGTCGTTTACCGCGTCTGGGTCGGCTGTTGCGCCGGGTTTTGCTCCCGATTCCAGGCGTAACGAAGGAGGTTAGGAGCAGGATAATGCCAAGCAGACAAGCGAGCCTGACGACGTTAATTTTAAACTAGACACAAGTAAAAAGAAGATTGATTAGTAGTCTTCTTTTAAGGATAATCTGACATTGTTAAAAAGCTTAGGTGGAAGATTAATTAAAGACTATTTTAAAAGGAAACGCTAAATAAGGGAAATATTGTTATTGATATATATACTAGTTTTACCTGTATAAAATGTTTACGTATGTTCTTATGTGATAGTCTGTTCTTACTTAGTCTGGCGTCTTGACTTCGGTACCATGTGATAGTGCATAAAGACAAAGCCATTGCGTCATTAGGGCCGGTTTCCCAAATCCCAGGTTAGACTTCGTTCTGACTCTATCACTATTGCCAAACTGCAGGAACGAAGCCAAAGACGGAGACAAAGTTGGGGTTTGGAAAACGGCCTAGGTCTACAGGGCTTAAGTTGACCTGCTTCCTGTATCATAAAGCCAGAGTGCGCATGCGTTTATATCGAATGACGACAATTGAGGACTTTTCGCAGCCCTATTAAAGCGCATTACTTGTTTTTATAATGAAGCTACATGTATTTTGGAGAGAACAAAAAAAATAAAATAATAGAAGGTATTTAGACAAGAAGTTGCAGTTTCGGCCAGTTTCCAAAATAGAAATTGACAGAATCGTTCAGTGAATTATGGCACTATACGGCCAATGTTTTTTTGTCACTTGTGTGTAGGTGTTTTTTTTGTTTTGTTCAATGGCCGGGCTTTCGATGGCAATTCCCCATATAAGGCGAATTGGTGTCTCATCGAAATAGAGAGCATTGTAGGCCGCCTAGTCTTTACATACACAAGGCATGGACATTACTACATGGATAAAGAAAACACATGATATCATAACTAATAAAACGCAATTAGTTGGAGAAAAAATAGCTTTAGTTATCATCCCACCTATAATTAAATAATTATAATGCAGTGGCAAAGAAGAACACGAGCCAAATATCAGAGTTTAAAACAAAAACACGATTGGTTTGTATGGCAAGAATCTTTTGGGTAACATAATTGAAACGTCATTCTTACAACCGATAATGTAGTAACGTAATGTCACACAAATTGATCGATACTGTATCACTTACCGATAATGTCACACAAATTGATCGATACTGTATCACTAACCGATAATGTCACACAAATTGATCGATACTGTATCACTTACCGATGATGTCACACAAATTGATCGATATTGTATCACTATCACTAACGGATAATGTCACACATTGATCGATACTGTATCACTTACCGATAATGTCACACAAATTGATCGATACTGTATCATTAACCGATAATGTCACACAACTTGATCGATACTGTATCACTAACCGATAATGTCACACAAATTGATTGATACTGTATCACTAACCGATAATGTCACACAAATTGGTCGATACTGTATCACTAACCGATAATGTCACACAACTTGATCGATACTGTATCACTAACCGATAATGTCACGCAAATTGATCGATACTGTATCACTAACCGATAATGTCACACAACTTGATCGATACTGTATCACTTACCGATAATGTCACGCAAATTGATTGATACTGTATCACTTACCGATAATGTCACACAAATTGATCGATACTGTATCACTTACCGATCATGTCACACAAATTGATCGATATTGTATCACTATCACTAACGGATAATGTCACACACATTGATCGATACTGTATCACTTACCGATAATGTCACACAAATTGATCGATACTGTATAACTAACCGATAATGTCACACAAATTGATCGATACTGTATCACTAAACCGATAATGTCACACAAATTGATCGATACTGTATCACTTACCGATAATGTCACACAAATTGATCGATACTGTATCACTAACCGATAATGTCACACAAATTGATCGATACTGTATCACTAACCGATAATGTCACACAAATTGATCGATACTTTATCAATAACCGATAATGTCACACAAATTGATCGATACTGTATCACTAACCGATAATGTCACACACATTGATCGATACTGTAACACTAACCGATAATGTCACACAAATTGATCGATACTGTATCACTAAACCGATAAGGTCACAACAAAATATTGACCAGGGGCCAAATTCATAACAAATGTAAGCACACAAATTTGCTTAGCATGGAAATTCTTGCTTAGGAGGAAAACAGAGTTACAAATCAAATTGTCAGGTGATGTTTATTGTTTGTGACGGGTATTTAGCTGGTTTTTGCTTAGCGTGAAAAGAGTTTTAGCTGGTAACCTGTTTTTAATGAGCAAAACTGTTTTTGTGCCAAGCAAATTTTTGTGCTTACATGTTTTTTGAAATTGGCCCCAGGTAAATTGGCATACATTTCAAAGTGAAGAAGGAAATTGAACAAAAAAAAGGCGGGATATGAACCTGCGAACTTCGGAATATCGGATCCGCGCTCTACCAACTTAGTTGGTAAAGCGCCGGTCCGATATTTTGGAGGTCGCAGGTTCAAGTCCTGCCTTGCCAATTTCTGTGTTCACTTTCAAATTTAGGCAAATTTATTTAGTCAGTTTCCTTTGTGGTTTATTTGTGTATAATAAGATAAAAAGTCGTATCCTCATTGAGTGATCCCCACAATGTCGCTTTCCCAGGTTGTATCGTAAAATCAGGCGTGATTCCTAGCCACACGGAATTCTGGTGTTTATGACTTCTGACTAGCGCCCCCAAACAAGGATACTGACAAATTGGGTGACCGCCAACATAATTGGCAAGATAGCCCAGTTGGTTGATCGCTGGTCCGGTAGGTCGCGGGTTCAAATTCCGCCTTGCCAATTTCTTTGTTCACTTAAACCAAATTAAACAAAATGTTGACTGATATCAACGTTACTGTTTACTGTCATTCAATTTGTTGTTACATTATCGGTTAGTGATATCGGTGATTATCGGTCATTTTGTGTGATATTATCAGTTGGTTACTGCATTATCAATTGTAACAGTCCTCCAAACATGATTTATAATATCCTTAACAATAAAAGAGATAAATTTAATCTCACCATTTTTGTTGTTGTCGATGTTTTTTTCCCCAATAATGTCGACAAATTCTGTACCTGTTGCGAGTATACGGCTGTCGTTTCCTCTCGCTAGTCTAGTCTGTTGCCGAGAAACAGCGCAAGTTCTCTTTTTTATACATCTCCCTTAGGCCTACGATTGCAAGATCCGCTATAAACCTATCTTCCATTTTCGTCAGAGCGCGGCTATTTTCATTGTCCTTCCGTTTGACTGGTTGCTATACCTGAACAACCATGAATGCTTCCAAATTTGGGACAGTGTTGTTGTTAAGGTTTCTGAATTTTTTAAGAAAACACCACACGATTCCCACGTTGTGCCCTGTTTAAAATAATTATTTGTCAGCGTACGTCACACGCAGTATAATAATTATTAGTCAATCCATATGAATCTCATTAATTTAAAGTTATCCAAATAAATCCTTCACTCTAAATAAAAGAAGTGTCGAAATCGGCTGAGTAAATGTGTTGGGTACAAAAGTTGGGTACTTTCTTAATTACCCAATTATGGGTTCAATGGCGATTTGACCAGTATTCGACCTTTGACCTTTTGATTGTGCTTTTAAAAATGTTGCAGTAGTGTAAGAAAGAATATTTGCCCTAGCTACTAGGTCAAGTTAACCTACCTTGCAGCGTACAACAAAATAATAGGAAATTATTGCCTCGAAATGGGTACAATTGGCCCATGTTGCTTTCTCGAAATGACGTCAACATTCAAGATGGCGGATCGTATAGAGTTGCGATCGAACGTGCTGCGAAGATTGCGATTCGAAATCGCCGATCCCTCGGTTTACAGGTTGTTATTTACGTTTGTTTACGATGTACAGATCAATAAAATACGTTGTTGTGAAAACGTGGGTGATATTCTGCATTTGAAATATGTGATATTTGTGGTATAGACTAGGAGCAAAGTTGTGAAAGCCCTGTAAATAAGAATTTTGCTCAACACCTACTACATCCCAGGTTTGACTTCACAATATGGAAGAACATACCCTACTGAACACTGCTAGGTAGTATGTGGCTTCAAATTGTGGTATCACTTTTGAGAAAAACTTGGTTTTTGAGGGTAAAAAGTTGGCATTGTTCTTAATTTGGCACCAATTGTTAGTAAACAGTCTAGTCATATATTCATAAAAAAAAAAAAAAATGAAGCATTTTATTTTTTATATATCTAAATATCTTATATAAATTATCACAACTATCATTTAAATATTTTTTACATTTCATTTTTATAAAGTACATACTAAAATGTGAAATAATTTTGAAATAAGAAAAAAGAAAACTTGTACGAGGCTACTTCCCAAGATTTTTTTTAAAGGTTATCTTTTAAAGGGGCGTGGCCACGCCCCTTTGTCTCCTTAGACCATAATTATTATTTTTTAGCCAATGAGGAACATTTGAGTCATGAACTCATTAAACAGCATCATTTGCATGAACAAAAGTGATGTTTATATGCTTTCATTGTGTCAAACTTATCTTAAATTTGTTTTTTTTATTATTTTTTATCAAATTAATTTTTTTGTAATATTTTTTGATAGCAGCGCTAAATTTATACCACAATTTGAGTCCACATACTACCTAGAGATGTTCTTCTAGGTCTATTCCACCAGATAAAGCAATCGAACCTTAGATGTAGTGAGAGTTGAGCACCCACTTTTATTTTTGGTCCGTGCTCCTAGTCTAGTAGAATAGGGTTAATGAATGGATTGCGGTGTCACATTGTAAACAACGTATACATGTCATGCGTGTACTGTCGACAGTCCTCATGTCAGTTTAAATGACTTCAATATTGCATGTATAAACTGAGAAAGATATTTCAAGTTGCATACAATAATAATAATATTGCATTTCCCTTATATTTTTCATTCCAACCACTGATGATAATATTATAAAATATTTGACTCCAAAGGTAATTAGATAAAGAGTTTTTAATTCAAAAATTAATTTAAAATCATAATTAGCACATTTTGCAGTTGCTGTTATCAAGAAAGAACATTCTGACTAATAATAATATGCAAATTTTTCTTACAAGAGACCAAGTTCTATATAGTTGTGTTGCACACAAGGCTAAGTCAATTTGAACAACTAACGTACGATTGATTCTGTTCAACTTGCAGATTGTGATTTTTTGGTTGTTGTAGAACTTTCTCATTTAAATCTCATTTTGTGGCCATTGTAATTGAACAAGACACAAAAATAACACAAAATATGATATGCTAATTTCTGTCAAGATACCAACAAATGTAGGTTGAAGTCTGTGTATTTGATTCACACATCAGCTGTTGTTTTGATTGTTTTGATTTTCCTCAATTGGTTGTAATTTTGTATAGCAGTTTGCTATTGTTTTAAATTGAATTAACTATAGGTGTGTAGTTGCATGTGATATATCTTTAAACTTTAACACTGGTGGGTTCTTTTCATTGACGATCGATTCTGTTTGAGCGTTAGGATTTTGCCTTTGAAAGCGTGAAATTTAGCACACAGTTAGAGTATGTCACGTGAAAGATATTTGGCCTTTATATTACAATAACATTGACCAGTCGGGGCGCATGAAATACATAATAATAATAATGCGTATGGACCGAAGTCCTAGTGGTTGACAGCTTTAGTTCGAGAGGTCTTATTTCTCTTAGCCGGATCACCACGAGAAGGTAGCTGTCTTGATCCTCCAGAAACACCGGGGCAAACCCCTTCTCTTAGCGATAAGTTTTTCTGGGTTCTTTTACGTGCATTACACAACACACGGGACCTCCAGCTTTACGTCCCATCCGAAGGACGAAGCAACAGTGGTTTAATTGGCTTGCTTAAGGACACATGTGTCAAAACCAGGACTCGAACTCACGCTCTGCGGAACAGAAAACCGGGTTCTTAACCGCCCGGCCACGACACTCCACAAAATAATACATGTATAAATGTGATTCCAAATAAGGGTATTTTTAAGTGAGGCGTGTTTTTTTTTTGTAACGACGCAGTCACCGAGTCCGCCAATATTAGACGAGTTTGATAAACAACTTTACAATAACATACCTTTTAATAGTTCAGAATGACGTGAATGTTTTTTTTTATATCACTGGCAAAAATATGAAATGTTTAAGAAAATATCTGATTTATTAACACGATTTCACAATTCTACTGCATCGCCCACGAAACGGAAGCGCAATTGCATGCAGCTGGCTGTGCAGGCCAAATTCGCTGCCCACCCGATTTTGTTTTTAAAAAACCGAACTGTTGATGTTGGCAACGGTTCAGGGTGCTAATATTGCTGAAAATACCGGTAATTTTGAGGGTTCTACCTGAATTGATGCCGCACGTACGTTTGCTCATGTTTCATTTGTTTAATGTTTCATTAAAAAAAAGACAATTAAATAGTCGCAATATTGTTGACGAACTGATTGTAACGTGTTTCCAAATCTACATACGACGTCGTGCGCAAAAGCGAAAGTGTATCCCAGCCACAAACTATACAAACTTGTCTTTGTTTCAAAAGTAGAACACTAATTATGTCATTATATTTTCTTTAAGTATAAGACTATAGTTTGGTTTGCTTATAAAAAGGATATAATTGCTACACACACGAGCAGACGATCAGCTGTTGAGTTCATTTGAGTTTGTTTCGTTTGTGTTGTGAAATTAAATGTTGTACTTGAACGTTTCGCATATCTTCATTCCTGACTGCTGAGCTTGAAGACAGAGGGCGCGCATATCACCCTTCGCCCTCAACGTACGGCAAAGACCATCGGATAGGACGTCTTGGCTCTCTCGGCATTTTCACGTCACTCGGACAATTCCGGGCAGATTTTGTGTGGCATTTGCATGCGCGTGTGACGTTGCGCGCCGTAATCGCGTGACGCAACACGCATTACACATCAACGCAGATTCACTGCAGCCGATATCACGAAACCTAATACGCAATGGCGCAAGCCCCCTTGCGCCACAATTTTTTGCTGCGCAACATTTTGCTTACGACAGTTTTACGAAAGTTTGACAGTGCGTAAGTCCACGGCCCACGCAACAAATTATGGCGTAGCTTGAGCAGTCAGTGGCGTAAGATGTGGGGTATAGCGACTTATTTAATGACCTATTTCACCAGCAAATCGTAATTGACGTGGAGCCCGTCATTGTTCAACTTATTAAGCTTGATAAAAGTTTTATGATTGAAGTAAAGAAATCACTATTTTACCCGTGACAGAATAGTTAACGTTGCCGCACGATTCCGCGGGAAATCATTATTAAATTAGGTCAGTGCTCTTTGACAATTTATACGTGGTTGTTTGTTTATTACTGGGTTTGGCAAGAATTTAATTCGAGAAAGAAGGTACATGTTACCTGACTAACCAGCTCATTACTGAAATATAAACTTTCTCCAGTGCGCAAGCGTTATTATTTTGTTGACCTGCCTGTTGAATTTTATATAAGAGGTCACACGCTGTTCAAATGCAAGATAGCCAAGACGTTCTTTTTAGTGCGCTGGTCTTCGGCGTACGATAGAGGGCGCCCGCATATGCGCGCGGGGAGGACGTCTTGGAACAAAGACTACATAGAAAGGCGCGCCTGCCAACGCTGCACTTGTCGTACGTGTACTCCCATTCACTTGGGTCGCCCCCATTATAAGTAAAAGGTAAGTCATTGTTTGAGCATTAAACGACATTTATTTGAAGTACAACTTGAAATATTTTTATTTGATTGAACGAATTAAAATTCGCGTATTGTAAAATCTATGTTCTTGATAAATTACCTACAGCAAATTGTGCATTCGGACAATTATTGGTAGAGCCCACCCCTATTTCCAGTTGCAAATGGACTACGCCGTCCCAGATCCGTGCAATCCGATTGGCTGACTAATTGATTGACCTTTAACCGCGGGGACTTTAAAACACAGTGCAGGCTGCAATTACATTATTGATGTACACAAAGCGAACAAAACGGACACGGAGATAAAAACAACTTCAGTTCAGAATAAGTTGGCAAACCGACCAGTGGACCGCCAAGAAAACAAATTTCTTTATCACTGTTGCTCATTGCACGTAGTGACGCACTGCTCTAGTCTAGCGTGTATATTGCATGACTTTTGTTGGAAAAAGTAAGTGTCGCTTCAACCATGGAGAAATAAGCTTCAACAGTCTGTGTACGTACATGCAGAGATGTAGTCGAGTCCATCACAAGTCCCTGCAAGTCCCTGCAAGTCCATCACAAGTCCATCACAAGTCCATCACAAGTCCATCACAAGTCCATCACAAGTCCATCACAAGTCCATCACAAGTCCATCACAAGTCCTTCAGTTCCAATTCATATCGCAAGCTATTCAAATCAGCTTTGACAAAAGCATTCCTTTGTCATTGTTCATCTAGTTACTTGTGACTGCCTTTATGAAGGGACTTGTGACTGGCTTCACGAAAGGACTTGTGAACGGACTTGCAGTTGCAGGGACTCGACTACAACCCTGCGTACATGTACTAGGGACTACACTAAAAAAGTGTACGACGACTCTAGTCAGACTGTACACAAAATACATCTTCATTAAAGCCTAGTTATTATAGAGTGCCCATGTTGCAATCTGACGCTGTTTTGTCTTCTTCATACTCATCCTAAATGAAGGAGTACACAAATGTTGAAAAGAAATGAACTGCGACAGAGAAACAGAAACATTTCCAATTTTGTTAGGATAAACACGACACGGGATTGAACCATTTAATTCTACCTCCATTGATAGATGCTTGAACCATCCAGCACTCGGCAGCAGGTTTCGCCCAGCGTTGTGTTTAACCCCGGTCCAGAGGAAGTTTAGTGTGAAAAGGGCTTTTACAGAAGCTATACAAAGTGGTTCTTGTAAAATGTGCAACGTTCTAAATTCAATCCTATTTTCAATATTTACAGATGGCCGCAGAGTGTTCATATGCCCAGGGTTCCGTCTACCATCTGGCTGGCTATGATCCGATGCATCTACCTGCGATTCTTGATGTTGTGAAGAAACTGCCGTGTTTCCAAGATATACCTTGCGGTATTATACATTTTTGTTTTTATTATTAATTCTTTCTGGTATTAATAAAACCAAAGATCCTTCAAAAGCACCCTAGGTACTAATTTTGAAATCTAAATTTAACGCATTTAAAGTGTATACAAAATGTATTGTGCTCCGCAGTTTTGTCCGAGATTAGACTAGAGTTTTCTGCGTCATCCCATACCCACTCTGCTAAAGACAGTAAAGTTTCAAAGTTGTTTTTGAAAAAAACCACTTTTTTTTTCTTTCTTCAAATCAGATGGAGATATAATCATCGTTGGTCCGGGACGCAATGAGAGTTTCGATGCTGCCGTGTCGGTCAAAACCCTGTCCCAGGTTCTAGTGGAGTTTCACCGGCGCCTGAAATCAAGCGGCCCAGGCAGCCAGACAGTTCTCTCGTCCGAGTCGCAGCTGGTGGTCGTACAGCTCTGCCTAGCGGAATTTGGCAAACAGGTTTTTTAAATTTTTCTTATTTACTTGTTTACTTTGTGCTATACTGGTACCCCTAGAACTCTGGGTCTCCCGACGCCCGTAGGGCGGAGCCCCATAGATAGAGAGGGTTTTTACAGGTTAACCGCCGTTAAACAATAGAAACCGTGCACAAATTCCGGGTAATAACTCCCCACTGCCGCACGGTCTACCCCAAGTAAAAATTTGTATGAGTACTTTATCAACTCACCCAGCTGTAACAAACCAAAAACCGGTCGAATCTTGGCCAATTTCTGTAAAAAAGATGAAAACTATGCCCGTTCCGCAAACGCGACTGTTACAAGATGGCGGATAAACTCGTGCGTAATTTCAAGCCGCATGCGCATTAGCCGTTTTTGAAACACAAGCTTCATCTTGCGCGGCCTTATCATACAGTTTAGCAATGCGCCAGAGGCAAAGCCACAATATACCAAAACCAGGGTTTGGAAAACAGCACCCATTGAACGATGTTATCCGCCATCTTGTAACAGTCGCGTTTGCGGAACGGGCATAGTTTTCATCTTTTTTACAGAAATTGGCCAAGATTCGACCGGTTTTTGGTTTGTTACAGCTGGGTGAGTTGATAAAGTACTCATACAAATTTTTTGTTGCGGTAGACCGTGCGGCAGTATGGAGTTATTACCCGGAATTTGTGCACGGTTTCTATTGTTTAACGACGGTTAACCTGTAAAAACCCTCTCTATCTATGGGGCTCCGCCCTACGGGTGTCGGGAGACCCAGAGTTCTAGGGGTACTATACTGGGACGTGTGGCCTTGCAGTTATTAGAGTCCCTAACTATCAGGAGCAGAGGGTGAGGGGTTTGAATCCAGCTGGGCTGCTGGCCATATGTTGTGTCCCTTGGGATGAAATTTCTGTACTCCGGTATTCTCCACAAACTGGTTTGAATAAACCTTTTGCGAGTTAACCAGTTCGCGCCGGGATTATTTTAACATCGCCGAGCCGAGGGGCGGGATTATTTTAAACGAAACTCGATCCAAAGCGTGTTCAGGCTGATAGTGCCGGGAAGCACACCCACGCATTTCCGGCCTTGCCCGCTGCTGACATACATTTCCGAACTTGAACTTGGCGTGTTTATGCGTCATCCGTTTTGAATTTGGGGACATTTGTGCGTTTATATACGTCATCCGGCACGAACTGGTTAAATTTGAATAACATCTGGTATACTGACTCATTGCTCAAATACGTGGCACATTTTATCTTTGAATTTCCCCGGACACTAGACCATTCCGAAGCTAGGGGTTGCTAGCGTAAGGCTTGCCCCGAATCACGCGATATAGGAGTAACGGTCTCTTTGATTTGGAGAATTCAAAAGTTTAAGTGTACCAAGCATTTCCAGCAAGTTCGTTGTACCAGATGTTATTCAAATTTAACTGACAAATAGCTTATTCCAAAAACCATCTATAGTGCTGGGGTAGTATTTTTTAATTTCTACTTTAACCCGTTTGACATTTTTCTAATTTCCTCTCTCAGAAATATGACATTTACGACACGGATGCGAGCGAGGTTTTCCGCATGACCCAAGAACTCAACGAGAGCAAACTCTCCGATAATCGCGATGGAAGCTCGCCTGACGAAATCTCTTCGACTCTGTTTTCAACGTCTCAGTCGGTGAGAGGACTGTACCAAGCATTCCTGTCCAGCAGTAACATGCTGGATGTCGTGGATGTCTTTCTTCAAGTCCGGAGTTTGCTGGAGAAGAACGTCGATGTTGCAGAGTCGTTTAGGAGGAGGACACGGTTGATAGTTCTGCGATGGCCGACCGAACCGCTGGAGGTCAGTAAAGATCTAAAACTTGACCGAGGTGGGGTACACATCAAGATTAAACTACTCCAAGGCATACAGGATTAGTGCATTTATCCCACAAATAGTCTGCAAACACTTACTTTGAATAAAGGTAGGATACACCATTGGTAATTGCTTGAATTATCAGGAATGGGTGGATGTAAAGGTAGGATACATCATTGGTAATTGCTTGAATTATCAGGAATGGGTGGATGTAAAGGTGGAATACACCATTGGTAATTGCTTGAATTATCAGGAATGAGTGGATGTAAAGGTTGGATACACCATTGGTAATTGCTTGAATTATCAGGAATGGGTGGATGTAAATGTAGGATACACCATTGGTTATTGCTTGAATTGTCAGGAATGGGTGGATGTAAATGTAGGATACACCATTGGTTATTGCTTGAATTATCAGGAATGGGTGGATGTAAAGGTAGGATACACCATTGGTAATTGCTTGAATTATCAGGAATGGGTGGATGTAAAGGTAGTATACACCATTGGTAGTTGCTTGAATTATCAGGAATGGGTGGATGTTAAGGTAGTATACACCATTGGTAGTTGCTTGAATTGTCAGGAATGGGTGGGTGTAAAGGTAGGATACACCATTGGCAGTTCCTTGAATTATCAGGAATGGGTGGATGTAAAGGTAGGATACACCATTGGTAATTGCTTGAATTGTCAGGAATGGGTGGATGTAAAGGTAGGATACACCATTGGCAGTTCCTTGAATTATCAGGAATGGGTGGATGTAAAGGTAGGATACACCATTGGTAATTGCTTGCATTGTCAGGAATGGGTGGATGTAAAGGTGGGATACACAATTGGTAATTGCTTGAATTGTCAGGAATGGGTGGGTGTAAAGGTAGGATACACCATTAGTAATTGCTAGAATTATCAGGAATGGTGGATGTAAAGGTAGAATACACCATTGGTAATTGCTTGGATTGTCAGGAATGGGTGGATGTAAAGGTAAAAACACCATAGGTAATTACTTGAATTATCAGGAATGGGTGGATGTAAAGGTAGGATACACCATTGGTAATTGCTTGAATTATCAGGAATGGGTGGATGTAAAGGTAGGATACACCATTGGTAATTGCTTGAATTATCAGGAATGTTTAACTGACCTGTTAGAAGTTTTTGTCTGGTAAGAAGTGTTTGAATCTTCTTGATTACGCAGAGAAAAATCTTGGAGCTCTTATTTGGCCAGACGTCCGTGACCGAAATCCAAGTGGAAATGTTGGATCAGAGAACGACGGAGCTTAGCAGCGGTGGGGAATTTCGACTCGAGGTTCACCAGAGAGGGTGGGAAACAGAGTGGGAGGATTCGAGCGAAGACCGGTCTTTTCCAGTGTCGACGCCAAAAACTCCAAGATCCCCCATTTCGTCTACGGAAGTGAGTCTGTTATTTCACTAAATGAGCACTTAGAGAGACAAATTAGCGTAAGTCTTTAGGTAATAAGGAGACAGTGACACTTAGGGAGACATTTCAGTGTCTATAGCTACCTTAAAAAACGATATTTGGGAGTTATTTTTGCTCTAGAACGACAGATTGGGGTCTAAATAGCATCTCGAAGATCTTGGAGAAAAGGGTTAGGGTAAACAAGTTTAGGACTGTTTTAAGTTTGTATACATCCCTATCGGGATGTCGTTTTTATCTATCTCCAAATTATTTTTTTTAAAACTTTTTGTTGTTATGCTGGGTCGCATGTTTCCTCCTTAGACTCTCGTGCAGCACGTCTTTCTGTCGTTCCTCAGTCTTCTGGTCAACTCTCGGGATGAGATCAGCCTAGCCAGATGCCTCAGCTACTCCCCCTCGGGCCTGAACCACAAAGGATTCACCGTCTTGAAGAACGCTGCAAAGATGAAAAATATGCCTATGTATCAAGTAGGTGAATTTCTCTTGCCCCATCGGCCGACCCACCTCCAATTCCCATGCCGCACCTTTTTCCCCACCCACCCCACCCCACCCCACCCCATGCCACCTCCACCAGTAATCCCCATCTCCACTCCTCCCCACCCCCATCTTCCCAACCCTGACCCCCAATCCAACCCCTGACCCAATCGCCGACCCAATCGCCGACCCAATCCCCGACCCAATCCCTGACCCAACCCATCTTCTCAACCCCATCTTCCCAACCCAACCCCCGACATGACTCTCGACCTGACTTCCCATCCTTGACCCGATTTCTGAACTCCGACCCGACGCCTGACCTGGAAACTCCTCGAAGTTTGTTTTCATGAAATGGTGGGAACCTTGAATGTACTACATTAGTCCATTTTCCATACGCTTGAATCTTTAGACCGCCGTGACGTACATAACCCGGTTGAGGCTCGGTCGCCGAGGCTACGCTTCAAGCTCCGAGATGGCGGCCCTGGCAGATCACGTCAAGAGCCTGGGGGAGTTTGTCACCAACGTCCAGCAGCTACAAGTGCTGGTGGAGGAGGTTCCAGACACAAGGTTCGTAGTTTTTTAAGAATTTCCGCCTTAAAAAAGGACAAATAGTTTCTCACTGTCATAACGGCCTGAAAACTGCCCAATTGGGCTACAAAACTTATTTTGAATGAAATTTTGTTAATCAGAAGTCGAACGACACACCAAATGCCTAAAAACTCTTCTCTGTCTTAACAAGTTTGTTTACTTCAGAACACGACAATCTTGATAAAATACGATGAAATGTTTTTCTTGAAAACTAAAATTGTCAATCTTGCACATGGAATATTAGACTGGTTTATTAACCAGTTCGCGTCAAGATTATTATGACATTGAGCGGGCCCAGATGCGGGACCTCGATCCGAGACAAGTTCAGGCTGACATCTGTGGGTAGCACACCCTGATATTTCCAGCGATCGCTCGCTGCGAGCTGGTTGCTGACAGATATATTTCTGGCCTCGTTTATGACGTTTATTATCTGTTTTTTATTCATTTTGAATTCCGAAAAAAACTTTGCGTGTGTAAACAAAGTCCTCCGACACGAACTGGTTAATATTACTCCTTTACTCGTTTGATTCTTTCTTCTTTTTTTTTTTCTCTCCGAATACAGACAATCCATTTCCAAGGTGTTGCTTTCCATCAAGAGCATCCTGTGCAAGACTCGAGGGACTGTCTTCCGGCAGGCGGCCGTGGAAAAAGTCTGCCAGAAATTGAGTAGTAAATTTGACGTTCTGCTGACGGCCTTAGATGAAAGGAATGAAGCAAGCACACCCAGGGTGAATATACAGTCAGCTCTCATTAATACAAATTCTGGTTATGGACCTATATTCACGAAGAAGCCATTTTGTTCGTGTTCCATGAATGTAATGCGGGTTCAGGCTGATGGTACCGGGAAGCACACCCGCGCATTTCCGTCCTTAACTTGCTGCTGACAGACATTTTCGGCCTTGCTTGATCGTGACGTGTTTATGCGTCATTCGTTTTGAATCTTGGGAAAACTTTGCGTGTATATACGTCCTCCGGCCCGAACTGGTTAACCAGTTCACGTCGGAAGCCGTGTATGCATGCACAATTTTTGTTCGCGATTCAATATGGATTATGGATGACGGATAAACACGTTACGAGCAAGGCCGAAAATATCTGTCTGCCACTGGTTGCTGCGAGCGAGGCTAATAATATCCGAGTGTGCTACCTACACATGACGGCCTGAACCTGTCTCAGATTGAGAATTTTTTTTGCGATTCAATATGGATGACGGATAAACACGTCACGAGCAAGGCCGGAAATATCTGTCAGCGACCTACTCGCAGCGAGCGAGGCCAAAAATATTAGGGTGTGCTACCCACAGATGACGGCCTGAACCTGTCTCAGATTGAGATTTGTAAAGAACTATCCCGCACCTGGGCCGGTCAGTGTCAAAATAATCCTGGCTAAGAGTCTATCCTGTTTTTATTTCTTTATTTACTTTTGTCCGTGTAGGCCGTAAATCAAGGAGGGAGCATGTTGGGCCGACGAACCCTCAAAGTGATCTTAGCATTCCTTGATCAGGAGGCAACAAGCCCCGCCCACCAAAGCCCCGCCCTCGGCTTACTGACTGATTGTACCCTGACGCAGGCTACACCCGTCCGAATGCCATCGTTACTGGCCCAGTTCAGGTACGGCGACATTTATTCGATTGGAATAGGCTTTAGGTTCTCAAACCAAATGGGCGTGCTTTAACGGACGTTATCTGTGAGTAAAAACCTGGGAAGTAGTCGAGTCTAGAGTTGTATTCAAGTCCCTGCAAGTCCTCTCTGAAAGTCCTCTCTGAAAGTCCTCTCTGAAAGTCCTCTCTGAAAGTCCTCTCTGAAAGTCCTCTCTGAAAGTCCTCTCTGAAAGTCCTCTCTGAAAGTCCTCTCTGAAAGTCCTCTCTGAAAGTCCTCTCTGAAAGTCCTCTCTGAAAGTCCTCTCTGAAAGTCCTCTCTGAAAGTCCTCTCTGAAAGTCCTCTCTGAAAGTCCTCTCTGAAAGTCCTCTCGGAAAGTCCTCTCGGAAAGTCCTCTCGGAAAGTCCTCTCGGAAAGTCCTCTCGGAAAGTCCTCTCGGAAAGTCCTCTCGGAAAGTCCTCTCGGAAAGTCCTCTCGGAAAGTCCTCTCGGAAAGTCCTCTCGGAAAGTCCTCTCGGAAAGTCCTCTCGGAAAGTCCTCTCGGAAAGTCCTCTCGGAAAGTCCTCTCGGAAAGTCCTCTCGGAAAGTCCTCTCGGAAAGTCCTCTCGGAAAGTCCTCTCGGAAAGTCCTCTCGGAAAGTCCTCTCGGAAAGTCCTCTCGGAAAGTCCTCTCGGAAAGTCCTCTCGGAAAGTCCTCTCGGAAAGTCCTCTCGGAAAGTCCTCTCGGAAAGTCCTCTCGGAAAGTCCTCTCGGAAAGTCCTCTCAGAAAGTAACTGGTTAAACAATGACAAAGGAATGCTTTTGTCAACAGTTCATTTGAATAGCTAGTGATTTGCACTGAGACTGAAGGACTCGTGATTGACTTGTGATGAACTTGCAGGGACTTGAAGTGACTCGATAATATGAATTTGGCGTATCCATGGACTACTAATACTTTTGAAATTTAGTTTTTTGACTCTGTGGCTCTTTTCTGTGAGCACAGTTTACGATGTAAATTGGTTCAATTTATGAATAATCAAGTATTATTATAATTCATCTACAGATCCCCCCTGGTAGCCAACCCCAAGTCGCCCGAGAACCTAGCGCTGAGAGACAGACTTATCGAACCAAAGGAGGTAAGACAAACAAAAATGAAAGTCTGAATGATGAACTGATAATATTAAAACCTTCTAGACGAAGGAATTGCCAGGATTTTAAGATAATTTGAACCGTTAGAAAATCTGTGGGACAACAGAGTTGAACGTTTGCTCATTATTTCGCCAACAGGAGACGAAACGATCGAAGATCTCGGGGTACAAGTCGGACATGGCGTGGGCGGAGCTAGACCACAGGAAACCCCTCCAGGAACGAAACCCGAACATCGAGGTCAACGCCGCGAGCCAGCCAACCTCCCAGCCGCGGATCAAACTCTGGGCCGAGACGCCGCCCCAGAAACGCCACCAGGCGCGAGTCTTCTCCCACGAGTTTGAGTCTCCGCCTGCTCGACCAACAACTGGGCGGGGCACTATTGACCACACCCCTAGGCGACCACACCCTAAAGTGGGCGTCGCTAGGATGACAGAGGCTGCGCTGGACAAAGAAAACCTGCCAGCGACGCTTGGGGAAGCGAGTAAGACAAAAGGGGCGGGGTTGACCAAAAAAGGGGAGGGGGTCAAGAGACGAGCCAAGAGAGTTCTGATGGAGGACACGGGGTGTGGTCAGCCGAGCAAGAAAGCCAAGAAGGGCGGGGCCGGGGGTCCGAAGAAGAAAAAACAGGTGGCGCTCGTTAAGGGCCAAAAAACACTCAACCAATTCTTTAGGTTGTGATCGAACCATTCAAAAGTACCGAATTTGTCATGTATAGTCGAATTTCTCAGGAAACTAATATTTAAATGGTAAACAAAATTGCCCAGTTTTGTCCAACATCCAAGACAAAATAACAGGAATATACATTGACTAGTCGATAGATGAAATGTGACTAGAAATGTAGCAAAATGTCATACTTTGTGTCACAATTGTACGGAATGAACCTGTGCAACAGTGGTTTTTTGTTAACTAAAGATTGATTTTTTTTTTCAACTTAAATGTAGGATACACCATTTGCAGATATCTCGGGAAAAAATTACTACCGAATTATTAAGAAATATCTTGCATATTTAAAAGTAAATAATGATTGTAGGCATCCAGCAAAATGATTGCGCTAGATATCCTGTAATTGTTCAGAACGAACGGGCATTGCAACAAAACAATAACAACAAGAACAAATGCCCGACCCCGGTTAAAAACAAACATCGTTTGTCTTGCTTTTTTCTCGCTTTTTTCTAGGCATCCATGATTGTAAAACTTTGAACAGGTCAGTTAAATGATATTTACTATAAAATACAACTCCCTCAAATCCAACCATTCATGATAATTCAAGCAATTACCAATGGTGTATCCTACCTTTTAAAAATCACAATTGTTTTCACAATTGTGACCCAGCACACCAAAATAAGGAAAAAGATTGGACTTTTTATAAGCTTTCTAATGATGCCCATCACAAGCCTGTAGGTCATAACTTTTAATAATAATTTAATAATTTTGGCCCATGATAAAAATGCAAGGCTAATCCCATACAATGTTATCAAAAATAGGCAAAAACTTTCTCACCATGTACATATCTTAAAAGTGATTTTTCAGAGGTCACACTTGTTCACTTTGAAATTTATAATTAAATTAAAGAAATGTCCATGAAGTGATGAACATTTGTGACGAACAAATAAACTATAATTTTAAAAATATTGTCAAAAGTTGGTTTTTCACAATTTTGCAAATTTAGAATTGCTTTTAACAACAATTATGTATATTTTGCTTAGTCTGTACGAGTATTATTATATACACATGTATTTCTAAAATGAAATCTTTTGTCCTTTTGTAAGTTGTGACTATTATTTTTCTTCAGTAAAAAGAATTCTTTAACTATTTTTAATTTTATTGTAAACAAAATGGTCAATTAAAATTGGTCAGTTATTGTAAAAAAAAAATTCCATTTCAGATTTTTTTTATTTTGGCCTATGAGAGGGAACTTTTAGACATAAGCTATTTAAAAATAATTGCACCATTGTTTTCATCGATTGTTGTTCCACTTGCATCAAAGATAATATTTAGGTCGTTTTGAGAAAAGTCACTTTTTGCCCAAATTTGATAATTATTTTTCTTCAAATTGTTAAAATAATACATTTCCCCCAAAAAATTATATTTTTTTAAACTCCTTCACAAGAAGCCTACAGGACAGGAGAAGCCATTTAAACTGGAATTTTGAAGAAATTCACGTTAAATAAAACATTTGGTAGAAAATTTGGGGGAAAAATCAAATACAAATATTTTTTTGGGGTAAAAAATAGGTCATATTTCACAAAATATTTACAATTTTAGCTTTGTTTTTATGGAATGATGTTCCTCATGCATCAGAGATGATATTTAAGACGTTTGGAGAAAAATCTATTTTTGGCCAAATTTAGAAAAAAAAGTGTATTTTTTTCAAATTTTGGCCCCAAAATATATTTTTTTAAACTCCTTCACAAGAAGCCTACAGGACAGGAGAAGCCATTCCAACTGGAATTTGGACGAAATTCACGTTAAATAAAACCTTTGGTCAAAAAATTTCAGGAAAAATCAAATAAAAATACGGTGTTTTTTGACAAAAATAGGTCATATTTCACAAAAATATGTACAATTTTAGCTTTGTTTTTATCAGAGATGATATTTAAGACGTTTGGAGACAAATTCATTTTTGGCCAAATTTAGATCAAAAAGTGGGTTAACCCCTTGTGTTTTTTTCAATTTTTGGCCCAAAATTATATTTTTTAAAACTCCTTCACAAGAAGCCTACAGGACAGGAGAAGCCATTCCAACTGAAATTTGGACGAAATTCACGTTAAATAAAACATTTGGTCGAAAACTTCAGGAAAAATCTAATAAAAATAGATTTTTTTTGACAAAAATAGGTCATATTTCACAAAATATTTGCAATTTTAGCTTTGTTTTGATGGAATGATGTTCCTCATGCATCAGAGATGATATTTAAGACGTTTAGAGACAAATTCATTTTTGGCTAAATTTAGATAAAAAAGTGGGTTAACCCCTTGTGTTTTTTTCAATTTTTGGCCCAAAATTATATTTTTTAAAACTCCTTCACAAGAAGCCTACAGGACAGGAGAAGCCATTCCAACTGGAATTTGGACGAAATTCACGTTAAATAAAACATTTGGTCGAAAATTTCAGGAAAAATCAAATAAAAATACGGTTTTTGTTGACAAAAATAGGTCATATTTCACAAAATATTTGCAATTTTAGCTTTGTTTTGATGGAATGATGTTCCTCATGCATCAGAGATGATATTTAAGACGTTTAGAGACAAATTCATTTTTGGCCAAATTTAGATCAAAAAGTGGGTTAACCCCTTGTGTTTTTTTCAATTTTTGGCCCAAAAATTTATTTTTTTAAACTCCTTCACAAGAAGACTACAGGACAGGAGAAGCCATTCCAACAGAAATTTGGACGAAATTCACGTTAAATAAAACATTTGGTCGAAAATTTCAGGAAAAATCAAATAAAAATACGGGTTTTTTTGACAAAAATAGGTCATATTTCACAAAATATTTGCAATTTTAGCTTTGTTTTGATGGAATGATGTTCCTCATGCATCAGAGATGATATTTAAGACGTTTGGAGACAAATTCATTTTTGGCCAAATTTAGATAAAAAAGTGGGTTAACCCCTTGTGTTTTTTTCAATTTTTGGCCCAAAATTATATTTTTTAAAACTCCTTCACAAGAAGCCTACAGGACAGGAGAAGCCATTCCAACTGGAATTTGGACGAAATTCACGTTAAATAAAACATTTGGTGGAAAATTTCAGGAAAAATCTAATAAAAATAGATTTTTTTTGACAAAAATAGGTCATATTTCACAAAATATTTGCAATTTTAGCTTTGTTTTGATGGAATGATGTTCCTCATGCATCAGAGATGATATTTAAGACGTTTGGAGACAAATTCATTTTTGGCCAAATTTAGATAAAAAAGTGGGTTAACCCCTTGTTTTTTTTCTCAATTTTTGGCCCAAAATTATATTTTTTAAAACTCCTTCACAAGAAGCCTACAGGACAGGAGAAGCCATTCCAACAGAAATTTGGACGAAATTCACGTTAAATAAAACATTTGGTCGAAAATTTCAGGAAAAATCAAATAAAAATACGGGTTTTTTTGACAAAAATAGGTCATATTTCACAAAATATTTGCAATTTTAGCTTTGTTTTGATGGAATGATGTTCCTCATGCATCAGAGATGATATTTAAGACGTTTGGAGACAAATTCATTTTTGGCCAAATTTAGATAAAAAAGTGGGTTAACCCCTTGTTTTTTTTCTCAATTTTTGGCCCAAAATTATATTTTTTAAAACTCCTTCACAAGAAGCCTACAGGACAGGAGAAGCCATTCCAACAGGAATTTGGACGAAATTCACGTTAAATAAAACATTTGGTCGAAAATTTCAGGAAAAATCAAATAAAAATACGTTTTTTTTGGACAAAAAAAGGTCATATTTCACAAAATATTTGCAATTTTAGCTTTGTTTTGATGGAATGATGTTCCTCATGCATAAGAGATGATATTTAAGACGTTTGGAGACAAATTCATTTTTGGCCAAATTTAGATCAAAAAGTGGGTTAACCTTGTGTTTTTTTCAATTTTTGGCCCAAAATTATATTTTTTAAAACTCCTTCACAAGAAGCCTACAGGACAGGAGAAGCCATTCCAACAGGAATTTGGACGAAATTCACGTTAAATAAAACATTTGGTCGAAAATTTCAGGAAAAATCAAATAAAAATACGGTTTTTTTGGACAAAAATAGGTCATATTTCACAAAATATTTGCAATTTTAGCTTTGTTTTGATGGAATGATGTTCCTCATGCATAAGAGATGATATTTAAGACGTTTGGAGACAAATTCATTTTTGGCCAAATTTAGATCAAAAAGTGGGTTAACCTTGTGTTTTTTTCAATTTTTGGCCCAAAATTATATTTTTTAAAACTCCTTCACAAGAAGCCTACAGGACAGGAGAAGCCATTCCAACAGGAATTTGGACGAAATTCACGTTAAATAAAACATTTGGTCGAAAATTTCAGGAAAAATCAAATAAAAATACGGGTTTTTTTGACAAAAATAGGTCATATTTCACAAAATATTTGCAATTTTAGCTTTGTTTTGATGGAATGATGTTCCTCATGCATCAGAGATGATATTTAAGACGTTTGGAGACAAATTCATTTTTGGCCAAATGTTTTTTTCAATTTTTGGCCCAAAATTATATTTTTTAAAACTCCTTCACAAGAAGCCTACAGGACAGGAGAAGCCATTCCAACTGGAATTTGGACGAAATTCACGTTAAATAAAACATTTGGTCGAAAATTTCAGGAAAAATCAAATAAAAATACGGGTTTTTTTGACAAAAATAGGTCATATTTCACAAAATATTTGCAATTTTAGCTTTGTTTTGATGGAATGATGTTCCTCATGCATCAGAGATGATATTTAAGACGTTTGGAGACAAATTCATTTTTGGCCAAATTTAGATAAAAAAGTGGGTTAACCCCTTGTGTTTTTTTCAATTTTTGGCCCAAAATTATATTTTTTAAAACTCCTTCACAAGAAGCCTACAGGACAGGAGAAGCCATTCCAACTGGAATTTGGACGAAATTCACGTTAAATAAAACATTTGGTCGAAAATTTGAGGAAAAATCTAATAAAAATAGATTTTTTTGACAAAAATAGGTCATATTTCACAAAATATTTGCAATTTTAGCTTTGTTTTGATGGAATGATGTTCCTCATGCATCAGAGATGATATTTAAGACGTTTGGAGACAAATTCATTTTTGGCCAAATTTAGATAAAAAAGTGGGTTAACCCCTTGTTTTTTTTCTTCAATTTTTGGCCCAAAATTATATTTTTTAAAACTCCTTCACAAGAAGCCTACAGGACAGGAGAAGCCATTCCAACAGGAATTTGGACGAAATTCACGTTAAATAAAACATTTGGTCAAAAATTTCATGAAAAATCTAATAAAAATAGATTTTTTTTGACAAAAATAGGTCATATTTCACAAAATATTTGCAATTTTAGCTTTGTTTTGATGGAATGATGTTCCTCATGCATCAGAGATGATATTTAAGACGTTTAGAGACAAATTCATTTTTGGCCAAATTTAGATCAAAAAGTGGGTTAACCCCTTGTGTTTTTTTCAATTTTTGGCCCAAAAATTTATTTTTTAAAACTCCTTCACAAGAAGACTACAGGACAGGAGAAGCCATTCCAACAGAAATTTGGACGAAATTCACGTTAAATAAAACATTTGGTCGAAAATTTCAGGAAAAATCAAATAAAAATACGGGTTTTTTTGACAAAAATAGGTCATATTTCACAAAATATTTGCAATTTTAGCTTTGTTTTGATGGAATGATGTTCCTCATGCATCAGAGATGATATTTAAGACGTTTGGAGACAAATTCATTTTTGGCCAAATTTAGATAAAAAAGTGGGTTAACCCCTTGTGTTTTTTTCAATTTTTGGCCCAAAATTATATTTTTTAAAACTCCTTCACAAGAAGCCTACAGGACAGGAGAAGCCATTCCAACAGGAATTTGGACGAAATTCACGTTAAATAAAACATTTGGTCGAAAATTTCAGGAAAAATCAAATAAAAATAGATTTTTTTTGACAAAAATAGGTCATATTTCACATTATCATCCCATGCGACAGGACCTCACAAAATATTCATGCATTGGCTAAAGAGTTTAATTTCTTTTTGTATCGTAAGGCCGAAGCAGTTTATTGCCAGGTTGATCTCAAAACATATTATTATTTCCAACTATCAGTATATTACAATAGTATATTACATGGTATATAAGTTTGCTTCCGATCGGCGCGCGAGTATCGCTATCATGTTTCAGTTATTTACCCAAATAACATAAAACCCAATAATAACGATGCCAACATTATCATGTCTCCGCACTTTACGAAAACCCAATAATAATGCCAGACTGCCAGCGCACCGATCGCGAAATTAAACGTATCACTATCATGTTTTAGTTATTTACCAAAATAACCTAAAACCCGATAATAGCGATGCCAACACTATCATGTCTCCGTATTTTACGAAAACCCAATAATAATGCCAGACTGCCTGCCAGTGCACATGATCGCCATCATGTTTTAGTTATTTACCAAAATAACACAAAACCCGATAATAGCGATGCCAACATTATCATGTCTCCGTACTTTACGAAAACCCAATAATAATGCCGGATTGCCAGTGCACCGATCGCAAAATTAAAACGTATCACTATCATGTTTTGGCTATTTACCAACAAAACCTAATAATAGTTGCAATACTATCATGTCTCCGTACTTTACGAAAACCCAATGATTGCGCCATTGTACCAATCGCAAATTAAAACGTATCAATTATGTTTTAGTTATTTACCATAATAACATAAAACCCAATAACCGGGATAACGCTATAGCGAAACTAAAAACGTACCGTTAACATAGCCGCCTTAACATAGCCGTAAATTACTATTAAGGTTAAACAGGAAGCCGCAAAAATTATCATTACATTTAAACTTAAAATTCGTATACTGGGCATGGCTTACGTTGGTGTCAAGTTAAGTTATTGGGGCCTATGACGGCGTCCCGAATGCAATTCCGCCAAACGGTCATTCATGACCGCCGCCAAAGAGGCCCAATTTTTTGTTAAATAATAAAAGCATGAGAGAAGTGGCACAAATTAATAATAGTGATAGCATTCATCAGTTCTGTATGTGTGCGGCAAAACCTCCCAGGTCGGTACAATCGACATTAAATGTTATTTAGTCTGGGTTCGATGGCTGTGTCTCCCGGGTGCAGCGTCGCTAACGCGTGCAGATCTGCTCACTCCGGTGTAATAACTGCAATTCGGCAGGTCCAATTGACGACAACGTCGCCCACAATCTTCATTGAAGTCTTGGACGCCCGTTGCACCATGGCTCGTTAAAGGAAGATAAATACACAAAAACACTAAATAGTATGCGCACATAATATATATATGAAATAATCAAATTACTAAGCACTAGAAAGAACAATGAAGTGTGCAAACTATATATACATCAAAAGCGGGCAAAAACAGGGGGTATGGTGTAGGGGAAGAATTGCTAAGCGCGCTGATAAACCGAATGCATACGAGGGGCGACATAATCTATTTATTAACACCGGCCTTTCCACAATGGGGAAAAGCTCGAGGAAAGCAATGGACAACTTCGTGGACGCACTGACAAGGGCCATCATCCGTGTGTCCAACTACCACTAAAGAATGCACCAAAACCTATCTCTGATAAAGCGTCCATGTACGAACGCAGAGTATCGCTCGAGTACGTGCCAATCTTGGTCGGGGAATATGACTGAACCGTTAAAATGTGTCAAAAACTGCTTCCAGGTCAACATGTCAGCTCGTGCCCCCGATGAAATACGGACACGATGACGTGGTTTTCGAACGCCATCAGTTAAGTCAACAAACGACGCAAAAAGGCGCGGCCTGGGCGCGAACGGCCTTACATATAAAATTCGAACTCCCCAACAATGACTGAAGCTCCCGCAGAGTCAGTTTCTAGATCTTTCTACGCAACGCATTATCTAGGTTTGCCATGATCGAAGCAAATGAACAAATCAAACCCTTCTTCGAAAATTACAAGAAACCACTAGCCATTAACTTCTACAGCTAATTATACATTACCTAAAGCGAAACCATGAAATAAAATTAAATACCAAAAAAAAATTGAAAAAAAAAAAAAAAAAAAAAAAAAATTAACCTCTAAAGGTTACTTCAAAAAGGAAAATTAAAACAACAAAATCTCAATCAGCAAAAATTACCTAAGCTTCCTTTTAACAGTCCTAAAATAAGAAATGAAAAACTAAACCTGCGAAATATAAAATAAATTAAAACATGGCCCAATATATCCCAAGACTCCAGCCAGGACTGGGCAAGTCTAATTTAAGATGGGGTCTCTCCAACACGAAAAATAAAAACATGGCCTGTTTCTGGCCCCAACTGGGTCCACAAATCCAAACAAAGACTTAAATACAAAACAGTGGAAAAGTGACTTAAACTTTCCCAATAAACAATGCCGACTCTGCCTAGCCTGGCACTTGCCTCTAGATCAAACAAACAAAAAAAGAACGAGTTGACCTCTGTCAGAGACGTACTATCCCAGGCTAGCCTAGCTACTAGCGACTACCAGAGCCCCAAGGTTGGCAGTTAATGACCTAACCATATGGTTCAGGAATGACCACGTGTGGCTCAGACCACAAAGCATGGTCCTGGTCTGGACGCGCTAATTACACATTGTATTTATATACAGTAAACTTCGTGGATAAAACTCAACACAAATGCAAAAGATATTCTGAAAATTCGCTGCGTTAGAAAAGTCAAACAAACAACATCAAATACAAAACCTACTCTGAATTTGAACTTACAGGAAATCTACTTCATTATACAAAATAGCCTTCGGTTAAAGGGAAAAATCCACGAAAAACATGCATGAACGCTATTCCAAAAATGGGCTATACCCTGGGATTTGGGTCAGTGTGACCAGTTCCAAAGTAATAAAACAAAGGCTCAAAACCCTTCCCAAGTTAAATATACAAAATTCGTCGAATTCTGACTTGAAAGTAGAGCAACAACAGTATGAAAACATTTTTAAAGATTTCCAAACCTGTATAGTATCCGCATGCGTCGGGGCGAAATTGCCAAGCGGGTCAATCATACGAGCGGACTATATATAAACACGGGCCGGCCGCAATACTAGAGAACGAAATTCGATAAACTCCCCATTCCATTGTTGTCCTGAATTTGTTTAAGAACCCCTATCCCCAGATCGTCACAAACGCTAGTTATCGCTGGGCAGTCTTGTAGTTGTAGAGGCACAATTAAGACAAGAACTTGGAAGTAAATAAAGGGGAAAAACAGGCAATGCGGAACGAGTGCTAGCAGTGGTCGTAGTGAGACAGCTAACGGAAATTACGTGGGGAGCGGGCGGTAAAATTACAGGCATCCGAACAATATTATTAACATCGGACTCACCAAGCCCCGAAGTTATGAGCAGTGTCGGAGTACTTCAGATCCCTTCAGGCACGGGGACATCAGGCAGTCCATCCGAGGGAACGACATCGGCAGGGCTCTCCGCAGGACCATCGGCAGCAACAGTGACACAGTCGGTGTCGCCTCCGCAGCCTCTATAGGCTTCGACTAGACCGAGAAGAACGGGGTCCGCCGCGTGGCTTCCTTCCCTCTGAAGCGTTTCCAGATCCAGATGCTCGGATTTAGGCATGTTGTCGGCGAGAATATGACGGTCGGCAACTCCCGAAATTGAACCAGTTCGACACGGGCTAGCAAATTTCCAACTTTGGAAACTGAGAATTGGGTACGGTCGACAAAATGGGAAGCACGACTGTTCCTACTATGAAAATGTCTTTAAAACTCCGAAAAAAACTTCGAAATTAATTACAAGAACAGATAATTACTCTGCTGAATAGCAATAGCAAACAAACGTCCTCCTGGCTTAAACTGCTGCGACAAAGTGATATTCTGACCAGTCGTCAAGATTATGGCTGTATACCTGGCCTTGTCTGTTTTAACCGCAGGGCCATAAAACAGCGTCCCCATACCCCAGTGACCTCTATGTAGCGTGGGAAAGAGGCATTGGAGGAGATCTCGCATACCCATCTGTCTTCGGGATGATAAATTCTTTTAAGCTTGATGTCTTAAAAGTGGAAATATTTGCAATTTTAGCTTTGTTTTGATGGAATGATGTTCCTCATGCATCAGAGATGATATTTAAGACGTTTGGAGACAAATTCATTTTTGGCCAAATGTTTTTTTCAATTTTTGGCCCAAAATTATATTTTTTAAAACTCCTTCACAAGAAGCCTACAGGACAGGAGAAGCCATTCCAACTGGAATTTGGACGAAATTCACGTTAAATAAAACATTTGGTCGAAAATTTCAGGAAAAATCTAATAAAAATAGATTTTTTTTGACAAAAATAGGTCATATTTCACAAAATATTTGCAATTTTAGCTTTGTTTTGATGGAATGATGTTCCTCATGCATCAGAGATGATATTTAAGACGTTTGGAGACAAATTCATTTTTGGCCAAATTTAGATAAAAAAGTGGGTTAACCCCTTGTGTTTTTTTCAATTTTTGGCCCAAAATTATATTTTTTAAAACTCCTTCACAAGAAGCCTACAGGACAGGAGAAGCCATTCCAACAGGAATTTGGACGAAATTCACGTTAAATAAAACATTTGGTCGAAAATTTCAGGAAAAATCAAATAAAAATACGGGTTTTTTTGACAAAAATAGGTCATATTTCACAAAATATTTGCAATTTTAGCTTTGTTTTGATGGAATAATGTTCCTCATGCATCAGAGATGATTTTTAAGACGTTTGGAGACAAATTCATTTTTGGCCAAATTTAGATCAAAAAGTGGGTTAACCCCTTGTGTTTTTTTCAATTTTTGGCCCAAAATTATATTTTTTTAAACTCCTTCACAAGAAGCCTACAGGACAGGAGAAGCCATTCCAACTGGAATTTGGACGAAATTCACGTTAAATAAAACATTTGGTCGAAAATTTCAGGAAAAATCAAATAAAAATACGGGGTTTTTTTGACAAAAATAGGTCATATTTCACAAAATATTTGCAATTTTAGCTTTGTTTTGATGGAATGATGTTCCTCATGCATCAGAGATGATATTTAAGACGTTTGGAGACAAATTCATTTTTGGCCAAATTTAGATCAACAAGTGGGTTAACTCCTTCACAAGAAGCCTACAGGACAGGAGAAGCCATTCCAACTGGAATTTGGACGAAATTCACGTTAAATAAAACATTTGGTCGAAAATTTGAGGAAAAATCTAATAAAAATATTATTTTTTTTACAAAAATAGGTCATATTTCACAAAATATTTGCAATTTTAGCTTTGTTTTGATGGAATGATGTTCCTCATGCATCAGAGATGATATTTAAGACGTTTGGAGACAAATTCATTTTTGGCCAAATTTAGATAAAAAAGTGGGTTAACCCCTTGTGTTTTTTTCAATTTTTGGCCCAAAATTATATTTTTTAAAACTCCTTCACAAGAAGCCTACAGGACAGGAGAAGCCATTCCAACAGGAATTTGGACGAAATTCACGTTAAATAAAACATTTGGTCGAAAATTTCAGGAAAAATCAAATAAAAAAACGGGTTTTTTTGACAAAAATAGGTCATATTTCACAAAGTATTTGCAATTTTAGCTTTGTTTTGATGGAATGATGTTCCTCATGCATCAGAGATGATATTTAAGACGTTTGGAGACAAATTCATTTTTGGCCTTGTTTTTTTTTTCAATTTTTGGCCCAAAATTATATTTTTTAAAACTCCTTCACAAGAAGCCTTCAGGACAGGAGAAGCCATCCCAACAGGAATTTGGACGAAATTCACGTTAAATAAAACATTTGGTCGAAAATTTCAGGAAAAATCAAATAAAAATACGGGTTTTTTTGACAAAAATAGGTCATATTTCACAAAATATTTGCAATTTTAGCTTTGTTTTGATGGAATGATGTTCCTCATGCATCAGAGATGATATTTAAGACGTTTGGAGACAAATTCATTTTTGGCCAAATTTAGATCAAAAAGTGGGTTAACCCCTTGTGTTTTTTTCAATTTTTGGCCCAAAATTATATTTTTTAAAACTCCTTCACAAGAAGCCTACAGGACAGGAGAAGCCATTCCAACAGGAATTTGGACGAAATTCACGTTAAATAAAACATTTGGTCGAAAATTTCAGGAAAAATCTAATAAAAATATATTTTTTTTGACAAAAATAGGTCATATTTCAAAAAATATTTGCAATTTTAGCTTTGTTTTGATGGAATGATGTTCCTCATGCATCAGAGATGATATTTAAGACGTTTGGAGACAAATTCATTTTTGGCCAAATTTAGATAAAAAAGTGGGTTTACCCCTTGTTTTTTTTCTTCAATTTTTGGCCCAAAATTATATTTTTTAAAACTCCTTCACAAGAAGCCTACAGGACAGGAGAAGCCATTCCAACAGGAATTTGGACGAAATTCACGTTAAATAAAACATTTGGTCGAAAATTTCAGGAAAAATCAAATAAAAATACGGTTTTTTTTTGACAAAAATAGGTCATATTTCACAAAATATTTGCAATTTTAGCTTTGTTTTGATGGAATAATGTTCCTCATGCATCAGAGATGATTTTTAAGACGTTTGGAGACAAATTCATTTTTGGCCAAATTTAGATCAAAAAGTGGGTTAACCCCTTGTGTTTTTTTCAATTTTTGGCCCAAAATTATATTTTTTTAAACTCCTTCACAAGAAGCCTACAGGACAGGAGAAGCCATTCCAACTGGAATTTGGACGAAATTCACGTTAAATAAAACATTTGGTCGAAAATTTCAGGAAAAATCAAATAAAAATACGGGGTTTTTTTGACAAAAATAGGTCATATTTCACAAAATATTTGCAATTTTAGCTTTGTTTTGATGGAATGATGTTCCTCATGCATCAGAGATGATATTTAAGACGTTTGGAGACAAATTCATTTTTGGCCAAATTTAGATCAACAAGTGGGTTAACTCCTTCACAAGAAGCCTACAGGACAGGAGAAGCCATTCCAACTGGAATTTGGACGAAATTCACGTTAAATAAAACATTTGGTCGAAAATTTGAGGAAAAATCTAATAAAAATATTATTTTTTTTACAAAAATAGGTCATATTTCACAAAATATTTGCAATTTTAGCTTTGTTTTGATGGAATGATGTTCCTCATGCATCAGAGATGATATTTAAGACGTTTGGAGACAAATTCATTTTTGGCCAAATTTAGATAAAAAAGTGGGTTAACCCCTTGTGTTTTTTTCAATTTTTGGCCCAAAATTATATTTTTTAAAACTCCTTCACAAGAAGCCTACAGGACAGGAGAAGCCATTCCAACAGGAATTTGGACGAAATTCACGTTAAATAAAACATTTGGTCGAAAATTTCAGGAAAAATCAAATAAAAAAACGGGTTTTTTTGACAAAAATAGGTCATATTTCACAAAGTATTTGCAATTTTAGCTTTGTTTTGATGGAATGATGTTCCTCATGCATCAGAGATGATATTTAAGACGTTTGGAGACAAATTCATTTTTGGCCTTGTTTTTTTTTTCAATTTTTGGCCCAAAATTATATTTTTTAAAACTCCTTCACAAGAAGCCTTCAGGACAGGAGAAGCCATCCCAACAGGAATTTGGACGAAATTCACGTTAAATAAAACATTTGGTCGAAAATTTCAGGAAAAATCAAATAAAAATACGGTTTTTTTTGACAAAAATAGGTCATATTTCACAAAATATTTGCAATTTTAGCTTTGTTTTGATGGAATGATGTTCCTCATGCATCAGAGATGATATTTAAGACGTTTGGAGACAAATTCATTTTTGGCCAAATTTAGATCAAAAAGTGGGTTAACCCCTTGTGTTTTTTTCAATTTTTGGCCCAAAATTATATTTTTTAAAACTCCTTCACAAGAAGCCTACAGGACAGGAGAAGCCATTCCAACAGGAATTTGGACGAAATTCACGTTAAATAAAACATTTGGTCGAAAATTTCAGGAAAAATCTAATAAAAATATATTTTTTTTGACAAAAATAGGTCATATTTCAAAAAATATTTGCAATTTTAGCTTTGTTTTGATGGAATGATGTTCCTCATGCATCAGAGATGATATTTAAGACGTTTGGAGACAAATTCATTTTTGGCCTTGTTTTTTTTTTCAATTTTTGGCCCAAAATTATATTTTTTAAAACTCCTTCACAAGAAGCCTTCAGGACAGGAGAAGCCATCCCAACAGGAATTTGGACGAAATTCACGTTAAATAAAACATTTGGTCGAAAATTTCAGGAAAAATCAAATAAAAATACGGTTTTTTTTGACAAAAATAGGTCATATTTCACAAAATATTTGCAATTTTAGCTTTGTTTTGATGGAATGATGTTCCTCATGCATCAGAGATGATATTTAAGACGTTTGGAGACAAATTCATTTTTGGCCAAATTTAGATCAAAAAGTGGGTTAACCCCTTGTGTTTTTTTCAATTTTTGGCCCAAAATTATATTTTTTAAAACTCCTTCACAAGAAGCCTACAGGACAGGAGAAGCCATTCCAACAGGAATTTGGACGAAATTCACGTTAAATAAAACATTTGGTCGAAAATTTCAGGAAAAATCTAATAAAAATATATTTTTTTTGACAAAAATAGGTCATATTTCAAAAAATATTTGCAATTTTAGCTTTGTTTTGATGGAATGATGTTCCTCATGCATCAGAGATGATATTTAAGACGTTTGGAGACAAATTCATTTTTGGCCAAATTTAGATAAAAAAGTGGGTTTACCCCTTGTTTTTTTTCTTCAATTTTTGGCCCAAAATTATATTTTTTAAAACTCCTTCACAAGAAGCCTACAGGACAGGAGAAGCCATTCCAACAGGAATTTGGACGAAATTCACGTTAAATAAAACATTTGGTCGAAAATTTCAGGAAAAATCAAATAAAAATACGGGGTTTTTGGACAAAAATAGGTCATATTTCACAAAATATTTGCAATTTTAGCTTTGTTTTGATGGAATGATGTTCCTCATGCATAAGAGATGATATTTAAGACGTTTGGAGACAAATTCATTTTTGGCCAAATTTAGATCAAAAAGTGGGTTAACCCCTTGTGTTTTTTTCAATTTTTGGCCCAAAATTATATTTTTTAAAACTCCTTCACAAGAAGCCTACAGGACAGGAGAAGCCATTCCAACTGGAATTTGGACGAAATTCACGTTAAATAAAACATTTGGTCGAAAATTTGAGGAAAAATCTAATAAAAATATTTTTTTTTTGGACAAAAATAGGTCATATTTCACAAAATATTTGCAATTTTAGCTTTGTTTTGATGGAATGATGTTCCTCATGCAAAAATTATATTTTTTAAAACTCCTTCACAAGAAGCCTACAGGACAGGAGAAGCCATTCCAACAGGAATTTGGACGAAATTCACGTTAAATAAAACATTTGGTCGAAAATTTCAGGAAAAATCAAATAAAAATACGGGGTTTTTGGACAAAAATAGGTCATATTTCACAAAATATTTGCAATTTTAGCTTTGTTTTGATGGAATGATGTTCCTCATGCATAAGAGATGATATTTAAGACGTTTGGAGACAAATTCATTTTTGGCCAAATTTAGATCAAAAAGTGGGTTAACCCCTTGTGTTTTTTTCAATTTTTGGCCCAAAATTATATTTTTTAAAACTCCTTCACAAGAAGCCTACAGGACAGGAGAAGCCATTCCAACTGGAATTTGGACGAAATTCACGTTAAATAAAACATTTGGTCGAAAATTTGAGGAAAAATCTAATAAAAATATTTTTTTTTTGACAAAAATAGGTCATATTTCACAAAATATTTGCAATTTTAGCTTTGTTTTGATGGAATGATGTTCCTCATGCATCAGAGATGATATTTAAGACGTTTGGAGACAAATTCATTTTTGGCCAAATTTAGATAAAAAAGTGGGTTAACCCCTTGTTTTTTTTCTCAATTTTTGGCCCAAAATTATATTTTTTAAAACTCCTTCACAAGAAGCCTACAGGACAGGAGAAGCCATTCCAACAGGAATTTGGACGAAATTCACGTTAAATAAAACATTTGGTCGAAAATTTCAGGAAAAATCAAATAAAAATACGGGGTTTTTGGACAAAAATAGGTCATATTTCACAAAATATTTGCAATTTTAGCTTTGTTTTGATGGAATGATGTTCCTCATGCATAAGAGATGATATTTAAGACGTTTGGAGACAAATTCATTTTTGGCCAAATTTAGATCAAAAAGTGGGTTAACCCCTTGTGTTTTTTTCAATTTTTGGCCCAAAATTATATTTTTTAAAACTCCTTCACAAGAAGCCTACAGGACAGGAGAAGCCATTCCAACTGGAATTTGGACGAAATTCACGTTAAATAAAACATTTGGTCGAAAATTTGAGGAAAAATCTAATAAAAATATTTTTTTTTGGACAAAAATAGGTCATATTTCACAAAATATTTGCAATTTTAGCTTTGTTTTGATGGAATGATGTTCCTCATGCAAAAATTATATTTTTTAAAACTCCTTCACAAGAAGCCTACAGGACAGGAGAAGCCATTCCAACAGGAATTTGGACGAAATTCACGTTAAATAAAACATTTGGTCGAAAATTTCAGGAAAAATCAAATAAAAATACGGGGTTTTTGGACAAAAATAGGTCATATTTCACAAAATATTTGCAATTTTAGCTTTGTTTTGATGGAATGATGTTCCTCATGCATAAGAGATGATATTTAAGACGTTTGGAGACAAATTCATTTTTGGCCAAATTTAGATCAAAAAGTGGGTTAACCCCTTGTGTTTTTTTCAATTTTTGGCCCAAAATTATATTTTTTAAAACTCCTTCACAAGAAGCCTACAGGACAGGAGAAGCCATTCCAACTGGAATTTGGACGAAATTCACGTTAAATAAAACATTTGGTCGAAAATTTGAGGAAAAAATCTAATAAAAATATTTTTTTTTTGACAAAAATAGGTCATATTTCACAAAATATTTGCAATTTTAGCTTTGTTTTGATGGAATGATGTTCCTCATGCATCAGAGATGATATTTAAGACGTTTGGAGACAAATTCATTTTTGGCCAAATTTAGATAAAAAAGTGGGTTAACCCCTTGTTTTTTTTCTCAATTTTTGGCCCAAAATTATATTTTTTAAAACTCCTTCACAAGAAGCCTACAGGACAGGAGAAGCCATTCCAACAGGAATTTGGACGAAATTCACGTTAAATAAAACATTTGGTCGAAAATTTTAGGAAAAATCAAATAAAAATACGTTTGTTTTGGACAAAAAAAGTCATATTTCACAAAATATTTGCAATTTTAGCTTTGTTTTGATGGAATGATGTTCCTCATGCATAAGAGATGATATTTAAGACGTTTGGAGACAAATTCATTTTTGGCCAAATTTAGATCAAAAAGTGGGTTTAACCTTGTGTTTTTTTCAATTTTTGGCCCAAAATTATATTTTTTAAACTCCTTCACAAGAAGCCTACAGGACAGGAGAAGCCATTCCAACAGGAATTTGGACGAAATTCACGTTAAATAAAACATTTGGTCGAAAATTTCAGGAAAAATCAAATAAAAATACGGGTTTTTTTGACAAAAATAGGTCATATTTCACAAAATATTTGCAATTTTAGCTTTGTTTTGATGGAATGATGTTCCTCATGCATCAGAGATGATATTTAAGACGTTTGGAGACAAATTCATTTTTGGCCAAATTTAGATCAAAAAGTGGGTTAACCCCTTGTGTTTTTTTCAATTTTTGGCCCAAAATTATATTTTTTAAAACTCCTTCACAAGAAGCCTTCAGGACAGGAGAAGCCATTCCAACAGGAATTTGGACGAAATTCACGTTAAATAAAACATTTGGTCGAAAATTTCAGGAAAAATCAAATAAAAATACGGTTTTTTTTGACAAAAATAGGTCATATTTCAAAAAATATTTGCAATTTTAGCTTTGTTTTGATGGAATGATGTTCCTCATGCATCAGAGATGATATTTAAGACGTTTGGAGACAAATTCATTTTTGGCCAAATTTAGATAAAAAAGTGGGTTAACCCCTTGTGTTTTTTTCAATTTTTGGCCCAAAATTATATTTTTTAAAACTCCTTCACAAGAAGCCTACAGGACAGGAGAAGCCATTCCAACTGGAATTTGGACGAAATTCACGTTAAATAAAACATTTGGTCGAAAATTTGAGGAAAAATCTAATAAAAATACGGGTTTTTTTTTGACAAAAATAGGTCATATTTCACAAAATATTTGCAATTTTAGCTTTGTTTTGATGGAATGATGTTCCTCATGCATCAGAGATGATATTTAAGACGTTTGGAGACAAATTCATTTTTGGCCAAATGTTTTTTTCAATTTTTGGCCCAAAATTATATTTTTTAAAACTCCTTCACAAGAAGCCTACAGGACAGGAGAAGCCATTCCAACAGGAATTTGGACGAAATTCACGTTAAATAAAACATTTGGTCGAAAATTTCAGGAAAAATCAAATAAAAATACGGGGTTTTTGGACAAAAATAGGTCATATTTCACAAAATATTTGCAATTTTAGCTTTGTTTTGATGGAATGATGTTCCTCATGCATAAGAGATAATATTTAAGACGTTTGGAGACAAATTCATTTTTGGCCAAATTTAGATCAAAAAGTGGGTTAACCCCTTGTGTTTTTTTCAATTTTTGGCCCAAAATTATATTTTTTAAAACTACTTCACAAGAAGCCTACAGGACAGGAGAAGCCATTCCAACTGGAATTTGGACGAAATTCACGTTAAATAAAACATTTGGTCGAAAATTTCAGGAAAAATCTAATAAAAATATTTTTTTTTTGACAAAAATAGGTCATATTTCACAAAATATTTGCAATGTTAGCTTTGTTTTGATGGAATGATGTTCCTCATGCATCAGAGATGATATTTAAGACGTTTGGAGACAAATTCATTTTTGGCCAAATTTAGATAAAAAAGTGGGTTAACCCCTTGTTTTTTTTCTCAATTTTTGGCCCAAAATTATATTTTTTAAAACTCCTTCACAAGAAGCCTACAGGACAGGAGAAGCCATTCCAACAGGAATTTGGACGAAATTCACGTTAAATAAAACATTTGGTCGAAAATTTCAGGAAAAATCATATAAAAATACGGTTTTTTTGAACAAAAAAAGTCATATTTCACAAAATATTTGCAATTTTAGCTTTGTTTTGATGGAATGATGTTCCTCATGCATAAGAGATGATATTTAAGACGTTTGGAGACAAATTCATTTTTGGCCAAATTTAGATCAAAAAGTGGGTTTAACCTTGTGTTTTTTTCAATTTTTGGCCCAAAATTATATTTTTTAAAACTCCTTTACAAGAAGCCTACAGGACAGGAGAAGCCATTCCAACAGGAATTTGGACGAAATTCACGTTAAATAAAACATTTGGTCGAAAATTTCAGGAAAAATCAAATAAAAATACGGGGTTTTTGGACAAAAATAGGTCATATTTCACAAAATATTTGCAATTTTAGCTTTGTTTTGATGGAATGATGTTCCTCATGCATAAGAGATGATATTTAAGACGTTTGGAGACAAATTCATTTTTGGCCAAATTTAGATCAAAAAGTGGGTTAACCCCTTGTGTTTTTTTCAATTTTTGGCCCAAAATTATATTTTTTAAAACTACTTCACAAGAAGCCTACAGGACAGGAGAAGCCATTCCAACTGGAATTTGGACGAAATTCACGTTAAATAAAACATTTGGTCGAAAATTTCAGGAAAAATCTAATAAAAATATTTTTTTTTTGACAAAAATAGGTCATATTTCACAAAATATTTGCAATGTTAGCTTTGTTTTGATGGAATGATGTTCCTCATGCATCAGAGATGATATTTAAGACGTTTGGAGACAAATTCATTTTTGGCCAAATTTAGATAAAAAAGTGGGTTAACCCCTTGTTTTTTTTCTCAATTTTTGGCCCAAAATTATATTTTTTAAAACTCCTTCACAAGAAGCCTACAGGACAGGAGAAGCCATTCCAACAGGAATTTGGACGAAATTCACGTTAAATAAAACATTTGGTCGAAAATTTCAGGAAAAATCATATAAAAATACGGTTTTTTTGAACAAAAAAAGTCATATTTCACAAAATATTTGCAATTTTAGCTTTGTTTTGATGGAATGATGTTCCTCATGCATAAGAGATGATATTTAAGACGTTTGGAGACAAATTCATTTTTGGCCAAATTTAGATCAAAAAGTGGGTTTAACCTTGTGTTTTTTTCAATTTTTGGCCCAAAATTATATTTTTTAAAACTCCTTCACAAGAAGCCTACAGGACAGGAGAAGCCATTCCAACAGGAATTTGGACGAAATTCACGTTAAATAAAACATTTGGTCGAAAATTTCAGGAAAAATCAAATAAAAATACGGGGTTTTTGGACAAAAATAGGTCATATTTCACAAAATATTTGCAATTTTAGCTTTGTTTTGATGGAATGATGTTCCTCATGCATAAGAGATGATATTTAAGACGTTTGGAGACAAATTCATTTTTGGCCAAATTTAGATCAAAAAGTGGGTTAACCCCTTGTGTTTTTTTCAATTTTTGGCCCAAAATTATATTTTTTAAAACTACTTCACAAGAAGCCTACAGGACAGGAGAAGCCATTCCAACTGGAATTTGGAAGAAATTCACGTTAAATAAAACATTTGGTCGAAAATTTCAGGAAAAATCTAATAAAAATATTTTTTTTTTGACAAAAATAGGTCATATTTCACAAAATATTTGCAATGTTAGCTTTGTTTTGATGGAATGATGTTCCTCATGCATCAGAGATGATATTTAAGACGTTTGGAGACAAATTCATTTTTGGCCAAATTTAGATAAAAAAGTGGGTTAACCCCTTGTTTTTTTTCTCAATTTTTGGCCCAAAATTATATTTTTTAAAACTCCTTCACAAGAAGCCTACAGGACAGGAGAAGCCATTCCAACAGGAATTTGGACGAAATTCACGTTAAATAAAACATTTGGTCGAAAATTTCAGGAAAAATCATATAAAAATACGGTTTTTTTGAACAAAAAAAGTCATATTTCACAAAATATTTGCAATTTTAGCTTTGTTTTGATGGAATGATGTTCCTCATGCATAAGAGATGATATTTAAGACGTTTGGAGACAAATTCATTTTTGGCCAAATTTAGATCAAAAAGTGGGTTTAACCTTGTGTTTTTTTCAATTTTTGGCCCAAAAATTATATTTTTTAAAACTCCTTCACAAGAAGCCTACAGGACAGGAGAAGCCATTCCAACAGGAATTTGGACGAAATTCACGTTAAATAAAACATTTGGTCGAAAATTTCAGGAAAAATCAAATAAAAATACGGTTTTTTTTGGACAAAAAAAGTCATATTTCACAAAATATTTGCAATTTTAGCTTTGTTTTGATGGAATGATGTTCCTCATGCATAAGAGATGATATTTAAGACGTTTGGAGACAAATTCATTTTTGGCCAAATTTAGATCAAAAAGTGGGTTTAACCTTGTGTTTTTTTCAATTTTTGGCCCAAAATTATATTTTTTAAAACTCCTTCACAAGAAGCCTACAGGACAGGAGAAGCCATTCCAACTGGAATTTGGACGAAATTCACGTTAAATAAAACATTTGGTCGAAAATTTCAGGAAAAATCAAATAAAAATACGGGTTTTTTTTGACAAAAATAGGTCATATTTCACAAAATATTTGCAATTTTAGCTTTGTTTTGATGGAATGATGTTCCTCATGCATCAGAGATGATATTTAAGACGTTTGGAGACAAATTCATTTTTGGCCAAATGTTTTTTTTCAATTTTTGGCCCAAAAATTATATTTTTTAAAACTCCTTCACAAGAAGCCTACAGGACAGGAGAAGCCATTCCAACAGGAATTTGGACGAAATTCACGTTAAATAAAACATTTGGTCGAAAATTTCAGGAAAAATCAAATAAAAATACGGGGTTTTTGGACAAAAATAGGTCATATTTCACAAATATTTGCAATTTTAGCTTTGTTTTTGATGGAATGATGTTCCTCATGCATAAGAGATGATATTTAAGACGTTTGGAGACAAATTCATTTTTGGCCAAATTTAGATCAAAAAGTGGGTTAACCCCTTGTGTTTTTTTCAATTTTTGGCCCAAAATTATATTTTTTAAAACTACTTCACAAGAAGCCTACAGGACAGGAGAAGCCATTCCAACTGGAATTTGGACGAAATTCACGTTAAATAAAACATTTGGTCGAAAATTTCAGGAAAAATCTAATAAAAATATTTTTTTTTTTGACAAAAATAGGTCATATTTCACAAAATATTTGCAATGTTAGCTTTGTTTTGATGGAATGATGTTCCTCATGCATCAGAGATGATATTTAAGACGTTTGGAGACAAATTCATTTTTGGCCAAATTTAGATAAAAAAGTGGGTTAACCCCTTGTTTTTTTTCTCAATTTTTGGCCCAAAATTATATTTTTTAAAACTCCTTCACAAGAAGCCTACAGGACAGGAGAAGCCATTCCAACAGGAATTTGGACGAAATTCACGTTAAATAAAACATTTGGTCGAAAATTTCAGGAAAAATCATATAAAAATACGGTTTTTTTGAACAAAAAAAGTCATATTTCACAAAATATTTGCAATTTTAGCTTTGTTTTGATGGAATGATGTTCCTCATGCATAAGAGATGATATTTAAGACGTTTGGAGACAAATTCATTTTTGGCCAAATTTAGATCAAAAAGTGGGTTTAACCTTGTGTTTTTTCAATTTTGGCCCAAAATTATATTTTTTAAAACTCCTTCACAAGAAGCCTACAGGATAGGAGAAGCCCATTCCAACAGGAATTTGGACGAAATTCACGTTAAATAAAACATTTGGTCGAAAATTTCAGGAAAAATCAAATAAAAATACGGGTTTTTTTGACAAAAATAGGTCATATTTCACAAAATATTTGCAATTTAGCTTTGTTTTGATGGAATGATGTTCCTCATGCATCAGAGATGATATTTAAGGACGTTTGGAGACAAATTCATTTTTGGCCAAATGTTTTTTTCAATTTTTGGCCCAAAATTATATTTTTTAAACTCCTTCACAAGAAGCCTACAGGACAGGAGAAGCCATTCCAACTGGAATTTGGACGAAATTCACGTTAAATAAAACATTTGGTCGAAAATTTCAGGAAAAATCAAATAAAAATACGGGGTTTTTTTTGACAAAAATAGGTCATATTTCACAAAATATTTGCAATTTTAGCTTTGTTTTGATGGAATGATGTTCCTCATGCATAAGAGATGATATTTAAGACGTTTGGAGACAAATTCATTTTTGGCCAAATTTAGATAAAAAAGTGGGTTAACCCCTTGTTTTTTTTCTTCAATTTTTGGCCCAAAATTATATTTTTTAAAACTCCTTCACAAGAAGCCTACAGGACAGGAGAAGCCATTCCAACAGGAATTTGGACGAAATTCACGTTAAATAAAACATTTGGTCGAAAATTTCAGGAAAAATCAAATAAAAATACGGGGTTTTTGGACAAAAATAGGTCATATTTCACAAAATATTTGCAATTTTAGCTTTGTTTTGATGGAATGATGTTCCTCATGCATAAGAGATGATATTTAAGACGTTTGGAGACAAATTCATTTTTGGCCAAATTTAGATCAAAAAGTGGGTTAACCCCTTGTGTTTTTTTTCAATTTTTGGCCCAAAATTATATTTTTTAAAACTACTTCACAAGAAGCCTACAGGACAGGAGAAGCCATTCCAACTGGAATTTGGACGAAATTCACGTTAAATAAAACATTTGGTCGAAAATTTCAGGAAAAATCTAATAAAAATATTTTTTTTTTTGACAAAAATAGGTCATATTTCACAAAATATTTGCAATTTTAGCTTTGTTTTGATGGAATGATGTTCCTCATGCATCAGAGATGATATTTAAGACGTTTGGAGACAAATTCATTTTTGGCCAAATTTTTTTTTTTTTTTTTTTTTTTTTTTTTTTGTGTTCTTTTGGAGTTCGAGGACTCCATTTATTTCAATCCAATTCACAATTACAAAGTTTACACAATTAATTAAATTGCATCAAGAATTGTACATAAAGAAAGATTAAAATTTACAGTGATTAAAAAACAAAATTAAAAACAAAATTTTACTTGATTTGATTCCACATAACATAAGGCCTTGTTTTTGGCGTATAACAGAGTAAACATATTTGCCGGAATTCTGGAATTCTCTAACATAAGAAGTTTTTTAAGGCTTGATTTGTAGTAAGTGGAAATATTCAAAAAGGATGCATCCATACGGTCCAAAGCAACTTTACACCTGATATTCCAAATAATTTGATGAAGTTTGCCAATAAGAAGTAGAGCCATTTCATTAATTCCTTTTCCAACACCTAAAATTCTGTTGTCATCATTTAGAACAAAGTGGTTGTCATTATTGTACTTCTTAAGCACACGTTCAACAAAAACCCAAGCCTCAGCGTGTTTAGGGCATGAAAGAAAAGTGTGTTCGACCGTTTCCCTATACTGCTTGCACAAAATGCAAATATCATCATTAGTAATTCCCATTTTATACAACTTGTCTTTAGTTGGCAAAATCCTGTGTTTAAGTTTGAACCAAATGTTTCTTTCTTCATGACCCAACAAATTACACCAGCAGTTCTTCCAAACAGTTTCCCAAGGCAGACTTTTAACACAAAGTACTTGTTCCCAAGTTTGTTCTGCCTTAGGTGGAACAAAAACGTTTTGGATAAGGCTTAGATAAATGTGTTTAACAGAGATTTTGGATATGTCATCAAAATCTTCTTCCGAGTTTTTAAAAACAATTCGACTACTGGTGTGATTTGCGGGCCCTTCTCTCTGTTCTTGCAACCAATCTTTACGTATATTAGAAAGTAAACCATGTCGTATTCTACCTGCAATAATACCCTTAATGTCACAAACTTCAGCAATCTTTTTGTAGGAAAAAAGATCACCATTATCGACGATTTGTCGAAGGGTGGTGATCCCTTTAGACTTAAGAATTTTACTATCCATACCTTTCCCCCGACCACCAGTAATGATCGTATTTTTCCATAAGGGGATTTCGTGAGCCTCATTAGTGCAGGTAAAATCCAAATTAAAGGAACATCTCGTATTGTTGAAGGTGGTAATAAGATCTTTATAAATTGGGGGAATTCCAGTCTTGACAACTTTAGGATTACTCAAAACATACCAGCCTAATCTGTTATTGCCACTTGCTTCAACAATCCAGAAATCAAAAAGAACACGCCATTTCCCAGAAGATTCATGATATCTCTTTAAAATATTCATTCTGATTGATTTCAATTTGGCACTTATGTTGAGTAACTCAGTACCTCCCCTGTCTTTAGGGCCCCTGATGGTATGCCTTTTGATTTTATCCGGTTTGTTGTCCCAATAAAAGGCAAAAATAGCATTGTCCATGTCTTTTACAAAGTGTTCAGGGCAAGCGATGGCAGCACCAAAATAAGAGATGCCAGCCCCAATCATGCTATTGACAAGCACAGATTTTCCTTTGAGTGTTAAATTTCTGGTTTTCCACATGTTGAGAGTGGCTTTAATTTTATTCACTCTGGGCTCCCAATTATCTACAGAGGTATCGACGTTGCCAACATAAATCCCAAGAATCTTAATCTTATCTTTAAACCACTTAAAGTTGCCCGGGTTGTCATTCCTGCTTTTCCATGATCCAACCAAAAGACCTTGGGTTTTCTGTTTATTGATTTTTGATCCGGACCCCTTACTATACACATTTAATATATTGTCTAATACCCCAAATTCTTCATCCCTAGTAATTATAACTGTCGTATCGTCCGCATGTTGGACCAATTTAAAAACCGCATCAGCTGTTTGAGGAATGAGCCCTTGGATTTGATCATTGTATCTAATCAAGTTAGCTAGTCCCTCAGCGCATATGGAATACAGGAGTGGAGACAATGGGCATCCCTGTCTAATACCTCTTTTAATGTTGAAGGGTTCAGTAATAAAATTGTTTACGATGACTGAACTGATAGGATTTTTGTAAAGGATTTTGATCCAAAGAATAAATTTTCTTGGGATGCCCATTTTCTCCATAACTGCATACATATACTGCCATTCTATGCGGTCGAAAGCCTTTTCCTGGTCTAAACTTAAAATAGCCGCTTGATTATTATTATTAATATTATTATTATTATTATAGTTAACAAAATCAATAACATCTCTAATAATCATTACATTATCATTGATATTTCTTCCTCGAACCCCACATGTCTGGTCTTCCTTTACAATATCAGGCATAATTTTCATCAGACGCCTAGTTAAAGATTTGGCAATAATTTTATAATCTACATTTAACAGACTAATTGGTCTCCAATTCCTTAGATCACATTTCTCGCCTTTGTTTTTAAAAATCAACCTGATGAGGGCATTATTCATACTATCCGGTAAAGTATCTAAAGTATTACAACCGGTCACGATTTCTAGAAAATCATCCTTAAGAATCGGCCAAAATTGCAAATAAAATTCTACTGTCAGCCCATCTGGACCTGGGGACTTGTTTTTCTGCATGTCACACAAAGCAAGAAAAAGTTCGTTGACACTAATATCCTTATCCATGTTATCATGAGTGGTAGTATTAAAAACAGCCGTCTCGGTGCAATTCAAAATCTCTCTTAATTTATCACTATCAATCCCTTCACTAGTATATAAATTTTGGTAAAAATCTCTAATACACTTCGTCATGGTAAATGGATTATCACAATATTTTTTGTTCTCATTTAAGAGAAAGGTAAATGCATTATTGTTAATTTGATGTTTTTCGGTAAACAAAAAAAACTTGGTCGGTTTTTCACCTTCAATTCGATGGATATTATGAATTCTAGATCTTGATTTTTCCCAGTCCTTGACTTCCAGCAGATGCAGCTCATGCACAAGTTCTCTAATTTTATCGGTATGATCAACAGGATTGTTAATTAAATTCTCATAGCTTCTTTGGATTTTGTTATGATGTTTGTTCTCTTCTTTTCTTTTTTCAATGCCATACTCTCTAATAATCTCTTTTATTTGAGTTTTCCCTAAATCCCACCAAATGAAAATATTATCACAAATACTTTTTTGGGATCTCCAGTAAATCCAAAATTGATTAATTCTAGACTGACATTGATCATCACAAAGTAAGGTATTATTACACATCCATCTGCCACGACCCTTAATGACCTTATTTTTATTCAAACGTATAGTAATAATTCTATGGTCAGTCGCACTCATAGCAGTGTTAACGATACTATTAGTTTCGTCCAAAAACTTGGGTGAAACAAAGAAATAATCGATTCTACTAGACCTTTTAAATCCTTTATGGTAGAAAGTGTAGCCTTCCTCGTCAGGGTGGATTGTTTGCCAAGCATCACTAAGATTGCACTCTTGAATTACATTTTGTAAAACAAAAGAGCTTCTGTCACGAGACTTACTGGGGCTTAATTGGCAATTAAAATCCCCTCCAATAATCCAATAACGGTCCTCATTGATTAGATTTTTTAAATCTTTAAAAAACTGAATACGAGAATATAAAACATTGGGGGCATACACACAAACAAAGGAAAACTGATCTTCCCCCCATATAGCATCAACTTTGACCCACCGGCCATCACTGTCACTTTGATGATCTAAAACTTTGACGGAACATTTATCCGAGATGAGGACTGCTGCCCCCTTCGAATTACTGGTCCCATGGCTGAAACAAATTGTCCCACCCCAAAGGTTACGCCAAGCAATTTCATCAATGGTCGTGCTGTGTGTCTCTTGCATAAAAACAATGTTGCTCTTAGAGCGCTTTAAATAATCAAAAACAAAATCGCGTTTGTGCACATCTCTCAACCCATTAACATTAATTGTGGCAACAGTGATGGCCATGATTGTCAAAAAATGAAAAAACTCTTTACCCATTACGAAAATAAAGCATTTATAACTTATCACTTATTGATATGTCTCCCCCTTCCTCTTCCTCTCGGAGATAGCTGCGGCTGTTGGGATGACTGGGACAGCTGTTGGGATGACTGGGATGGCTGTTGTGATGACTGGGATGGCTGTTGTGATGACTGGGTTGGCTGTTGTGATGACTGGGTTGGCTGTTGTGATGACTGGGATGGCTCTATTGTCCCCTGCGATGCTGTGGCATTCATTCCTCTCTTCTTCCTGTATCTCCGTACCCCACTTCGAAGGTAGGGAACCTTTCCTTCTTGTCCACTTGGGGCATTTATATCCATTTTCTCTGTGTTGTCCTCTCCACCTGTCATGTCTGAGGAGTCGTATTCTTGTTCCGGTTCATATTCAGGGTCCTCGTCGTCATAGTCGTCTGATGATTGCCGTCTTTCTAGCTTCCTCTTTCGCCCGTCTTGGATGTGTTCGTCCCAGAATCCTTGCTCTTCCTTTAGATCTTTTCTAACAGAGTCTCCTGTCCGTTGTTCCTCGCCTCGCTGATTTGTCTTTTTAACCCCTTGTCGTTCGGGTCGTTTCGCGTCGGCTGGTTTCCGCTGTTTTCCATCTGTCGATTTCTGCTGTTTCCCATCCGTCAATTTCTGTGTTGTCTTTTTACCAGAACTTGGTTCTGCTTCTTTCTTTTTGTCTCTAACCTGTTTGTTCGTGCTTTCCACGTTGTCTCCTTTGTTGACCTCGGGTTTCTCCTGCGGCTTTTCTTGTTGTTCCTCATTTTGTTGTTTTTTTCCTGCTGCATCCAGCTGGCCCTTTTTCTCCTGATTGGTTTCTACTGTGGTTTTCTGAGTCTCCTCTCCCATCTTTTTTGGAGTCTCTTTTATAAGTCTCCTTCGTAGATGTTCTTCCTCTCGTTTCTGCCGAGTTTCCTGTTTCTTTCGCTGTGCCTCCTCGTCCCTTTTCCTTTGTTTGTTCTCCGCCACCTGTTCTGCCCACGACTTCTTGGTCCATGCTTTCTTCTGGCTCACTTGTGCTGGTTGAGGTGTCACTTCTTGATTTTCCCCTTCGTCTTCTTGGGATTTGATCTCTTCTTCTGATGAGGCTGTGCCACTTGCTTCTCCCTCGTTTTCGGATACATCGCTTTCTTTAATTTGAGTAGAAGCCTTTTCTTGCACCTCTTGATGTGTATCAGCTCGGTGTCCAACTTGTCCGCAGATTAGGCATTTTCCCTTTAGTGGGCATTCACGAGCAATATGCCCGGGTTGTCCGCATATTCTACAGGTTTTGACCTGTCCCTTGTGTCTAATCGGCAAGGTGAAAGTGCCTACACGAATGAAACTGGGAATAGTTTGCTTAATATTCTTGAGTAGCACACTCCGAACACCCGTTTCAATGTCCTTGTCGAAGAAATGTACTTGTCGCCTAACGTTGGCTACTGTGCCATACGGAAGTAGAGCATTAACAATTATCTTGTCCTCCATTTCATATGGCGCTTTAATGTAACAAACAATAGAGTTCAGTAAATTTACTCGCTCGCATTCCACTGACATACCGCCGATCTTGAGTCCTTTCCTTGTTATTTCCAGGCATGGCAAAACTGACTCAAAAGTCACATTATACCAGCCGGTATCTAGTTCTGCAATGCAGCACACCGATCCTGTTGACCCTAGCTCCTTTTGTATCGAGTCATACACGCTGTTTGGAGTAGTGTTCAAATCTCGTGCGTAGAACCTCAATGTGTTCGGTCGGTTGAGCACCGGCGCCGCCATCTTGTTTGCAGGCCCCGCCATGTGAGTAATGGCCGCCTACGGAATTCCCACGAAAGGGCTTTGCGTACAAACTTGGAGACGCCCTGGCGTCTCCAAGTTCCTCCAAAAATCTATCTACAAAATGCAGAAGGGTCTATAAACCCTAATAAAGCAGTTAAGCTTATTAAGGCACATCAATACTCACTAAAAGGTGAAATTTTCGGCACTTTTGTCGGAGCTCGTGCAGCATGCGTGTTTACCCAATTTAGATAAAAAAGTGGGTTAACCCCTTGTATTTGTTTCAAATTTTGGCCCAAAATAATATTTTTTTAAAACTCCTTCAGAAGAAGCCCATGGGACAGGAGAAGCCATTCCAACCAGAATTTGGACGAAATTCACGTTAAATAAAACATTTGGTCGAAAATTTGAGGAAAAATCAAATAAAAATACGTTTTTTTTGGTCAAAAATAGGTCATATTTCACCAAATCTTTGCAATTTTAGCTTTGTTTTTATGGATTGATGTTCCTCTTGCATCAGAGATGATATTTAAGACGTTTGGAAACAAATCTATTTTTGGCCAAATTAAGATAAAAAAGTGGGTTAACCCCTTGTATTTTTTTCAAATTTTGGCCCAAAATAATATTTTTTAAAACTCTTTCAGAAGAAGCCCATGGGACAGGAGAAGCCATTCCAACCAGAATTTGGACGAAATTCACGTTAAATAAAACATTTGGTCGAAAATTTGAGGAAAAATCAAATAAAAATACGGGTTTTTTTGATAAAAAAATGGGTCATATTTCACTAAATCTTTGCAATTTTAGCTTTGTTTTTATGGATTAATGTTCCTCTTGCATCAGAGATGATATTTAAGACGTTTGGAGACAAATCTATTTTTGGCCAAATTTAGATAAAAAAGTGGGTTAACCCCTTGTATTTATTTCAAATTTTGGCCAAAAAAACCAATTTTTTTAACTCCTTCCGAAGAAGCCTGTGGGACAGGAGAAGCCATTCCAACTGGAATTTGGACGAAATTCACGTTAAATAAAACATTTGGTCGAAAATTTGAGGAAAAATCTAATAAAAACACGTTTTTTCTGGGTCAAAAATAGGTCATATTTCACCAAATCTTTGCAATTTTGGCTTTGTTTTTATGGATTGATGTTCCTCTTGCATCAGAGATGATATTTAAGACGTTTGGAGAAAAATATATTTTTGGCCAAATTTAGATAAAAAATGGGTTAACCCCTTGTATTTTTTTCAAATTTTGGCCCAAAATAATTTTTTTTAAAACTCCTTCAGAAGAAGCCTATAGGACAGGAGAAGCCATTCAAACTGGAATTTGGACGAAATTCACGTTAAATAAAACATATTTTCGAAATTTTGAGGAAAAATCAAATAAAAATACGTTTTTCTGGGTCAAAAATAGGTCATATTTCATCAAATCTTTGCAATTTTGGCTTTGTTTTTATGGATTGATGTTCCTCTTGCATCAGAGATGATATTTAAGACGTTTGGAGAAAAATCTATTTTTGGCCAAATTTAGAAAAAAAAGTGGGTTAACCCCTTGTATTTATTTCAAATTTTGGCCCCAAAAAACAATTTTTTAAACTCCTTCCGAAGAAGCCTGTGGGACAGGAGAAGCCATTCCAACTGGAATTTGGACGAAATTCACGTTAAATAAAACATTTGGTCGAAAATTTGAGGAAAAATCAAATAAAAATACGTTTTTCTGGGTCAAAAATAGGTCATATTTCATCAAATCTTTGCAATTTTGGCTTTGTTTTTATGGATTGATGTTCCTCTTGCATCAGAGATGATATTTAAGACGTTTGGAGACAAATCTATTTTTGGCCAAAGTTAGATAAAAAAGTGGGTTAACCCCTTGTATTTTTTTTCAAATTTTGGCCCAAAATAATAATTTTTTAAACTCCTTCAGAAGAAGCCTGTGGGACAGGAGAAGCCATTCCAACTGGAATTTGGACGAAATTCACGTTAAATAAAACATTTGGTCGAAAATTTGAGGAAAAATCTAATAAAAATACGTTTTTTCTGGGTCCAAAATAGGTCATATTTCACCAAATCTTTGCAATTTTGGCTTTGTTTTTATGGATTGATGTTCCTCTTGCATCAGAGATGATATTTAAGACGTTTGGAGAAAAATATATTTTTGGCCAAATTTAGATAAAAAATGGGTTAACCCCTTGTATTTTTTTCAAATTTTGGCCCAAAAAAATTTTTTTTTAAACTCCTTCAGAAGAAGCCTATAGGACAGGAGAAGCCATTCAAACTGGAATTTGGACGAAATTCACGTTAAATAAAACATTTGTTCGAAATTTTGAGGAAAAATCAAATAAAAATACGTTTTTCTGGGTCAAAAATAGGTCATATTTCATCAAATCTTTGCAATTTTGGCTTTGTTTTTATGGATTGATGTTCCTCTTGCATCAGAGATGATATTTAAGACGTTTGGAGAAAAATCTATTTTTGGCCAAATTTAGAAAAAAAAGTGGGTTAACCCCTTGTATTTATTTTAAATTTTGGCCCCAAAAAACAATTTTTTAAACTCCTTCCGAAGAAGCCTGTGGGACAGGAGAAGCCATTCCAACTGGAATTTGGACGAAATTCACGTTAAATAAAACATTTGGTCGAAAATTTGAGGAAAAATCAAATAAAAATACGTTTTTCTGGGTCAAAAATAGGTCATATTTCATCAAATCTTTGCAATTTTGGCTTTGTTTTTATGGATTGATGTTCCTCTTGCATCAGAGATGATATTTAAGACGTTTGGAGACAAATCTATTTTTGGCCAAATTTAGAAAAAAAAGTGGGTTAACCCCTTGTATTTATTTCAAATTTTGGCCCCAAAAAACAATTTTTTAAACTCCTTCCGAAGAAGCCTGTGGGACAGGAGAAGCCATTCCAACTGGAATTTGGACGAAATTCACGTTAAATAAAACATTTGGTCGAAAATTTGAGGAAAAATCAAATAAAAATACGTTTTTCTGGGTCAAAAATAGGTCATATTTCATCAAATCTTTGCAATTTTGGCTTTGTTTTTATGGATTGATGTTCCTCTTGCATCAGAGATGATATTTAAGACGTTTGGAGACAAATCTATTTTTGGCCAAAGTTAGATAAAAAAGTGGGTTAACCCCTTGTATTTTTTTTCAAATTTTGGCCCAAAATAATAATTTTTTAAACTCCTTCACAAGAAGCCTGTGGGACAGGAGAAGCCATTCCAACTGGAATTTGGACGAAATTCACGTTAAATAAAACATTTGGTCGAAAATTTGAGGAAAAATCTAATAAAAATACGTTTTTTCTGGGTCCAAAATAGGTCATATTTCACCAAATCTTTGCAATTTTGGCTTTGTTTTTATGGATTGATGTTCCTCTTGCATCAGAGATGATATTTAAGACGTTTGGAGAAAAATATATTTTTGGCCAAATTTAGATAAAAAATGGGTTAACCCCTTGTATTTTTTTCAAATTTTGGCCCAAAAAAATTTTTTTTAAAACTCCTTCAGAAGAAGCCTATAGGACAGGAGAAGCCATTCAAACTGGAATTTGGACGAAATTCACGTTAAATAAAACATTTGTTCGAAATTTTGAGGAAAAATCAAATAAAAATACGTTTTTCTGGGTCAAAAATAGGTCATATTTCATCAAATCTTTGCAATTTTGGCTTTGTTTTTATGGATTGATGTTCCTCTTGCATCAGAGATGATATTTAAGACGTTTGGAGAAAAATCTATTTTTGGCCAAATTTAGAAAAAAAAGTGGGTTAACCCCTTGTATTTATTTTAAATTTTGGCCCCAAAAAACAATTTTTTAAACTCCTTCCGAAGAAGCCTGTGGGACAGGAGAAGCCATTCCAACTGGAATTTGGACGAAATTCACGTTAAATAAAACATTTGGTCGAAAATTTGAGGAAAAATCAAATAAAAATACGTTTTTCTGGGTCAAAAATAGGTCATATTTCATCAAATCTTTGCAATTTTGGCTTTGTTTTTATGGATTGATGTTCCTCTTGCATCAGAGATGATATTTAAGACGTTTGGAGACAAATCTATTTTTGGCCAAATTTAGATAAAAAAGTGGGTTAACCCCTTGTATTTTTTTTCAAATTTTGGCCCAAAATAATAATTTTTTAAACTCCTTCAGAAGAAGCCTGTGGGACAGGAGAAGCCATTCCAACTGGAATTTGGACGAAATTCATGTTAAATAAAACATTTGGTCGAAAATTTGAGGAAAAATCAAATAAAAATACGTTTTTCTGGGTCAAAAATAGGTCATATTTCACCAAATCTTTGCAATTTTGGCTTTGTTTTTATGGATTGATGTTCCTCTTGCATCAGAGATGATATTTAAGACGTTTGGAGAAAAATATATTTTTGGCCAAATTTAGATAAAAAATGGGTTAACCCCTTGTATTTTTTTCAAATTTTGGCCCAAAATAATTATTTTTTAAACTCCTTCAGAAAAAGCCTATAGGACAGGAGAAGCCATTTCAACTGGAATTTTGACGAAATTCACGTTAAATAAAATATTTGGTCGAAAATTTAAGGAAAAATCTAATAAAAATACATTTTTTTGGTCCAAAATAGGTCATATTTCACCAAATCTTTGCAAATTTAGCTTTGTTTTTATGGATTGATGTTCCTCTTGCATCAGAGATGATATTTAAGACGTTTGGAGAAAAATCTATTTTTGGCCAAATTAATATAAAAAAGTGGGTTAACCCCTTTAATTTTTTACAAATTTTGGCCCAAAATAATAATTTTTTAAACTCCTTCAGAAGAAGCCTATAGGACAGGAGAAGCCATTCCAACTGGAATTTGGACGAAATCCACGTTAAATAAAACATTTGGTCGAAATTTTGAGGAAAAATCAAATCAACAGCGAATCAAAAATCTCATACGTACAGTTTTTATTGTTTTTATTCATATCAAAAAGAAATTAATAATAAATTACTCATTATAATAACAACAGAATAATGAATCAGAAAAGATGGAATTTGAACCATATAATTCTAGAATTTGCAGGAATCTGTCATTTCCCAAGTATCATTAATGCTTGCGTAGTTTAACCGAAAGCACAATGTGCCTAAAATGGCTTCTTCCAACGTGCAACTTCAAGCAACATATATATCTTTGATTAATCAATTTCGGCTAGTGGTGTGTATTTACGGTTAGTATGTGATATGGGTACCCGAATAAAGTAAAACCGGGTATCCGGATATCCGTAGAAAGAAACAAAGTTGTGTGAAGGGATTTAATTTTTCAAAAAATCACCACCAACGTTAATAATAAAAAACCTCTCTTCTTTTGAGAAGTATTGAGTAATTTCTTAAGTTGGTCATGATTTTATTATCTGGAAATGGTTTCTGACAAAACGATTGTTTATGTGAGTTAGCAAAGACAACTTATTCGAAGGTCATAGGGCGTGGTCAAGGGCCCGCATCGGCGGCCTACGCGCCCTGCATACCGTGATTAAGACGTCTTGCAATTATGACAATGTACCGCCCATATTTTGGATGCTACACCGTTAAATGGATTAGTAAAAAACACAATGCAATATTTATAATAATAATATATACTGGTATTTGAATTCGAGAAGAAATTTACAAAATCTGTGTTGATGAACATGTGTGGATGGACACCAAAAAATACAAAATAAAATAACTAAACAGGCATTCGGAAAAACTGCATGCAATGAAAACAGAAATATACTGAAGACATGAATGACACTAAAATGATTACTGAAAACCAACTTCGTTAACCAGTTCGCGCGGGGATTATTTTAACATCGCCGAGCCGACGGGCGGGATTATTTTTAACGAAACTCGATCCGAAGCGTGTTCAGGCCGATAGTGCTGGGTAGCACACCCACGCATTTCCGGCCTTGCGCGCTGCTGACATACATTTCCGAACTTGAACTTGGCGTGTTTATGCGTCATCCGTTTTGAATTTGGGGAAATTTTTGCGTTTATATACGTCATCCGGCGCGAACTGGTTAAAACCAGTTTGCGCCGGGATTATTTTGACATCGACTCGACCCAGGCACGGGATTGTTTATCACGAACCTCGATCCGAGACGGGTTCAGGCCAACATCTGTAGGTAGCACACCTTGATATTTTTGGCCTCGCCTCGCGAGCCGGACGCCGACAGATATTTCCCGGCTTTGCTCGTGACGTGTTTATCTGTCCTAGGTTTGGAATTCTTAAAAAACTTTGCGTTAATCAACGGCATCCGACGCGAACTGGTTAAAATACCTCGGAGGTCATGAACCATTCTCCATTCGCATTCTTAAATTGATATTAACCTCAAATTAATATTAATAATAACCTCATGCCATGCCATAATATTTACAATAGTTTACTCAGTTCTGCCCCCACCCTCGCTCCCCTACCCTACCCTACCCCCGCCCCTAAAAAGGAAAATTGCAAACAAACATCAACGAATGACACTTGCCTGATAAACAACGTTTCCAGGTTATAAGAATGCATGTGAACCAGTGAATTTGTGCCAGTACAAGACTGGTTCCAGACCCTCCCCTGCTTTCAAAGTCACACGATAAGACGGGGTACCAGCTTCCATCTGAGGCTAACTTGCCTTTCCTGGTACTCATCGACACGTGAACCAGTGAAATTGTTAACACTCGGGAAGTAAACAAATTAAAGAACCCCCCCCTCTCCTCAGAAAAAAAATGTCTGTCCTCCCTTTGCTATACGACATATAGCCACAAATGTTTGAGTTCGTACAAGATTCATCAGCGTGATCTACCAAATCGCCGTGGCAACCGTTCGTTTGCCTCATTTTCGTCGTCCGCCGGATGAATTGGACAGGATCATGGCGATTCTGATGAAGATGTTTACTGTATCCATGTAGATCCCCATCGCCCTAGAAACAGATAAAAAACAATGAACAAAAATGAAATTTGTAAGGAATATAAGGAATAAGGAATATAAGGATCTTAATTAGGGAATAACAGTGCGAGTACCCTTTTGGCTCAGTCCATTACTAGCTGTCGTCCCCCAACCCGGCCATTATCACGAAGTAATGACCGGGTCCTCGCACTGTTATTCCCTTTAATAAATACATTTTTAACAAGAAAAAGGGTAAATTTTTGTTTACTTATAAGATTTTTATAAGATTTTTATAAGATTCCTATAAGATTCTTATAAGATTTTTATAAGATTCTTCTCATAATTTCGCAAGATTCTTATAAGATTCTTATAAGATGCCTACAAGATGCCTACAAGATGCCTACAAAATGCCTACAAAATGCCTACAAGATGCCTACAAGATGCCTACAAGATGCCTACAAGATGCCTACAAGATGCCTACAAGATGCCTACAAGATGCCTACAAGATTCCTACAAGATTCCTACAAGATTCCTATAAGATTCCTATAAGATTCCTATAAGATTCTTATCAGATTCCTATAAGATTCCTATAAGATTCCTATAAGATTCCTATAAGATTCCTATAAGATTCCTATCAGATTCCTATAAGATTCCTATAAGATGCCTATAAGATGCCTATAAGATGCCTATAAGATGCCTATAAGATGCCTATAAGATGCCTATAAGATTCCTATAAGATTCCTATAAGATTCCTATAAGATTCCTATAAGATTCCTATAAGATTCTTATCAGATGCCTATAAGATGCCTATAAGATGCCTATAAGATGCCTATAAGATGCCTATAAGATGCCTATAAGATGCCTATAAGATGCCTATAAGATGCCTATAAGATGCCTATAAGATGCCTATAAGATGCCTATAAGATTCCTATAAGATTCCTATAAGATTCCTATAAGATTCCTATAAGATTCCTATAAGATTCCTATAAGATTCCTATAAGATTCCTATAAGATTCCTATAAGATTCCTATAAGATTCCTATAAGATTCCTATAAGATTCTTATCAGATTCCTATAAGATTCCTATAAGATTCCTATAAGATTCCTATAAGATTCCTATAAGATTCCTATAAGATGCCTATAAGATGCCTATAAGATGCCTATAAGATGCCTATAAGATTCCTATAAGATTCTTATCAGATTCCTATCAGATTCCTATAAGATTCTTATCAGATTCCTATAAGATTCCTATCAGATTCCTATAAGATTCTTCTCATAATGATTGTTATAAGATTGTTATAAGATTCTTGTAAGATTCTTGTAAGATTCTTGTAAGACTCTTGTAAGACTCTTGTAAGACTCTTGTAAGACTCTTGTAAGACTCTTGTAAGACTCTTGTAAGACTCTTGTAAGACTCTTGTAAGACTCTTGTAAGACTCTTGTAAGACTCTTGTAAGACTCTTGTAAGACTCTTGTAAGACTCTTGTAAGACTCTTGTAAGACTCTTGTAAGACTCTTGTAAGACTCTTGTAAGACTCTTGTAAGACTCTTGTAAGACTCTTGTAAGATTCTTGTAAGATTCTTGTAAGATTCCTGTAAGATTCCTGTAGGATTCTTGTAAGATTCTTGTAGGATTCTTGTAGGATTCTTGTAAGATTCTTGTAAGATTCTTGTAAGACTCTTGTAAGATTCCTGTAAGATTCTTGTAAGATTCTTGTAAGATTCTTGTAAGATTCTTGTAAGATTCCTGTAAGATTCCTGTAAGATTCCTGTAAGATTCTTGTAGGATTCTTGTAGGATTCTTGTGAGATTCTTGTAAGATTCTTGTAAGATTCTTGTAAGATTCTTGTAAGACTCTTGTAAGATTCCTGTAAGATTCCTGTAAGATTCCTGTAAGATTCCTGTAGGATTCCTGTAAGATTCTTGTAAGATTCTTGTAGGATTCTTGTAAGATTCTTGTAGGATTCTTGTAAGATTCTTGTAAGATTCTTGTAAGATTCTTGTAAGATTCTTGTAAGATTCTTGTAAGATTCTTGTAAGATTCTTGTAAGATTCTTGTAGGATTCTTGTAGGATTCTTGTAGGATTCTTGTAGGATTCTTGTAGGATTCTTGTAGGATTCTTGTAAGATTCTTGTAAGATTCTTGTAAGATTCTTGTAAGACCCTTGTAAGACTCTTGTAAGACTCTTGTAAGACTCTTGTAAGACTCTTGTAAGACTCTTGTAAGACTCTTGTAAGACTCTTGTAAGACTCTTGTAAGACTCTTGTAAGACTCTTGTAAGACTCTTGTAAGATTCTTGTAAGATTCTTGTAGGATTCTTGTAGGATTCTTGTAGGATTCTTGTAAGATTCTTGTAGGATTCTTGTAAGATTCTTGTAAGACTCTTGTAAGACTCTTGTAAGATTCTTGTAAGACTCTTGTAAGACTCTTGTAAGATTCTTGTAAGATTCTTGTAGGATTCTTGTAAGATTCTTGTAAGATTCTTGTAAGATTCTTGTAAGATTCTTGTAAGATTCTTGTAAGATTCTTGTAAGATTCTTGTAAGATTCTTGTAAGACTCTTGTAAGACTCTTGTAAGACTCTTGTAAGACTCTTGTAAGACTCTTGTAAGACTCTTGTAAGACTCTTGTAAGATTCTTGTAGGATTCTTGTAGGATTCTTGTAGGATTCTTGTAAGATTCTTGTAAGATTATTATAAGATTATTATAAGGTTATTTCGTAAGGGCAGTAAGCTTTGGGAAAAAAAATTCAGTAGGTTGTATTTGAGATCAAAGTACATGACGTTATGTGCCTTCAGAATTTTGTTTACCCAGTTCGCGCCGGGATTATTTTCACATCACCGAGATGAGGCGCGGGAATATTTTTAACAAAACTCGATTCAAGGCGGGTTCAGGCCGCTGGTACCGGGAAGCACACCCACGCATTTCCGGCCTTGCTCGCTGCCGACAGACATTTTGGCCTTGCTCGTGACGTGTTTATGCGTCATCCGTTTTGAATCTCGTAAAATACTTTTCATGTATATACGTTCTTCGGCGCGATTTGGTTGAATGAAAACATTTACTAGCGCCGCGCCAACAGTGCGTATCCTACATTACAATCTCCCAGCATAGAATTTACTTACGAGTTGATTGGATCGTAGGGTCTCTGGGGCATGATGGGATAGGTCTCGGCACGATTCATAATCAGCTGGGTGTCGTACAGCAAGAACCCGCTAAAGAGAATAAGACCTCCGTAGGTGCTTATCGCGTACAGACCCGAGCCTAGGGCAGTAGTAGGGGCAAAGAACATACCACCTACAACAGGAAAATAAACATGAACTATCAACAAGGGCCTACATCCAACAGAAAGTGTGAATAATAATTAGACAGGTCTACAGTTCAGAAACCTGTTAAAACTGTGTATTAACCCCAACCCTACCTAATGCTACTTTTTACTACTAGTAGTAAAAAGTAGTATGTAGTACTCTCACTGACTTGTGTGCAATGCCTGTAGTAATTTTTAGTATTTGGTACTTCACCCCTAATTGCACTCGTAGTACTTTTTAGCATTGTGTCCCTCTGCTTGCTGAGTGTGCATGGCCCATGTATGCTGTGTAGTGTGTTCTAAACTCTACAGCAAAAAAATGTCACTTGGGACACAGCAATGGGTCAAGGCTGGACTACTGCATTTGTTGCCAGGTAAGTATTACTGACCTGTATTGCCACTATTAGTATTTTGTAGTTGGCAGTATCTGTACTCTGTCAGTACACACCCAATCATCAGTCACGGAGAGACCCAGTGCTACAAAATACTAACTAGTATTCTGTAGTACGCAGTTCTTTAGCCCAAAGTAAGGCCTAGGGGGTTAGGGTTAAGGAGAACCAAGTTTTTTTTAAGAACTCACCAATTGAGGCTGCAATGACGACACCGAGCCCCATGGCCAAGGGACCGCCGATGTACAAAAACTTCTCACTTGGTGCACAGGCCGCGACGCAAGACAATCCTGAAATACCAAAAACTTCATATGAGACCTGTTCCGACGAAACCCGGACAAAGTCGCACAATATGTTTTATTACAATGTACTCGTGAAGTCATTTCGGGGTGGATTTTACCATTTTGCGGTTTCTGGTTTTTCTGAATCACGAACTATTAATCTACAATCTCTCCAAATTTGAACATAATCCGTTACCCAGAAGTGTGTTTTTTTGTCGATTTTGTGAAACAATTGTTTATAGAAATAATAAACTTTTCTGAACTTCAAAGCTGTTTATTTCATATCTAGGCAAGTCAGAATTTTATCACTGAATCCTTCCCTAGGGGAAAGAAGATGTTATTAACATTAATTAAATTATATTAAAATTAATTAAATTATATTAAAATTTATTAAATTATATTAAAATTTATTAAATTATATTAAAATTTATTAAATTATATTAAAATTTATTTAATTATATTAAAATTTATTTAATTATAGTAACATTAATTTAATTATAGTAAAATTAATTTAATTATAGTAAAATTAATTTAATTATAGTAAAATTTATTTAATATATTAACATTTATTTAATATATTAAAATTAATAACAAGTTCACTTACCCAAAAAGTTTATTCCTAAAATTGTTTCTATAATTGTTTTTGGTTTAATTCTTTTTTTTTTCATTGTGCAATTTTTTTCTAATTAGGAACCTAAAATCCGTCAGATTACAGCTGGATATTCAAGACTCACCCCCGACGACCCCGGCTGTGTACCATGCAGCACGGACCAACAGCTGACCGCCCAGCAGGGTTAGGGGGGCTAACACCGCCCCCAACAGGCCGCTATGTGCCAACCAAGCCAGCTGTTTGCCTCCGAACACGCCCTCTGTGTACGGCACCGACATACATATGAAACCAGAGCACATCACTAACCCCATCATGCCCAGTGCACCCTAGTAAAAGAGGTAAAAAAGACAGAAATTATGAATACAATTATTGCTACAAACTATGGCCCGTTTTAAAGGTCGTGTACACCATTGGTAATTGCTCGAATTATCAGGAATGGGTGGATGTAAAGGTAGGATACACCATTGGTAATTGCTCGAATTATCAGGAATGGTGGATGTAAAGGTAGGATCAGGGGGGGGCGGAGGGGGGGCCCAACAAAGTGCGCCACCAACGTTGAAATGTATCTCATTCGTTCTTCCACGCTCATGAGCCACACATCTCACACAGTAAATACGTATACATCGCTACCGCGAAGCGCACCGTTGAAACACGTACAAATTTGCTCCGTGTATCGCTCTCCGAATTCAGTGATTCATGCAACGTCCGCAAAGCCAGATACACAGGCACGATCTACACGAATTTGTTTTGGGGCGATGTCATTTTCTGCCATTTTCGTTCGAAAACAACACGATAAAACGCAAGGGGTTCACAGGCAGATTTTTAAAAAAATTCAGTATATCACTGCTACATCCTTTTTAAACGTATCCATGGAAAAAAGTGAGTGGGTTCGAAGCACGATTTTTCACAATTTATCGATTATTATTGCCCTTTTTAGGAGAGGTATTTGTCAACGTCGTTTGAGTATTTGTGCACAATCTCTACATGCATCAACGGTACGTCAACGCTTAATTTTTTCGACTGCTTTTTTTTATTTTCAATACAATTTTTGTCATTGGATGATAAAAATTAAGGTAAATAACAACCTTTTACAACTACAAAAGACAAGATGTTAAGATTGGATGCCAAAAACTCTTTATTTTTTGCGTGAGAAAATTGTTCCCCCTATTTTGAGAATGGACGGTACGTCAGCGTTGCGCAATCACAGTCTCGAAGGGCCCCCCCTCCGCCCCCCCCCTGGGTAGGATACACCATTGATAATTGCTAGAACTATCAGGAATGGTGGATGTAAAAGTAGGATACACCATTGGTAATTGCTTGAAATATCAGGAATGGGTGGATGTAAAGGTAGGATACACCATTGGTAATTGCTCGAATTATCAGGAATGGTGGATGTAAAGGTAGGATACACCATTGATAATTGCTAGAACTATCAGGAATGGTGGATGTAAAAGTAGGATACACCATTGGTAATTGCTCGAATTATCAGGAATGGTGGATGTAAAGGTAGGATACACCATTGGTAATTGCTAGAACTATCAGGAATGGTGGATGTAAAAGTAGGATACAACATTGGTAATTGCTAGAACTATCAGGAATGGTGGATGTAAAAGTAGGATACACCATTGGTAATTGCTTGAATTATCAGGAATGGGTGGATGTAAAGGTGGGATACACCATTGGTAATTGCTAGAACTATCAGGAATGGTGGATGTAAAAGTAGGATACACCATTGGTAATTGCTCGAATTATCAGGAATGGTGGATGTAAAGGTAGGATACACCATTGGTAATTGCTAGAACTATCAGGAATGGTGGATGTAAAAGTAGGATACAACATTGGTAATTGCTAGAACTATCAGGAATGGTGGATGTAAAAGTAGGATACACCATTGGTAATTGCTTGAATTATCAGGAATGGGTGGATGTAAAGGTGGGATACACCATTGGTAATTGCTTGAAATATCAGGAATGGTGGATGTAAAGGTAGGATACACCATTGGTAATTGCTTGAATTATCAGGAATGGGTGGATGTAAAGGTAGGATACACCACTGGTAATTGCTTGAATTATCAGGAATGGGTGGATGTAAAGGTAGGATACACAATTGGTAATTGCTTGAAATATCAGGAATGGTGGATGTAAAGGTAGGATACACTATTAGTAATTGCTAGAGTTATCAGGAATGGGTGGATGTAAAGGTAGGATACACCATTGGTAATTGCTTGAATTATCAGGAATGGGTGGATGTAAAGGTAGGATACACCATTGGTAATTGCTTGAATTATCAGGAATGGGTGGATGTAAAGGTAGGATACACCATTGGTAATTGCTTGAATTATCAGGAATGGGTGGATGTAAAGGTAGGATACACCATTGGTAATTGCTTAAATTATCAGGAATGGGTGCATGTAAAGGTGGGATACACCATTGGTAATTGCTTGAATTATCAGGAATGGGTGGATGTAAAGGTGGGATACACCATTGGTAATTGCTTGAATTATCAGGAATGGGTGGATGTAAAGGTAGGATACACCATTGGTAATTGCTTGAATTATCATGAATGGGTGGATGTAAAGGTAGGATACACCATTGGTAATTGCTTGAATTATCAGGAATGGGTGGATGTAAAGGTAAGATACACCATTGGTAATTGCTTGAATTATTAGGAATGGATTGATTTTTTTGTTTGAGGGGGGGATATTTTATAGTCAATATCGTTTAATTGACCTGTCCGAAGTTTTACTATCATGGATGCCAAGAAAAAAAGTAAAAAAACTGGAAAAACGGTGTGTGTTTTTTTGTGATTGACGTCTGGCAATCTGGAATTTGTTTTAAAGAAATTAAAAATGACAACGAATTCAATTCAAAACAATAACGCAGCTGTATACTCAGGCAGGAAAATGGCAAACAAAAAGCCCGAAGCTTCGACAAAATGCCGATTTTTTTTAAGTAGCGATTTCAAGCAAAACAAATCAGAGCGATTCGCAACCCGAAGGCATTTTTGGAACATCAAAGATCTTGCAATCTTTCAAAGATAAAAAACAATACAAATCTGGAAAAACTCTGTGCGCAGCTGCCTAATAAATATCCCCACCCCCAGGGGAAGTAATATTAGTTTAGTATCGCTGCATGCGTGTCCATAATTAGATCGTTATCAAAAACCGTACCAGATGGTGCACCAAATAATTTGATGAAACAGGAAATTATTACATGTACATAAAAACAAAATTTCAAAGCTGGGCCACAGCCAATTAAGTTTGGAAATTGCGTTATTTTTTCCTTGAAACAAACTAGCACTATGTACCCGATACTACAGGGTCAATTTAACCGAATCCCTCAATACGAGTCTTAACCAGTTCGCGCCGGATGACGTATATAAACGCAAAGTTTTCCCCAGATTCAAAACGGATGACGCATAAACACGTCACGAGCAAGGCCAGAAAATGTCTGTCAGCAGCGAGTAAGGCCGGAAATGTCTGTCAGCAGCGAGCAAGGCTGAAAATAATGCGTAGGTGTGCTTCCCGGTACCATCGGCCTTAACCGGCCTCGGATCGAGTTTCGTTAACAAATAATCCCGCGCCTCGGCTCGGTGATGTTAAAATAATCTCTGCGCGAACTGGTTAACCCTTAAAACTACCCCAAACCCATCAACCTCCAACTGCAGGTTTTGCTAGGTTCGGTACCAAACATTAGCAACTTGTTTTCGGACTTTGTTTGATTCAGTCCTAAAGGTTCAGGGAGACCCTGTTGAATTCTGTGAGGTTCAGGAAAGAAAGGCACAAGAATTGGAGCTCGGGGAATGCACCGACATTTATTCGTGGGTGACCCACAGCTGGTCACGGCATAGTTCCTGGTCAACTGTTTAAGCGTATTGCCGGTTTGTCCCCACTCAAGCGTATACTGGTCAGTCATCACTGCACTGACCCTAAACAATGCATTGACCATCTGTACCAAGTCAATCAAACTTAAACAGTTGGAGTTTGGCAGGTTTAGTACTGTTAGGTTCGGTACCAATAATTACTGAGTCTGTGTGCAGTTGTTGAAGTTTGTTAGGTTTGGTATGCTTTCTAGTGCGAGATCCTAGGGGGTTAGGGTTAACTACTGAACCTGTGTGCAGTTGTTGACGTTTGTTAGGTTTGGTGTGCTTTCTAGTGTGAGAGCCTAGGGGGTTAGGGTTAACTACTGAACCTGTGTGCAGTTGTTGAAGTTTGTTAGGTTTGGTGTGCTTTCTAGTGCGAGAGCCTAGGGGGTTAGGGTTAACTACTGAACCTGTGTGCAGTTGTTGAAGTTTAATAGGTTTGGTATGCTTTCTAATGCGAGAGCCTAGGGGGTTAGGGTTAACTACTGAACCTGTGTGCAGTTGTTGAAGTTTGTCAGGTTTGGTGTGCTTTCTAGTGTGAGAGCCTAAGGGGTTAGGGTTAACTACTGAACCTGTGTGCAGTTGTTGAAGTTTGTTAGGCTTGGTATGCTTTCTAGTGCGAGAGCCTAGGGGGTTAGGGTTAACTACTGAACCTGTGTGCAGTTGTTCAAGTTTGTTAGGTTTGGTGTGCTTTCTAGTGTGAGAGCCTAGGGGGTTAGGGTTAACTACTGAACCTGTGTGCAGTTGTTGAAGTTTGTTAGGTTTGGTATGCTTTCTAGTGCGAGAGCCTAGGGGGTTAGGGTTAACTACTGAACCTGTGTGCAGTTGTTGAAGTTTGTTAGGTTTGGTATGCTTTCTAGTGAGAGAGCCTGGGGGGTTAGAGTTAACTACTGAACCTGTGTGCAGTTGTTGAAGTTTGTTAGGCTTGGTATGCTTTCTAGTGCGAGAGCCTAGGGGGTTAGGGTTAACTACTGAACCTGTGTGCAGCTGTTGAAGTTTGTTAGGTTTGGTATGCTTTCTGGTGAGAGAGCCTAGGGGGTTAGGGTTAACTACTGAACCTGTGTGCAGTTGTTGAAGTTTGTTAGGTTTGGTGTGCTTTCTAGTGTGAGAGCCTAGGGGGTTAGGGTTAACTACTGAACCTATGTGCAGTTGTTGAAGTTTAATAGGTTTGGTGTGCTTTCTAGTGCGAGAGCCTAGGGGGTTAGGGTTAACTACTGAACCTGTGTGCAGTTGTTGAAGTTTGTTAGGTTTGGTGTGCTTTCTAGTGCGAGAGCCTAGGGGGTTAGGGTTAACTACTGAACCTGTGTGCAGTTGTTGAAGTTTGTTAGGTTTGGTGTGCTTTCTAGTGTGAGAGCCTAAGGGGTTAGGGTTAACTACTGAACCTGTGTGCAGTTGTTGAAGTTTGTTAGGTTTGGTGTGCTTTCTACTGCGAGAGCCTAGGGGTTAGGGTTAACTACTGAACCTGTGTGCAGTTGCTTGACTATGGTCTGATACCAAGACTTCCTTTTGATGCATCTGTACATACCAGCCACGATTTCGGCATCATCTTGGCCATAACAGCCGGGTTCCTGGATATAGCGATCGCCGAAGCTGCCGTGGACGCGATCCCGACGCCAAAATAGGTGTACGTCGACCGAATCCTCTCTCGTACGTAGTCAGGCCACATGCTACATAGATAGATTTGACATGGAGTAAAAGGTGTCATTACGCAGAAACAAACGCTCGATCTTGATTGGTCGATCTATGACAACAAAGTACCATTCTTTATTGCAATACGCGCATCTAAGACGAGGGCACTGTTCAAGCTGCACGCGGGTGTAATATATGGGATAGTGGGACAGCACTGATGCTTTTGTATCGTATTACGATCGAGGGTCGAAGCACAAAAGAGAACAAAGGGAACAAAGGGAACAAAGGATCCTCGATCGACGGTTTGATTGTCCGAATTCGGTCCTCGATCGTTGGGGCAAGCGCTAAGGTAATGGGGTTAGGGTATAACATAGGAATAAAGGAAAACACAATAGGGGATCCTCGATCGTTATGTGGTTCACGACTACATGTGCTTGTTGGTGTTGATGAAAATTACTATAGTTTGATATGACAACAGCAGTAGTACCGCGTCATGGACAAAATCAATCGGATTCCCCTAGCAGAGCTCTAGGCCTCCTGGCCCAAGTCCATCAGGATACATCAACATTTATACACATCCGGCCAAGTTTTATTCACCAAGTTCACAAAAATGGGAGAAGGGGGAGGGGGGGGGGGGGGGGAGGGAGGATTATGATGGAATTGAGAAACTTAGAGTTAAAGAGTGCTGAGTTGATCAAATCAGTTAACCAGTTCGCGCCGGAGGACGACATACATATAAACGCCAAGTTCTCCCCAGAATCAAAACGAATGACACATAAACACGTCACGAGCAAGGCCGTAAATGTCTGTCAGCTAGCGAGCAAGGCCGGAAATGCTTGGGTGTGCTTTCCGGTACCATCGGCCTGAACCCGCCTCGGATCGAGTTTCATTAAAAAAATAATCCCGCGCCTCGACTCACCGATGTTAAAATAAACCCGGCGCAAACTGGTTAAAGACAAACACATCCAAATTCAAGTCAACTTTCGTCCATCTGTAATAAGTACATAAAAAAAAATTGGCTCCAAAAACCTTTTAAAGGAAAATACTCTACAACCAACGTTGGGCTTATTATTATCTATATTCAATGTCCCCGAGGTGGAATAGGGGGCCATAATTTGATTTATCCATGACTGCCAATTAACAATTTAATAACAATGACAGACATGTCATCAACCTTCTCTCCAGGGAATTTTGACCTGTATTATATAACCTTTTGAGTGTAAATTCAACCTTGTATCCAATGATTTATCCTGGCACTTAAAGGTACATGTAGTGTGTAGGATACACCATTAGTAATTGCTTGAATTATCAGGAAGGTCAGAAAGATTGTTTATTATTTGGGAGGTTGTATTTTATAGTAAAAACCGTTTAACCCTAACCCCCTAGGCTCTCGCACTAGGAAACATACCAAACCTAACAAACCTCAACAGCTCACACCTGGTTCAGTATTTTTTGGTAAACTGTACTGAACCTAACAGTACTGAACCTGCCAAACTCCAACAGTTGAAGTTTAATTGACTTGGAACAGTGATAACTGGCCAGTGGTATTATGTGTTTTAGTGGGGACACACATACACTGTACAAGGTGTAAGTGTACACTTACAGTTGACCAGGAACTGTGCCGTGACCATGTGGGTCACTCGCGTATAAATGCCTGTGCATTCTCAACTTTTCTAACATTTTGACAAGTCTCATGCCTTTCTGTCCTGAACCTCACAGAATTCAACAGGGTCTCCCTGGGCCTTTGGTACTGAGTCAAACAAAGTCTAACAACAAGTTGTTAGGGTTTGGTACCAAACCTGCCAAAACCTAGCGAAAGCTGCAGTTGGAGTTTGATGGGTTTGGGGTAGTTAGGGTTAAACTGACCTGCCCCAAGTTTTACGATTGCCTTCGCCATTGCCTTCCAGCAAATGTTAATTCAATTTTTCGGAACAATTACAGGATATCTAGATCAATCATATCTCGATTCATTATTTACTTTCAAATAAGTAAAATATTTCCTAATAATTCGTTAGTAATTTTTTTCTCTCGATATCTGCAAATGGTGTAGATACCTTTAACTTCTTAATAAAATAAATTGACCGCTAAAGCGTGCAACATACCTGCACACAATATTTATTTAACGATCCAGAAATGATTGATGATACGAGCAAATCTGTTCATTATAAGCGAGTCCAATTTGATCTAAGCCTACGTCTGATACGTTAAATCTTACTTCATTTTTTTGGAGGTCAATTCTGAGCATACAGCGTGACACTTTAGAATGGAATTTCACATTCCAAGTGTGAATAAAATAAACAAGTTTATTGTTTTTAACAAATTGTTTGATTGACTGATAATTTGGTAGAGCAATAGCTCCACCTTTCATTTCCTTTCGCAGGGTTTTGAAGGGTCTGGCCATTTTCTGATAGACTTCCCATACCGTTCTTCTAGGGGTATACCATAGCTCAATTTTTCTATTTTTTAATACCTTTCAAAAAGTATTGAAAGGTGTGGTAGTGCGGTAGCAACAAATTCTGGAGTGTTTTAAAAGGTTATTATTTATTTATAGCCATTTTGCCCAGTAAACAGATTTTGAAAGGTTTTGAATGGGAAAAGGTAAACGTTCCTTTAAGTCCCTGCAAGTCCACCACAAGTCCGTTGGTCTAAAGTCAAGTCACCAGCTATTCATATGAACTGTTAACAAAAGCATTCCTTTGTCGTTGTTCAACCAGTTACTTGCGACTGGCTTTATGAGTGGACTTGCGACTGGACTTGTGAGTGGACTTGCGACTGGCTTTATGAGTGGACTTGCGACTGGCTTTATGAGTGGACTTGCGACTGGATTTATGAGTGGACTTGCGAGTGGACTTGCGAGTGGACTTGCGAGTGGACTTGCGAGTGGACTTGCGAGTGGACTTGCGAGTGGACTTGCGAGTGGACTTGCGAGTGGACTTGCGAGTGGACTTGCGAGTGGACTTGCGAGTGGACTTGCGAGTGGACTTGTGAGTGGACTTGCGACTGGCTTTGCGACTGGCTTTGCGAGTGGACTTGCGAGTGGACTTGCGAGTGGACTTGCGAGTGGACTTGCGAGTGGACTTGCGAGTGGACTTGCGAGTGGACTTGCGAGTGGACTTGCGAGTGGACTTGCGAGTGGACTTGCGAGTGGACTTGCGAGTGGACTTGCGAGTGGACTTGCGAGTGGACTTGCGAGTGGACTTGCGAGTGGACTTGCGAGTGGACTTGCGAGTGGACTTGCGAGTGGACTTGCGAGTGGACTTGCGAGTGGACTTGCGAGTGGACTTGCGAGTGGACTTGCGAGTGGACTTGCGAGTGGACTTGCGAGTGGACTTGCGAGTGGACTTGCGAGTGGACTTGCGAGTGGACTTGCGAGTGGACTTGCGAGTGGACTTGCGAGTGGACTTGCGAGTGGACTTGCGAGTGGACTTGCGAGTGGACTTGCGAGTGGACTTGCGAGTGGACTTGCGAGTGGACTTGCGAGTGGACTTGCGAGTGGACTTGTGAGTGGACTTGTGAGTGGACTTGTGAGTGGACTTGTGATTGGACTTGTGAGTGGACTTGTGAGTGGACTTGCGAGTGGACTTGCGAGTGGACTTGCGAGTGGACTTGCGAGTGGACTTGCGAGTGGACTTGCGAGTGGACTCGCGACTGGACTCGCGACTGGACTCGCGACTGGACTCGCGACTGGACTCGCGACTGGACTCGCGACTGGACTCGCGACTGGACTCGCGACTGGACTCGCGACTGGACTCGCGACTGGACTCGCGACTGGACTCGCGACTGGACTCGCGACTGGACTCGCGACTGGACTCGCGACTGGACTTGTGAAAGGACTTGCAGGGACTCCAATACAACACTGGCTAAAACCTTGTCATGATTTCAAGAGGTGCATTATACGGAGATGGCGGACGCCAATTGCGTGACCTCCGGATAAGTCTAATGAATAATGAGTCTTGACGGACGGATTGCAAGTCGATAATCGACCGGTCACCAAGGCGAACAAATTCTCAGTGCTTCATAGGTTCGTAATAAATAGAATAGGAAGACACATCGTTATCCGGTAATTGACAATTATAAGTCACACGGCGCTATCCGGTAATTGACAATTCCCTCGCACGGTGCCAACGCACCCGACTCGGAAATAGACGCTGCTTTATTCATGGCTTCATCTTGAATTTCTCATCTTAAAGACATCTTCCGAAGGCCGATTAATTACAATGTACAGGCGGTCTCTGTGGGTGTTTAAGCGCGACCGCAATGAATTGATTCTCCTTCTAGAGAACCAAGGAGGGGAGCTGGGTGGGTGAGCGTTGTGAATGTTAGCATCTTGTAGTTTTAACACGATCTGGGCCCAATTCCATAAAAGCATTCTAAGCCTAGTTGGTTGCTAACTTCCTTTCTATCTCTAGTTCCTTGCTAAATCTATTCCATAAAACCATTATATGCTTAGCAAGGTTCCTATAGTTGCTTGCTAAAATTAAAATAGGTTTGGGGTATGTCTAAATCCTTAGCACCATTCTAAGTCACTTTCAATAAGAATAACCTTATTTCTGAAACATGTGCTTAGGCCGATACAAATGTACAATACCCTAAATAGGGTACAGAGGAATGCATTGACAATACAACCCACAGCATGACCTGATTTGAACTCTTTTCCTATTGTTAACTCAAACTGACCATGTACTTTGGCGATTATGCAAACCCCACACCATTCTAGCAAGCTGCAAGCAAGCAACTAGTAAGAATGTTTCATAGAATGGTGTTATGGAATGCGATTTAGTTGATTGCTAGCAAGCTAACAACTAGGCATTTGGAATCTTGCTAAAACCTAGTAATATACTAAGTTAGAATGCTTTTATGGAATTGGGCCCTGGTTTCCATCTTTTAATTAGTCTTTTTATAATTATAATGTTATATATTGCCCACATTATCTCTACGTGTTGTGTATAAGAAATGTTTCTTCTTTAAAGGTAGGATACACCATTTTCAGATATCGAACACAAATTACTACCGAATTATTAAGAAATATCTTACTTATTTGAAAGTGAATATTAAATGTAGGCATCCAGCAAAATGATTGTGCTAGATATCCTGTAATTGTTCCGAACAAATTAAATGTTTTAATTAATAAATCGCAAAAAAAACAAAAAAAACAACTGCCCAACGCCGGTTGAAAACGATCGCCGTTTTTCTCGCTTTTCTTAGAATCCATGATTCTAAAGCTTCGGACAGGTCATTTAAACGATATTTACTTTAAAATACAATCCTCCAAATCCACCAATTCATGATAATTCAAGCCATTACCAATGGTGTATCCTACCTTTAACCAGTTCGCGTTGGAGGACGTATACACGCAAAGTTTTCTCCAGATTAAAAATGGATGACGTTTAAACACGTCATGGGCAGGGCCGGAAATGTCTGTCAGCAGCGAGCAAGGCCGGAAACGCGCGAGTGTGCTTCCCGGTACCATCGGCCTGAACCCGCCTCGGATCAAGTTTCGTTGAAAATAATCTCTCGCCTCGGCTCGATGATGACGTTAAAATAACCCTAACCTTGCCAGATGCAGCGCAGTGCATCAGGTTAAAATAGTCTGGTGCACTTTGACGCATTAAGCTGTCAACAACAGTGTATAACCCTAACTCCCTACACAACAAAGGAAGTTGGAGGATTTTGAAGGAATTGTATTGTTTAATAACAATGGTGAGGGAGTTAGGGATAAACAACCACAGTCTAAGGCCGTGTCCAAAACGAGTGTCTAGAGCTACAGCTACGGCTATTGTCTGCGTCGGCCATTTTGTAGCGCTGTCCGAAATGCCGTCTAGAGCTACAGCTACGGCTACAACGTCACAAAATTCAAGCCGTAAAGGAAGTTGTCTAGCTCAGGCAAAACAAAATGGCGGCAGCACCAACGTTAATTTTGGAGCAAATTTTTGTTTATTTTTTAATGATAAGTGCATTAAATTGAAAATAACAGATCGACAAATACGTCAATTATATCATCAGGTATTTCGACCGGCTGTAAACAAACATTGCTTAACATCTAGCAGACGATAATTGTTGTAAATTCTTACATCGTAATTCAAGCATCACTTGGAGGCGCAATAACTAGCCGTAGGCTCTACCGTAGCCACGTCCGAATTCCATTTGCCTTAGCGCCTACGTAGACGTAGCTGTAGCTGTAGACGTATATCGTAGCTCTAGATACTTGTTTCGGACACGGCCTTAGACTATGACCGCGTTTAGACTAATTGACTGCAAGTGTGAACGCGAGGGGGATTAGATAGTAGCTGGATCAATTGAATCCTCCTTTTTAAATCCCGCAATTGCGGGATCTGATCAGGGTTCGACCTTAGCGGTCGCCAAATGCGAGTGAAACTTGTGGCGGGCGAGTGAAAACCCTTCGCCCAGTCGCCAGCCGGGCGAGTAAAAATAAACGTGTATTTAATTACCTTATGCTGTGTAAAACCAGGCTGTGTGTAACACTGTCCGGTATAGTACCTGTAATGTAGTTCCTAAATAAAACTGATCATGTTTTTTATTGCCCGGGAGATTAAGAGGTTGTTTTGTCTATGGTTAAGTCTTCGGTTCCTGTCTGATCAACGTTTGCGTTGTTTTGACCGCGCGCAAAACCTATGGAGCCACCCGCTGCGCGCGACAGATTTACGACCGCGATAACGCTCTGTGTGCACAGATTCTCATGCCGCAGATCCAAGCCACACACGTGCACTAGTCATGCGAAATCCACACTGGAGGTAATACCCACTGCTCGAACAAACACACTCGAAACAAAATCGCATGCGCAGTAGTGTTTTAAGCTGTGTTATGTCTGCACCATCTTTTCCGCTGAATTGATCGCGTTTTTCTGAGTTCATCGCTGTTCGGATCATAACATTTGGATGTTCCTGAGCAATGTTTGGACAAGAATTACATTTTTATGAATGTTGAAATCTATGGTTTTACCTAGATACGTTTTCTGATATTTTACCGTGTTTTCAGTACCCACCGGTCGCGAAAAGGGCAGGAATGAAAAGATGAGTTCCTAAACTTTTCGGTATGCATTTCGATTGCAGGAGCCGTTTGGAGCATAGCCAGAATTTTTTTTCAAAAAATCGTCATGTTTTGTTTACCGCTCTCTACTTTTTAAAAGAACTTTGATTGAAAAGGGCTTTCATTGCCTACATTAACTAAATATGCAAATTTATGCTTTTCACTCTTGTTAAATATAAAGCCTCAAAAAATCTTGTGAAACAGGCGGGCTAATGAAAAAACCTGCAGGCTAGTGAAAAGTCTGGTTCACTAGCCCGGCCGGCGAGTGAAAAAAAAAGTTAAGGGAAACCCCTGCTGATACTCGAGTATAAACGCAATTGGCAGGGTTTCTAGCCAAATTACCCTAGAGGGTTAGGGTTAAAGAATCTAAGCAATGTCATCAATAAATTATACAAATAATTATCAGTCCTTCGGCTTTGAGGCGTGCGATCGCAGCCCCACACCAACGCTCGCCTTAAAGCTTCCTGAGAAGTGCTAATAACCGCACGCCTGAATCCCACTGTACCGCACACCTCGGCATACATTTACGGCATAATTATACGACAGACATCATTTGTGAACAAAAGTATGTCATTAAAGAGAAAATGGTTTTACTGTAAACTAACCAAGATAAATATTATATAAAATATGCCAAGTATTGTTTAGTCTGAAGTTGGACCACAAAATCACACACCTTGAAAAAAATGTACACGCCTAGAAAAAATCCAGGTGTGCCTTTTTCAACACGCCTGTGATTTTCAAATCAGGACGGAAATATATAAATAAATGAAAAGGGTAGTAAAAGAATTGATTTTCGTCAATTTGCGAGAAACTTACACTGCTCTTTCTAGCGCCCCGACATCTTTGGACATGCCGAGGCCGTAGTAACACAACGCACCGATGCCGATCGCTGACGCACCTACTAGAGCCCCACGGCCGATGCTGATAGCTAGGACAACAAACAACAACAACAAATCAACAACGTGAAGAAAACCAAAACACCAGGAGCCAATTCCATAAAAGCATTCTAAGCCTAGTTGGTTGCTAACTTCCTTTCTACATGTATCTCTAGTTACTTGCTAAATATATTCCATAAAACCATTATACGCTTAGCAAGGTTCCTAGTTGCTTGCTAAAATTAGAATAGGTTTGGGGTATGTCTAAATCCTTAGCACCATTCTAAGTCACTTTCAATCTTTTATCTTTTGGGAATTTGTATTGACATCCTTATGCGCAGAGTCAAGGATAACCTTAAACTCCTCATAGCGTTCTGCAAGGAACAGATTTTCCTGAGTCAAGTAATTAGGCTTCTTTCCCCTTTTTGGAGTTGAAACACCTTCTGAATTAGCCATTTCTGAAACATGTGCTTAGGCCGATACAAATGTACATACCCTAAATAGGGTACAGAGGAATGCATTGACAATACAACCCACAGCATGACCTGATTTGAACTCTTTCCCTATTGTTAACTCAAACTGACCATGTACTTTGGCGATTATACAAACCCTACATCATTCTAGCAAGCTGCAAGCAAGCAACTAGTAAGAATATTTCATAGAATGGTGTTATGGAATGCGATTTAGTTGATTGCTAGCAAGCAACCAACTAGGCATTTGGAATCCTGCTAAAACCTAGTAATATACTAAGTTAGAATGCTTTTATGGAATTGGGCCCCGGTGTAAACTAACGATGGCTTGTAAACTAACGATTTTTTTTATTTTCGCTTCCGTGAGTTGAATCAAATCCCGATGGGTACGGAAACTAACCTAAACTCTACTTAATCCTCCAAAATCTTCCGTTTTTGTTTGGGCGTTAGCATCAAGTTCGCAGGTTGCTAAATGTTCAGCCATGCATGACGGAACCTTGCCTTACGGTCCATATCATCGGCAATGCCTCTGAATGTCATCAGCATTAAGGCAATGATCATACCCCTTTAAGTTCTAGCCTCATAAATGCGGCTCAAAAACTGGATTTCTTCCGTATTGTGAACCACACAGCGGCCCAATGTACAAATATATCCTAGTCCAACGAAACCCGGACAAAGTAGATTTTGTTTTTTTCAAATTCTCTAGGTTCTCAGCTTTAAAATGATGTATCATTCACACATGTACCCCCCACCCTATCTTCCCTGGGCTCTGGATTTAGCGATAAAACCCTGACAACCTAATTATGAGATAAACACCTTTGAAGTTCAGAAAAGTGTATTATTTCTATACACAATTGTTTCACAAAATCGACAAAAAACACACTTCTGGGTGACGGATTGTGTTTAAATTTGGGAAGATTGTAGATTAATAGTTCGTGATTCAGAAAAACCCAAAACCTCAAAATGGTAAAATCCATCCCGAAATGACTTCATCAGGAGTACATTGTAATAAAACACATTCTGCGACTTTGTCCGGGTTTCGTTGGAACAGGTCACAAATGGCGTTTAGTCCCGAAAACATTTCGTCGTTATGAACATGTATGTATAGCGCCACCAACTGCTCAAAAAGATCAATGGCGCATGCTCGATATGCACCACCAAAGCTGTCGTTGGTGGCGCTATACAATCTTCTGCATGACTCCATCTTGCTAGTTATTTAGTTTCGGCATTGTTTTTTTTGGGGAAAAGTACAAAATTGTGTCGGAAATTGCAGGATAGCTAGATGTCTGAAGATGCAGAATCTCAAAATTTTGCAACATTACCAAAGTTCGTACTGCATAAAATTATTATCAAGTGAAAAAAAGCGACCAAATAACGTTTTTCGTACCCTTTCCTCAGATCCGTGTCCATAGCAACAGAATATTTTCGGGACCTTCTGCCATTTTTATATACAGCCGCCGCGTGGCTCGCAATACAGAGACAGTCCAGTATTTGAGCCAAATTTAGGAATCTACACCCCTCCACTAAACAAATTAAAGAAATAACTGGGGATTTAAAGGAGTATACACCATTTGCAGATATCGAAAATATTTACTACCGAATTATTAAGAAATATCTTACTCATTTGAAAGTAAATAATGATTCTAGGCATCCAGCAAAATGATTGCGCTAGATATCCTGTGATTATTCTGAAAAATTGAATTTTATAAAGAAAAATTCGCGATCGCCAAAATACAAAGATAACATAAAATAAGAATAACTCCTCGACGCCGGATGAAAATAAACGCCGTTTTTCGTGCTTTTTTCGTCATCCATGATTGTAAAACTTCGGACAGGTTAGTTAAACGATATTTACTATAAAATAAAACCCCACAATTCTACACATTCATGATAATTCGAGCAATTACCAATGGTGTATACTACTACCTTTAAATGATATTTACTACAAAATACAACCCCCCAAATCTACCTATTGATGATAATTCAAGCAATTACCAATAAATGGTGTATCCTACCTTTAAGGGACATTGGCGAAAATCCATTTTATTTTTTTCCAAGTGGCAATTGGAGAATTTTTGCAGGATTGAGGATGGTTCCCACTCCTAGCTAAAAGGGCCAATGGGGTTAGGCTTTTGGGTTATTAAAAATAAAACTGGCCGAGGCTTTACCCGGGTGCACGCATACACCAGTGCATGTAGATTTTTTTTTGTGCACGTAACTGTTCTGCCCCACGTGCACGCCGTGCATGTACATGTAGCTTTTTGACCACCAAAGTACTCATTTCAGACATATATTTATCAGCCCCAGTGAGAATACGAATAAAGTTGGTTGAATACTTTACCAGATAATGTACGAACGTGATATTTATTTCATAAATCCATAATTTATTCCTTGCAGCAGATTCAGAATCAGTAAACTTGCGCACGCCGTCGCGTCGCGTCATGTTCTAGCGCTAGTGCTATTTTTGTAATCTGGAAAGCCCTCCATATTCGTACGTACGTACACGTTGTTTACGGGAGTGACGTCATACAGGGGTTATTGTAATTGACTCAATTGTGGCTACCCCTCTCGGCAATATTTGCTCAGCACTCGCTGTAGTCTTGGTGCAAGACGTTGTTGTTCATTATCACGCAACTATCGCGATTTAGCGCCCCTGCGCCTAACGACTATCAAACAATAGAGGGCGCTGTTGGGAAACTTCCAGATAACCACCACACATCGGCTCAGAACAGATTCGCGGCTTCCAGAATACGCCCTCTATCGGTGGAATATTTGCAAAATTAATGGTGCATGTAACTTTTTGCTGGTGCATGTAGGTTTTTTGGTCTACATGCAACTTTTTTTTTGTAAAACGAACCCTGGGCCGAGGACATTTTTTTGTTCATACCTGATCCGTCGGCCGACGCGGCGCCCATGTCTTTCAAGGTCTTCGACTGTGCTGCCCTCTTGGCCGCGATTCGGTTCGGTTGGCTCGCGTATCGCAAGGCGGGCACCACGGCGCTGAGTCTGGGTCTCAAGCAGGATGCCACGCCCCTACCCACCGAGGGGGCGGAGACCGAGGCGACCATGGGGAGCTTGACGAAGAAGAACCGCGAAGCCATCATGGTGAATCACGGTTGCAAAGAAGTTGAACAAACCTGCCAAATGCATATGTATTTGAACGTAAATTACAAAATCGAAATAATGGGCACAGTCAGTTTTCTGATTGGTTATTATTACAGCAGGATTATAATTTGTTACACCAAGCCTAATTAACAATAATATTTGGATATTCCTCTCGGAACCTGGGGACAATTTCATCATTAATACTGAAGTATAGAGCTGCTAAGCACACAAATTTGCTTAGCACCCGAGATAGCACACAGAGGTGGGGGTCAGACAAGTCGACCGGTGAGACAACTCGACTCGGGACAAGTCGACCGTTGAGACAACTCGCTCGTTGAGACAACTCGACCGTTTGTCCGATAAATGGAAAGACAAGTCGACCGTTGAGACAAGTCGACTCGCAACTTTTTCCATAAACATTTCCATAAAGTCGAGTTGTCTCAACGGTCGAGTTGTCCCGAGTAGAGTTGTCTCAACGGTCGACTTGTCTCAACGGGCGAGTTGTCTCAACGGTCGACTTGTCCCGAGTCGAGTTGTCTCAACGGTCGACTTGTCTGACATCCCACAGAGGTAGTCTAGTGCGGGGCATAGACTAGGGCTACTTTTCACTCCAATTTGCTGAAAACTTGAGCGGCCCCGGTATATATACAATCGCCCTAATTCAATTCTACATTTGTTGTACCATGAAGGTATAATTTATGTAGCCTAAATGCGCCTTGTAACGTACATAAACATAAAATAAAATATTAATGGACAACTCAACTGCAGTGACGTTTGTGCACACATTTTCCGTTTTTTTGTCAACAATTCCAATCCATGATGCAAGTTTAGGCCCACCTTTAATGCAGTTATTTCCGCAAAAAGTTCTCTCTTCGGTTATTGATCTGGACACAAAGTCAGTTAATAGTTGTAAGTTGTTAGTATTATTTAATATTACATCATTTTTCTGTGTTTGTTCCAACGCGATTGCGATTTTTTCTTTCAGCGTTGTATATGTAAAGTCTGATACCCTTTTCTTGTAGACGTTGATTTATTACTGACAGGGACAGTGTTACCAGATAGCCCGAAAGACTATTAAACTGGTATCCTACACTTTCTTGTTTTATAGAGCGTGGAAGTTGACCTCACATAGATCTATGGTTGACCTCGAGAACGTACGAGATTTTACGAGAAACTGAACTTCCGGGCATTTAAAATAGGAGCTTTAACGTGTAAAGCGAGTAGTTTTCTTGAAATAATTTGTTTTGACGCTGTTATTTTTACCGAAAGGTAGATACAAACTTTTAGAAAAAACAACATTATTTTGTATTTCAATTTTATGCCTTTAAAAAAAAAAAAAAATCAATTTAAAAAGGAAATAATACAGGATAGCTAGCGCAATCATTGAGCTGGATGCCATAATCATTATGTACTTTCAAATAAGTAAGATATTTCTTAATAATTAGGTAGTACATTTTTCGATATCTGCAAATGGTGTATCCTACCTTTAAATATTCAAATACATGTACATGTACCTCCAAATAGGCACTTGGGGAGACAATCCCATAGAGATGTGCACAAACCTAAAACAGTCCTAACTTGTTTACCCTAACCTTTTTCTCTAAGATCTTCGAGATTTATGCTATTTAGACAAAAAATCTGTCGTTCTAGAGCACAAATAACTCCCAAATATCGGGTTTTTTTAGGATAGCTAGACACTTAGGGAGACACTGAAACGTCTTCCTAAGTGCCACTGTCTCCTAAAAACTTACGCTAATTTATCTCCCCAAGTGCCCTATTTGGAAGAATTCATTTATTTCTTCTCTTAACATTTTATTCGATGCTACAATAAACCACGGTGTATTAATATATTAAACATTCCTATTCTATATGTAGAGGCATATAAGTGCCTTCAATGCATCATATTATTATATTTAATTGAAATTTAATAGAATGGTTATGAATTTGTACTTTTGGGGGCAGTTATAATTGCACGAGGTACAATGCACTGTGAATAGTGAACAGTTAAAGAAATTGATTTTTTCCAACTGCATGAGTTAGGATAAACTGCATACATGTATATAACATGGAAATGCTGAACACGTAACAGTAACGATGTTCAACAGTTGTAAACTGTCAAAATTCAATCCATCTATTTTTATTATGTTCTACAACACGCACATGAATTCAAAATGTCTGCGCGCAGAAAGTATTCAAAGTATCTCCGCGCGTAAGAAAGAAGAGTTAGCGCTCTAGTAATTTAATATAAACACCTCACCAAAAGTAAGTCCCCCTCTTAACAATTCGTCATAACATCGTCAGATAAAACATTTTACCAGTCAAACTTAGTTAGAAATAATCCTTTGACTGTTTCCTAAGTGTTGTTTAAAAATAAAAAGATGTCCATGACTTCATGGCTGAATGAGCTCAAATTAATGACAAAAACTGTCCTTCTCAAAAGTCACAAAAGTTGATCTGCCACCTGCTTCACAGGGGTATTAGTCTGTAAAAGACCAATGGCAATGGCCCTGTCTTGATCAGACAGTCTGGGCATAATGCTTAATTTAAGAACACGAAACAAAATCAGTAGGCCTATGCTTGTCAACTGCAAGGTGTATTGGGACAAGGAATGGGACTGATCACCTAACATCTCACTGTGCTAGGCTCTAAGCCAAGAAAGGGATTTGCATGGTTGAATGATCCTGAATTGATTACAGATTAGAGTAATGTACACTTGGTGGGTATTTTAAACTGCATTCAACCACAGGTGTTTTTTTCCATTAGTAAGAAGCCATTCATAAACTTTTGTGACTTTTGAGAAGGGCAGTGTTTTTGTCATTCATTTGAGCTCATTCAGCCATGAAGTCATGGACATCTTTTATTTTCAAACAACATTTAGGAAACAGTCATAGGAATATTTCTAACTAAGTTTGATTGGTAAAATGTTTTACCTGACGATGTTATGACAAACTGTTGAGAGGAGGAATTACTTTTGGTGAGCTCCATGGCTATAACCTTATCTACCATCTGAAAAATAATAATCGTTTCATCTTTCATCGTGTATCTTTCATTACGCGCTAGAATACGCTCGTCTGATTTGTAAAAAATATCGGTTTAAAGTGAGAAACCTTTTAACATTTAACATTTTAACATTTATTTAATTTCTTGAGCGCCATTTCTATTAAAAATATCCAAAAGCGCCGTACATTATAAACACATTTATAAACAGATTAAATAGCAGTATAAAATTACATCAACAATTATTAAACATTACACAAAGATAAAATGTACACAACACCTAACCCCTAACCCCTAACCCCTAACCCTAGTCAGATCCCAGACAACTCTAACACCATCGATGACGTCAACACCATCTGTGTTCTGATTGGCTAATAAATGTACACTATGTACCAACCTACCTGCAGAAAGAATTGTCGCTGCCCGGTCATTTTATTTATTATGGATCAGTACAATAAGATTTAAAGTATCATGACTACGTAAGTCATAACTACAACGGGATCACAATAAAATCGGGAAAAGAGGTAAACCAGCGCTTTATTTTGCAAGACCTTAAAAAACCAAGAGCAAAATCTTGAATTGAACACGTGCACGAACTGGAAGCCAATGCGAATCCTTTAAGGATTGTGAACTTCGGTCGAACTTACGTAACCCAGACAACAATCGTCCAGAGGCAGTTATTAGTAACTAGATCGAAGAAATCAAACACGGGCGATGCGTGCGACAAGATCGTGTATATATAAGAGGGCACCTGCGACAAGGATATTCATTTGGCGGCTTGTAAGCAACGATGATGCCTGCCCGTTAAAACCGAAATCTCGCGCCATTCTTATAATTAGTAAATTAAACCACACGGTCGCGCGGAGCCAGCCTGAGACTTGATAACTCCTAACGAGCGCGCGTTACAAATCCCCTCTCGGATTGATGGCGGCGTACGTAGCAATTGGCGTGTATCTATGCGCCGTGATCGTCGCCGGTTTTCTCGGTAATCTTCTCGTAATCGTCGCCTTCTGCAAATACAAGAAACTCCGGACGGCTAACAACTGCCTGATCCTGAATCTGTCTGCGAGCGACTTGGCGATGGCTGTGATCGGTACCCCGATGTCCTGTTCCAGTAGTTTCGCCGGCCGGTGGTTGTTCGGAAAGGCTGGGTGTTCCTACTACGGATTCATCAACTACTACTGCGGGTGTATCTCGCTAAACACCTTCGCCGTGATTTCGGTGTATCGTTACGTTACGATCCTGAGACACCAACCCAACAGCCGAACCACCTTGAAGACGATAGTCAAAGTTATAGCGGCGGTGCATGCCACCACACTCATCTGCACCACACCACCTTTGTTCGGTTGGAACGAGTTCATCTTGGAGGGTTTCAAGACACAGTGTGATATCAACTACCGCGACAAATCGCCCCTCTTCGTGTCGTACATCGTCTTCATGTTCGTGGCGTTGTTCTTCGCACCTCTGGGCGTCATTATCTACTGCTACTGGCGGATCTTCACTTTCCTCCGGAGGCGAACCCAGGAGCAAGTTGCCCAGGCGGTGTCCCTGCAGCTCCGGAGCTCAGCCCGTTTCATGGAGAGGAGAACCACCTACATGATGCTCGTCTGCTTGGCATTCTTCCTGTTGGCCTGGTCTCCGTACTGCGTCGTGTCTCTGTGGAGCATCTTCGGGGATCATCGCGACCTGACTCCCGCGATGTCGGCCGCCCCGGCCCTGGTGGCCAAGTCCTGCATCGTCTTCAATCCTATTATCTACGCGGTGATGAGCCCACAATACAGGCGATCTTTCCAGGTAAGACTCAGAGCCTTGCCAAAAACCGATGAGGTAAATTTGTCTTGGAATAGTCACGGGCCAGCGAACCGCAGGTAGGGGGCATCATCACCGACAAGACACCGACAACGTGCACAGCACCGACAACACACCGACAACACATCCAAAACAATGTCTCCTTCGACAAGAGACGTGTACTAAAACTCTAACACATACGATACAAAAGAGTGTCACTCGACTTGAGTTTTACATTTCATTTGTGAAAATGCATAGCACGAAAAATAGGCCAACGTTCGCGCTGGACAGAGATTATTGTTGGCGCGAAAACAAGACATTTTTCGCAACTTAAATGTCAACCTCAAGTTAAGCGACACTCTTTTGGTATCGTACGATTACAAATTGCTTAAGCACAACACATTCTTGCTTAGTAAAAGCAGCTTACCAGCCACAACTCCATTTGATGTGTATTATTTGTGATTGGTATTTTAGCTGTTGTTGGCTTAGCATAACGATCACGTGGAATTTCGGCTCCTAACCTGATTTACTAAGCAGGGAATTTTGTACCTAAGCAACCTTGAGTGCTTAAGCAGCTCTATGAAATAGGCCCCAAGTTTTAAAGTTGCGCAAACTAACCGGTGATTTTGCAGCAAATTTATTGCCGATTTTGCTCAAATTTGACCAGGAGATAGTCAAGACATATACGTCCAAAGCTTAGATCGATAGACGAAAGGTTTCTGAAGGAGTATAGGGCTCTAAAAGAACTCTCCTTATTAAGATAAACGCGCGCGTGGTGCGTACTGCCGTGTGGAAGTTTAACTCATTAAACAGACACCCATATAAACCGCGAAGGTACCTGACTAGGTAAATTTGTATACATTTTGTATATGACTTCTGACTAGCGCCCTCAACAAAGATACTGGCTATTTGAGAGACCGCCATCATAGGGCAAGATAGCTCAGTTGACAGAGCGCCGGTCCGGTATTCCGGGTTCGAGTCCCGCCTTGCCAATTTCTTTGTTCACGTTTGTCGGTTTGTTCAAGTTTTGAACAATTATTCAGCTTGAGAAATATGATGTTGGGTAATTTGTTTTTTGAGATGCAGAGCAGCGCCCTCTTGTGGTCAAGACAAGGGCCTAATTAAGCCATACTCATGTATTCGCCCGATTAATTAATTAATTAAGTCGAGCTTCTCAGATTTTCTGAGAGAAGGTCATGACCTTTCGATTTGCATGTAGCGCGCAGCTTAGCCACAAAATCGACCCAATCAAAGCTCAACGCGCATCAGCGTTTCCCAGCGCCCAGTATTGGCGGTACGGTACGTACGCGCGGGCACAAGCAAAAAGCTCGAAGTCAAACTTCACCAACAGAGGGAGCTATGACAAATTATTTAGTGCGGATTTATGTCTGGGCCGTTTCCAAACCTCTGGCCCCATTGCTAAACTGCATGAACAAAGCCAAACGGAGACGAAGCTGAAGTTAGGAAAACGGCCCTGTGCGGTGCTTAGTCTATATAGCGCCCTCTTGTGATCATGACGGGAATTAACGTAGAAATCAAGCGAACAGAGAGCGCTATGATTTTTTAGTGATGCATCTAGTCTTGGTTGGAAGACGTCCTAATCTTGGTATGTATGTAGCGCGCGTGGGCCTCTGAACGGGGGCCTCTGAACGGGCGCCTTCTAACGTACGCCGCTGTAGACCACGCTATGCGTGACGTAACATGCATAATCGCTGACTTATCTGTCAAGTTTTTGTTACGTCACACAACGTCACACGCGAGCGATGATGTTAGTATTAGCAAAGACGTCCTATTCGAGGGACATGATGTGGTCTAAGTAAGGTGTACGTTAGAGGGCGCCTGCATCGGCGCCCTTTAACGTACGCCGCAAACAAGACTACGCTTACTGTAGCAGAACAAATCTTGTCTACGGTTTCCACTGACTCGGTATCGAGGAATTGTTGGCTCTAGCGCATGCGTACACCACTTCACTTATGATTTGACAGGGTAACCAGCTTTTGCCGAAGTTAGCAAAGAACGGTGGTCGTAAGCACGGAATTATGTAGACTAGTTCGAGCCGGGATTATTTTTAACATCACCGAGCCGAGGCGCGGAATTATTTTAAACGAAAAACTCGATCAGAGGCGGGTTCAGGCCGATGGTACCGGGAAGCACACCCATGCCTTTCCGGCCTTGCTCGCTGCTGACAGACATTTCCCGTCTTGCTCATGACGTGTTTATGCGTCATCTGTTTTAAATCTGGGAAAAACTTTGCGTGTATACACGTCCTCCGGCGCGAACTGGTTAACATAGCCATAACAAATTCCAACTAATTTGTGAAACTTTGTCTTTAAAGTTAGCTTTAAAGCATAATAGGTTCATAATAACCTTTTCCCCTGCCATCAGTTAATACAATAAAACAACTACATGTATATCCTAAAGAATTTGTTTTGAGGACGATAATTGTTTGTACATGTGTGTTTCCAAGAACTAAACTAATTCTACCATGAAAACTTCTTAAGTTCTCCCGATGAAGACGTGTGTATGTTAGATGTCAGTTTCAAATGTCTCAAACGTTAGTGTTTGACTTAAGATACACCATTGGTAATGGCTTGAATTATCAGGAATGGGTGGATTTGTGGGTTGTATTTTAAAGTAAATATCGTTTAACTGACCTGTCCGATGTTTTACAATCACGGGTGCCGAGAAAAAAAGCAAGAAAAACGGCGTTAGTTTTCAACCGGCGATCGCGATTAAAAAAATAAAAATTCGACTTTTTCTGAACAATTATAGGATATCTAGCGCAATCATTTTGCTGGATGCCTAGAATCTTTATTTACTTTCAAATGAGTAAGATATTTCTTAATAATTCGGTAGTAAATATTTTCGATATCTGCAAAATGGTGTATTCTACCTTTAATTGTACATAATTTTAAATCCACCAGCTTCCAAATGTCTTTCATCAAACATGTCCTGCGCAATAACCCGTTCGCATCTTATTATTGGTACACATGTACAATTTGTAAATCACTTTCCGGTGTTTTTTTTTACATTATAGGTCAACAAAGTCATACCGCATAATTATGATTATTCCCAATCCAAAACATCACAGCGAACTAGGAGAGAGTCACGGCGTTTTGCACGACATAGAACGTAGCAAATTATAATTACAGCAAATACACAAAATAATATACAATTGCTCTGTCGGCGAGTTTCGTGCGCGGGCCGAAATAAACCTCCATGACACTTCTTCCTTGATGCGCGAAATGATGACAAACCGCGGGAAACCACGTGTTAATAAACACCCAGGTACTCGTCTCCAACAGAGTGGCAATCTCCCTGGGGCAACGGCGGTTCATTTCCATAATACATTTCGCGCTTTTTTCTCCGTCTGCCCATTTGGAATAATGTCGCGAGATTGGTTTGTCGAGTGGTGGTCCATAATGCCGATCCGTCTGTGGTTATGTGTTCTGTAGACGCGCACGTGACGCATTGGTGTGTACATATTTCCATCGGCGGCATGACGCGATGAACCGCCAGCCAATATTTTTTTCCCCAAACGTAACTGGCAGATTTCATGAATTATTCAGTATAGTTTGGATGAGAAGTTATGTTTATTCATCGGAATAAAACATGACGTCACAGCATTGTTGTTATTTAGTTAAAGGTAGTATACACCATTGGTAATTGCTTGAATTATTACGAATGGGTGGATTTGGGGGGTTGTATTTTATAGTAAATATCATTTACAATCAAGTTTTACAATCAGGGATGCCGAGAAAAACACGAAAAACGGCGTTTGTTTTCAACCGGCGTCGAGCAGTTATTCTTACGTTATTAATGGTTTTTTTCGCGATCGCCGTCTGGCGATCGCGAATTTTTCTTTATAGAATTCTATTTTTTAGAATAATTACAGAATATCTAGCGCAATCATTTTGCTGGATGCCTAGAATCATTATTTCCTTTCAGATGAGTAAGATATTTCAAAAAAATTCGGTAGTAATTTTGTTCGATATCTGCAAATGGTGTATACTACCTTTAACTAGTTACATTAAATAACTTTAAAGAACAGCTGTTATCGAGCTGCATAGTGGGATGGGCTATGGATCAAAGATCCCTGGTTAGAATCCTGCTGTAGGTCACCTCGTTTGTCCTAGTCAAATTGATATCTTTGGAGTATTTTTAATTTAAAGGGATCGTATACGTTTGGTAATTACCAAATTAATGGCAATAAAAACTTACTTGGTAAGAAGTACAGCAGCTTTGGATAGTATAATGCATTTTTAGAAACTTGTCACTTCGAAGTACTGCGGTTATGGAAAAAGATATCACTTTTTATCCCAAAAAAAATTGAATCTTAGAAGCGTTACTGCAGTGACGTTTTTCAGAGTGTGTATTCCAATGCAGATTATTCTTCCTGCGTGGACAAAACCGCTCCAGAATTTCGGCAATATCTCAAAATCGCTACCACCTTTTGAAATGCAATTTTTACAGGTTAGTTTTATGGTACATGTATATATCTATAACTATATAGGATTAAAACAAACAATGGGTTCCAATTACCAAACGTATACGATCCCATTAAGAAAAGAAAAAGAGACATAGAAGGTAAGTAATGTACCTCTGGGCTACGTGTAACTAGTTGAATGAACAATAATATTATATTAGCGCCGTTGCTAAAACTACTGAATAATCATGACGCGAGGGGTCTAGCGCCGCCCAATTTTTATGATAATTACCCCTAAACCATCCTATACGCGACCCGGCATGTGCCTAGCTAGCTTGAGCAGCATTTCATCGTGAGCGAACCACAGTGAAGGGTCGTCTACGAGCTAGCTGCGCGCGTGTAGCGCGCGATGTCGTGTCGATCTGACGGACGCGTGGCGTGGAGTAACCTGGGAGTGTGCATTATTGACCGCTGCCGAGACGCCGTGGAAATCCAAATGTAGTACAGTCCGTGTGTTTGCGTAAGGATAGAGTCTCTAAGCTTCAAGACACACCAACACTGCGACAGCAAGCATGCATAAAACTCGGCTGAGGGTAAGTGTGTTTTTCCAAACGTCTATCACCTAAAGTCGACAGAAAGCCTTGTGATTTTGGTTTAACAGAATTTGATAGACAATCGCAGTCGAGGTGGCTCATTTTAAAGGTAAGATACACCATTTTGCAGATATCGACAATTTTTTACTACCGAATTATTAAGAAATATCTTACCCATTTGAAAGTAAGTAATGATTGTTAGCATCCAGCAAAATTATTGCGCTAGATATTCTATAATTGTTCCGAAAACTACATTTTATAACAACAAAAATCACGATCGCCGGACGGCGATTGCGAAAAAAACACCAAGAACAACATATATAAGAACCACTGCCCGACGCCGGTTTGAAAACGAACGCTGTTTTTCGTGCTTTTCTCAGCATCCATGATTGTAAAACGTCTGACATGTCAGTTAAACGATATTTACTATAAAATACAAACCCCCAAACCCACCCATTCATGACAATTCAAGCAATTACCAATGGTGTATCCTACCTTTACATCCACCCATTCATGATACTTCAAGCAATAACCAATGGTGTATCCTACCTTTACATCCACCCATTCATGATAATTCAAGTTTTTACCAATGGTGTATCCTACCTTTAAATATCCACAAATGATGTTTGATAATCAGCCGGCAGTGCATGGTTTTTAACCGTTTTCTCGAAAACAAATGTAATATCTATCACGCTGCAATTTTAACAGGTTAGATTTGGAACATTCTGAGAATTTTGAGTTTGTTTGTTTGTTCGTTTGTTTATTTATTCTTTACCCTGGGTCCATAATTCAGAGGGAAATTTAAGTATCCCTCTTTTCTCCGAAATGGCCCAGCTAAAGAGTCGTTCTATTATCTATGGAAACGAAAATAAAACAAAGCAAATAAAACGTAGGCCGTTACGGATTATGCAAGATAACTCTATGGTATATCGCGACCTATTTAAACGCATGTATACGGATAATGTGCGCGATATTATAAGTTGAAGGTACTTTTTTTTGGATAAGACTCCGTCTATAATGCAATCATGACTTCACTTGGGCGGCGCTGATTAAATTCCGATCGGTGTTATAAGACGCCGCGATATCTTCTGCGCAGTGCCCCTTCATTCTCGTAGATTCTGGACACGCCCATGATAAGGTAGCAATCGTGATTAAAGCAATTCCTGGATTAAAAATAGAAAGGACAGGCTTCGCGTAGGTGATCGTTATTGTTTAGCCTATAAAGGCGATTTACGAAAACCGAACAATTCACGCAATTAGGCCGTTTCCGAATAATGTCTAAGGTTTGAAATTACATTATTATTATTATTATTATTATTATTATTATTATTATTATTATTATTAGTTCTTTCTGGTAATGAACCCAAGGATCCGTCAAAAGCGCCCAAGGTACTGTAGCTCGCAAGCCTGAAGAAACCTGTAGAGAGAAGACAATGAGAAGAAGGTACAGTTGTTAGAGGTGGGAGGAAAACCCCAGAAGAATATCCTGGGGGAAACCTACGGAATCAGGCAGGGACTGAAAACCCAATCTATTATTGGTCAAGGCCGGATTCGAACCCGGGTCACAGCGGTGGAAGGCGCGGAGAAATTGAAAGAATAATTAAGTTGTTTAAAGTCCTTTTTGAAATACAAATTCTTTGATAAGAGATGATAATAGGCGACCGTATTAGACACCCCGTGGTTTAGAAAAGGCCTGTTTTGCAAATCAGACATTTCAATTATTATAAATCTCAAACTCTGACACAACATGCATAGTATTATATAGTTGTTTCTTAACGTTAAGAGCTTTTGGATGAAATATGCACAATAAAGACGTTCTCTATGATTTAGGTAAAATAGATCACGTCCTTTGACTTAAAGGTAGGATACACCATTGGTAATTGCTTGAATTATCAGGAATGGGTGTATGTAAAGGTAGGATACACCATTGGTAATTGCTTGAATTATCAGGAATGGGTGGATGTAAAGGAAAATACACCATTAGTAATTGCTTGAATTATCAGGAATGGGTGGATGTAAAGGTAGGATACACCATTGGTAATTGCTTGAATTATCAGGAATATGGATTTTACTGGTTGTAGTACAGTAAATTTCGTTTAACTGACCTGTCCGAAGTTTTACAATCGTGGATGCCGAGAAAAAAGGCTAAGAATTGAAGGAATCCGGAAATACCAATATCTCAAAATAACAAAAGGTCAACTTTACTCTGATTTCGTGGGAGCAGGTCACATTATATCCAATGCTATAATTATTATTATCAGATCATGAACCAACCATCACGTGGTACACTCTAAAAACATCCTGGTCAAATTTGACCAGGATAGTATCAATATTTGACCAGGAGTGCGGTCACGGGTCCTCCGACGCATTCATGGTCATTGTAACCAGGAAATCCTGGTTAAGTTATTTCACCAGTTTTCCTGGTTGGAGTGACCAGGAATTCCTGGTAGAATGATTGACCAGGAATATGTTAATTTCACATATTCCTGGTCATATTTACCAGAATAATTCAACCAGACAATCAACCAGGAAAAGGTCAAAATGACCAGGGCTCCATGTCGTTTTAACCAGGAAATCGTGGTCAAGTGTTTTCACCAGTTTTCCTGGTTGGAGTGACCGGGAATCCCTGGTAGAATGATTGACCAGAATGTACAAATACTATACGATAAGCCTGAATGCTAAACGATAAGCCTAACTATGACTACAACTTACGACTACTACATATCAATAACGTGTCGCGGTTGAAATTTATATTACGCTTATTCCCGCAACGAAGAAGTCACGGTTTGACCACGAATAATTCGTGTTAAAATATACAAAAAAGAGATTTCGTATACATTTTTTTGTACCTTTGTTTTGCAAAAATGAAAATGTTTTCATTGATTCGTCAGAATAATTACATATTTCGGTCAAGAAAGTGCATTTTTAGACAAAACGCCACAACTTAACATGACTTTTGTGAACACAACTTTCGTGAGTTCTGATTGGTCCGTTGGAAAACGGCCACGTCACAGGATTTCACCAGATTTATGTTGAAGTAATTTACCTAAAACCAGGATGATAATACACATGGTCTGATCACAACCAGTATCATGTTGATATGTTTGGTGATAACCAGTATAATGTTAAGATATGGTTCACCAGGAAATTTTCACCAGATATTTTTTAGAGTGTATGTACGTCTGAACTCGTAAGCAAAATGGCTTGGGTTCGAGTCGCACACAAGTTGTTGGCGAGTTGAATAACAGCGTGAATAATCAGGATATAATTGAACCGCTCGCTTTTATCGACACACTTATGCACACCCACACCTAAATGGCCTAATTTGCAACACGAGGCGTGCCATGCCTGCCAATAATGCCACGTTTTCAATGCGAATTCTAATACTAGTCCGACTTGTGTTACCGCTGCACATTCTACGCTCCATAATATAGTAAGTACATGTATCTCTTTAAAGGGATACTACACGTATGTTCTAAAAGCGCCCAATTGGGCTACAAAAATCGTTTTGAACTAAATTACGTTATTTAGAAAGAGCATTTAAGAGTTGAAGTTCAACATCCACACAACCATCTTTTAGAATCTGGGCGTTTTTGTGTGTGTTATTCTGGTGCAGAACGAGTTTCATGGGGTCACTTTTCTGACCCCAAAACTTATAGCGAGCTGGTTGAGTGTAGTCGCGATTCAAGCCGGAATGTGTTCGCCTTTTGCGGACGTGTAAGAAACCATATTTTGTGCATTGGTGCTGTCTGTAATTCATGTACACACACAACGTGTATCGAACATTGAATGAAAACGACAGGGAAAACGTTTGTGTCGTGTAAGCGTCTGATTTAAGCTATACTGTTATTTTTGTCGTCTTTTCTCGGGAACGGTAAGACGTTAGGCTGGTTTCGGCTTCAAACCATTATGTTTAAAATAGGATGAGTTCACAATCAAAAACATACAATTTTTCGGGGATTTCAAGACATAGTGCCCCTTTAATTCGGAGTTCGTTTAGCTTCGTAGGAGCACATAAATCTTGCTTAAGGGATTGAAGGCTATAGTTGTAATTAGGTCATATGCGCGGGCGTCACGACTAGTCATGGCAGGTGGGGGGGGGGGGGGGGGGGGTGGAGGGGGGAAAGGGGGGGGGGGGGGGTTGGAACGGGACAAGAGATACCGTAATCAGCAAATTGAATTTAATCTAGGAGGAGGAATAGAGATGTGAAGGAATGGAGGTTTAGGCTTTGAGAATACTGGGTGATACCCGTACCCGTACAGGGTGTTTATCGCCGATGAACCGTTCTATACCAGCGCAGGTACACGGGGCTTTGAGACCGATAATCCCCGCAACATCAATCAATCAAACACCCAACCTCTTCGTGAATTTCGCGAATACAATTATCTTATTTTGCGAATGGTGTCAGATTGCTGTTGAGGTGACCTCAAATACCTGCCAGATTTTACGGAGATATAGGTTTTTCCGGCTATTTGAAAACATTTTTTTTTAATTATACAAATTTACTAACTCTGGCATTAAATGTTTTTTAACAAACCAATTTAGTAATTTTACCATTCAATTTTAAAGTTTGGTCGCTCTATTTTTAAACATTGGTTTGAGAATTTTCGTCATTAAATATCACGTTCGTCTAACTTGCTTAGACGAATTTGATTTGTAACGACAAATATTTTCGACCTGGTGTTCAAACTAGGGTGACCAAACGTTAACATTGAATGATAAGTGACTAAATTTGTTAAGTAATATTTTCTCGGACGAAATTGAGATTTGGTGATTTTTTTTTTAAATAGCCGGAAAAACCTGGGGCCAATTTCATAGAGCTGCTAAGCAAACAAATTTGCTTAGAACAAAAAGTCTTGCTTATTAAAAACAGGTTACCAGCCAAAATAATCTGTGTTTTTCATGCTAAGCAAAAAAAACCAGCTGATTATCAATCCAGAACAATAAAGATCAGGTGAAAATTTTGTCTGTAACCTTGTTTTTGCCAAGGACAAATTGTCATGCTAAGCAAATTTTTGTGCTTAGCAGCTCTATGAAATTGGCCCCTATACTGAACACACACGGGCAACGCGTGTGTAGGATCGACATGTATAACGTCATATTGTTGTCATTTAAGTTTACGCCGTGACTGGACCCATGACATTGTCAGTGTTACCCTAGCAACAGAACCTTCCGATAACTTAACCCTCCAATTTACAAAGAAATGTATTTCAAATGAAAATAAATCATTTCAACTCAACACATTATACACATACATACATACATGTACATGTTGAAATTATTTAAAAAAATTGTTACAATTTGAAAATAGTGGATTGCGCGGCTGAAACTTTACCTATCACAAAAAGGCTTAAATTTGACAATTTTATAGTCAGATCTTATTATCTCACAGTTATTCTAAAACATTTTCCAATTAAATTAACCAACTCTCGTGTTCAATTTCTTCCGAGAACACAAACCTTAACTCATCTTCAAATTTGTATCCTTGTTGAGAAATCTATGGTTCTTGTGTACAAAATGGTTAGAAAGTCGAGCACTTTTTTTAAAAAAATGCTCTTATTTTAACCACAATTAATTCCCTGGGTTGAAATTTCGACCCAATATACCTTATATTATACCCTAACCCAAACACTAACCCTAACCCATACCCTAACCCTAAGTTTTAAGTAATTTGAGTAAAATCCACAAATCTATTTCGTAAAATTTCTTGTGGAGACCTATTCATCTATAGAAATTTACCCTCCGGAGACGTTTTGTCTCCATTGTACACATTGTGTTCATGTCTCCAGAGGGTACCAAATTTAGAATCACACCCTCTTATACCGAACTAATTTTGTTTGGTCACCCCTTTTGAACACCGGGCCGGGAATATTCGTCATTACAATCCAAGCTTTTACCGGAATGCTGCATCCAGCGAGCGAATTCGTCATATCAATCGATGTAAAACCGATGTTAAATCAATTGTCTGCTAAATATAAATCTCATAGCTTTAACCTATTAAATAAAGCCTTGATCGTTTTAAAAGGTAAAGTGCGTATAAGGAATATTGTTGAAGCGCATGTTAACTGAACAAAAGGTAAATTCTGTCATTTTTAAAAACCTGAAAATGTTGTTTCCACTATAATACACGCAATTATCATAATTTATCCAAGAATACTGTACAGCTATTTAATTTATAATGCAATTTCAGATCCAACTGCATTCATAATTCACAATGCGGAACCAAGGCTATATATACCGGCCTACGGACGAAGGTTATGTGTTTTTCTTACTAATTGGAAAATTATTCAACCCTGAGCTATAGAAAGATTATAAGTGCTTTAATTCAAAGCCCGCAACCTTCCCGAAATTACCATAATTGCTTCGATTTGTAGTATTTAGTTATATTTTTTAGCATCATTATTCGTATCTCAATAGATCTTGTTGTTTATCAACACAGCGCCATTTTGTGTGTGATGTTACACGGGTATACGATACATTTAAGCCGCAGCAATATACCCGCTGCATTAATTCAAGCCCTATTGAAAACAGTGTAAAATCAACAAAGTTTAGGGCCAAATTTCATGCAAGCCGACATCACTGGGGTTTCTCAAACAAATATTAAATTATTGTCTGACCCTTCAACTTTCCATTTCTTTACAATTTGGGAAGGGGTAGCCATTTTACGTGCCTAAATATTCACACCAAAAACAAACTCACCTCCCGAAAAGTGATACTTCCAAAACCTGTTTGCAGCCATTTTACTAATGGTATCCCTTCACTTTCTCTGGCAAAAAGGACCTATTTTTTTTTCAAGCGTCATTTTATTAAGTCTGCCCTTAAATTGAAGCCCCAAAAGCAGGGAGTTGATCCTCAGCTATGGTGTGCAAATTTGACATTTAATTCAAAATAGAGATATCTCTATTTCTAATAGAGATATCTCTATTTTGGATTAAATGTTAACTATGCACGCCATACTATTTTTACACAACTCCCCTTTTTTTTCAGCCAAAATGGTCTCCTTTTCAAAAAAACTTGAAAGTAAATAATGATTGTAGGCACCCAGCTAAAGGATTGCGCTAGATATCCTGTAATTATTCCGAAAAACTGAATTTTATAACAAGAAATTCACGATCGCAAAAAAACCCAAGAACAACATAAGAACCACTGCCCGACTCCAGTTGAAAACAAACCCCGTTTTTCTTGCCTTTCTCAGCATCCATGGTTGTACAAATTTTGACAGGCCAGTTAAACGATATTCACTATAGAATACAAACCCCCAAATCCACGCATTCATGATAATTCAAAGCAATTACCAATGGTGTATCCTACCTTTAATTAAGAGACATTTTGAAGTCAGTTCATAACAAAGACACGGTACCTATAGCCAAACTCAAGCACGAGAGTTTTTTGATAATAACCGATCGAGTCTGAACTTAATTGCTACGCTACAGCGAGTTGCTCTTCCGCATGCGTGACGATGAATGACAGAGATCCATGGCAACATAAAAGGTCGAATATTTTTGACATCTCATTAGCGACTGGAATTGAGACTTTAAAGGTCGATTTACAGATACAACAGATACAACAGGTATAACACGACTTAGACAAAATATATAAACTAGACTTTCAAACGAGAACGGTTGTTATAGTTTCCAAAGATTAACTAAATTCCCACCATGCGTATATACGTAATGTAGTATGAGCGAGTCTGGCGTCCCGACTTCGCTCGCATGACGTCATTAGGTTTATGTCTATTTGTATAGGTTTACCTTTCCGAGTAAATTGCATCAGCCATCTATAAACAAAGGTTTGATGGGAACAGAACGCATACAATGCTAATGAATTTGTAAAAAAATCAATTCGGGCAACGTGAACTACGAAGACAATTATATTTCAAACCCTCCGGTAATCGTAAAAGCCTGACGAAACGAGACGAGACGCGAGTCGTCGAAACGGCGGAAGCCCGTTTTTCTTGGAATTATTTTTGTTCTAATAAACTTGTCCAATTATGTAAAACAGGCAATCGGATGTGCTGTATATAGAACCCAGGGGTATTTGTTTATTTTTGGGGGGGGTCTGTTTTAACGAGCGTTCAGTTGGGATCGTATGTTTGGTCAAGCGTTAGAAGAGTACTGGTATTAATTCTGTTCTCTTAAAACAAGTTTGTAAAAATTGACTTAAATGGATCGTACACGTTTGGTAATTTGAACCCATTGTTTGTTTCAATCCTATATAGTTATAGATATATACCATAAAACTAACCTGTAAAAATTTCATTTCAAAAGGTGGTAGCGATTTTGAGATATTGCCGAAAATCTGGAGCGATTATGTCCACGCAGGAAGAATAATCTGCATTGGAATACACAATCTGAGAAACGTCACTGCAGTAACGCTTCTCAGATTCAAATTTGTGGGGATAAAAAGTGATATCTTTTTTCATAACCGCAGTACTTTGAAGTGAATATTTTCTAAAAATACATTATACTATCCAATGCTGCTGTACTTTTTTTCCAAGTAAGTTTTTATTGCAAAATCATTTTTGGAGTAATTACCAAACGTATACGATCCCTTTAACCCGAGTTGAGCTTAATTAGTTCCAAGCCATTTCGGCCGTGGAAAAACATAATTTGTTTTTTAATTGTTGTCCTTGAATAAAATATCAGTCATTCCGCTTGTCATTTCCGTTGAAATTAGTTTGTCCATTGAAATGACGACTAATCGATTCTTCCGCTGGTTATAGCATAAAGCACGACATGCACTTGTTGATTTCTATTAATCGCAGTCGTGCTATTCGATTCTAAGAATACACCATATTTTGCAATAACGACCATTTGGTGTTTTTGGAGCCGGCTATTTCAAAGCTGTTTTCTCAGTTGTGTAATTTGAACTCCAAGGAAGTAATCAATATGCAAACACGTCATATCTCCAGAACGGGAGTAGCTATGTAGCTCTATTATATACCAAATGAAAGCTTACATTGTGGGCTTTTCATCCATGTATATAACTCGAGTTCACTTGTTTGCGACATAAAACCCATTTTTGTGGAGTGGGTAATTCTTCCAAATAGGCACTTAGGGGAGACAAATTAGCGTAAGTTTTTAGGTAATAAGGAGACAGTGGCACTTAGGGAGACATTTCAGTGTCTCCCTAAGTGTCTAGCTACCCTAAAAACCCCGTTATTTTTGTCCTAGAACGACATATTTTGGTCTAAATAGCATAAATCTCGAAGATCTTAAAAAGTTAGGACTGTTTTAAGTTTGTGTACATCTCTATGGGATTGTCTCCCCAAGTGCCCATTTGGAGGTATAATAATCATTTTATTATTTATTTACCATCTAAAACTTGCTTTTGGGCGAAAGTTAACAATCCAAAAAATGATTTTGTTTTGGCAAAATGTGGCCTAATGTCATCTTTAAATTAAAACTCTTACGTCGCTACAGTGCTTATTAAATTCACGTAATACATGTACGCAAGTATACGAAACGCGCCGATGTATAACGTTTTCTGCATCATCTCACTTATGCACGGTTTTTCCCTTCGTGTAAGGTTTCGACAATTCACCGCGCTCGCTTAAAAAAACGGCCCAGATTTACGCTTTAGGGTGGCCCTATTCAATACACATCGAGGTACAACAATAATGAAAGAATATGAAGTCATGTTATAGGGCCACAGGACCGTTTTTCCTGTAAATTTCATTAAGGTAAGCCGAATCTGGTTACGATACGCGGACCGGTACGCTACACTATGTACGCTGCGGACAACTCAGGGCTCTCTTAGATATGCACAGTGCGCGGGATCGAAGCTAACCGTTTAGCTAGAGGGTGGGGGGGGGGGGGGGCAAAAATATAATAGATATGGCCCTACCGTATCCCTACCGTAGTTTGGATCATTGAATTTAAGCCGAGGGGTGTAGCAGCTGTGGGTTGGTTGAGTAATACTATGGTTTTATGTCAATATTGCCCTAGGATTGCAGATGGAGATTTATTGAATGGAATGTCCTAGCATTGATGCGCTTCTGTTTGTAGACTTTGCTGTGTCAACTCAACAACGACTATTTCATGTGCAGCTTGAATTATTAATGTGTGGTGGCAAATAGACGTAGTGCTTTTAGGCGGTTGCACCCTGAAAATTAGATTTTCAAATTGAATTGATAATTGTCTATAGCATTGTATTTGTTATGAGTTTTCGAATGAGACATCCAACGAAACAAAAAAATCGGTCAATTAATTAATTAATTAATTATATTAATTTATTTTTATTAGGAGGGTCTCGCTTCTAATTCGTGGGGGGTCCCAGTATGCTATGGAGCGCGCAATTGGCGCAATGATAACAACCGCTCTTTAACCCTGCGACGTGCCACCGCACTTTTTTTCAAAGTCGCTTCGCCGTAAAAAAACCCAATAGATTTGTCATCATTCGTTAAAAAAACTCTTATTACATGTGTTCCTAGTTCAAAGCAAGCCGAATAGCATGGTAAGTGCCGCTTGAACCCTGGTTAAACCGGTGACACAGCTTTTTGCAAAGGAAAGTGCTGCCCCACGAGTATCTCATTACTTTGTGTACATAAAGGGGCTATTCAAGTCTGGGTTTAACAGACCTATACCCAAGCAATTAATCATGCTATTGTTGCCATGTCCCATATTCAGACACCATGGGAAAGTACTGTGTTGACATATAAAGCCATAAAACCGAACAGCATGGGGGTTACACACGAAATACAACCGACTTTGAAAAAAGTACGGGCGCGCGTTCGTGTAAAAACAAAATGGCCGCACGTTATCAATGTTTATTCGTATAGAGTGCATGGTCATCCTTCAACGTTCGTTTGTAAAAAAAACACGGACAACCTAACTTTAAGCCGTTTTGACTGACCGGGTGAACTTGAATATTAACCGCGCCTCGAATGGAGCTTGTTTTACATAAAGTTTGGTCAATAGCTTGGTTCATAACACACCTTTTACTTATGTGAAAGTACATAAAGATTATAGGCATCCAACTAAATTATTGCGCTAGATATACTGTAAATGTTCCAAACAAAATCACAATCGCCAGACGGCGATCGCGAAAAAAAAAAAGAACAAAAAAAACCAACTGCCCTACGCCGGTTGAAAACGAACGCCGTTTTTCTTGCTTTCCTTGGCATCCATGATTGTACAAGTTCGGACAGGCCAGTTAAACACTATTTACTATACAATACAACCCCCTAAGTCCACCTATTTCTGATAATTCAAGCAATTACTAATAGTATATCCTACCTTTGAAGTTATCGTTCAATTTCTGTTGGGTATCAAACGACCATTTTGTTTATCTGAAAAAATATATCTGCAATAGTAATTTATTCGTTGAAACTGCACTTTGGAAATTTAGCCATCTGTATACGAAAGGTTTCCAGAAAAATAAACAATCTGCAACGTCGATTCTAATTAGAAAAGCACATTGACTTAACGGGGGAAGTTCAAACGAAAAGCAATCAGGACCGGAGATGAAACAGGGGGGGGGGGGGGGGCATGCAATCGGGCGGTTGAAGAGACTAATGGCCTGGGCGCACTAACAAGTTAAGCGCGCGTAGAATTAAGCCGGCTATTTACACGATTTCGTGATGAACGATCCCGAGTCTACCGAAGCCGATTTGTGACGCTTGTTAATTTACGACAAAAAGGTTCCGGGTTTTCTTCCAATACATGTAAATTGTCTATCCACTATAACCGACGATGCCTGGTGTGTCTGTTAGCGCAATATAATCGATTCCGCCGACTGCGTGGGTGTAATATCGCCGAGAACTTTCAATTCGGTGAACAAACTTGTCACAGCGGATCAGAACATGCATAATACCAGGGTTGTAGTCGAGTCCCTGCAAGTCCTTTCACAAGTCCTTTCGTGAAGCCAGTCACAAGTCCCTTCATAAAGGCAGTCACAAGTAACTGGATGAACAATGACAAAGGAATGCCTTTGTCAAAGCTGATTTGAATAGCTTGTGATTTAAATTGGAACTGAAGGACTTGTGATGGACTTGCAGGGACTTACAGGGACTTGCAGGGACTTGTGATGGACTCGACTACATCCCTGCATAATACCAACGGGGTAATTTTATAATGAAAACATTTACGTAAACAAGAACTATTTTCCAACAAAATTAGAAATTAAAAATAAGAAATGCATTTTATTCCTAAAAGTGCAAAATCCTCCAAATTTAGTACGATTTTGTCAAACTTCTAGTGAGTTTTACAATGAATAGGGAAAATCTACGTTAACATTATTACAACACCTTACAGTTTGGTAAATAATGTATTCGCGTTTAATGCGGTTTTGTGTTTAAAGGTAGGATACGCCATTCGTAATTGCTTGAATTATCAGGAATGGGTGGATGTAAAGGTAGGATACACCATTCGTAATTGCTTGAATTATCAGGAATGGGTGGATGTAAAGGTAGAATACACCATTGGTAATTGCTTGAATGATCAGGAATGGGTGGATGTAAAGGTAGGATACACCATTGGTAATTGCTTGAATTATCAGGAATGGGTGGATGTAAAGGTAGAATACACCATTGGTAATTGCTTGAATGATTAGGAATGGGTGGATGTAAAGGTAGGATACACCATTGGTAATTGCTTGAATTATCAGGAATGGGTGGATGTAAAGGTAGGATACACCATTGGTAATTGCTTGAATTATCAGGAATGGGTGGATGTAAAGGTAGGATACACCATTGGCATTTGCTTGAATTATCATGAATGGGTGGATGTAAAGGTAGGATACACCATTGGTAATTGCTTGAATTATCAGAAATGGGTTGGATGTAAAGGTAGGACACACCATTGGTAATTGCTTGAATTATCAGGAATGGGTGGATGTAAAGGTAGCATACACCATTCGTAATTGCTTGAATTATCAGGAATGGGTGGATGTAAAGGTAGGATACACCATTCGTAATTGCTTGAATTATCAGGAATGGGTGGATGTAAAGGTAGAATACACCATTGGTAATTGCTTGAATGATCAGGAATGGGTGGATGTAAAGGTAGGATACACCATTGGTAATTGCTTGAATTATCAGGAATGGGTGGATGTAAAGGTAGGATACACCATTGGTAATCGCTTGAATTATCAGGAATGGATGGATGTAAAGGTAGGACACACCATTGGTAATTGCTTGAATTATCAGGAATGGGTGGATGTAAAGGTAGGATACACCATTGGTAATTGCTTGAATTATCAGGAATGGATGGATGTAAAGGTAGGATACACCATTGGTAATTGCTTGAATTATCAGGAATGGGTGGATGTAAAGGTAGGATACACCATTGGCAATTGCTTGAATTATCATGAATGGGTGGATGTAAAGGTAGGATACACCATTGGTAATTGCTTGAATTATCAGAAATGGGTTGGATGTAAAGGTAGGACACACCATTGGTAATTGCTTGAATTATCATGAATGGGTGGATGTAAAGGTAGGATACACCATTGGTAATTGCTTGAATTATCAGGAATGGGTGGATGTAAAGGTAGGATACACCATTGGTAATTGCTTGAATTATCAGGAATGGGTGGATGTAAAGGTAGGATACACCATTGGTAATCGCTTGAATTATCAGGAATGGATGGATGTAAAGGTAGGACACACCATTGGTAATTGCTTGAATTATCAGGAATGGGTGGATGTAAAGGTAGGATACACCATTGGTAATTGCTTGAATTATCAGGAATGGATGGATGTAAAGGTAGGATACACCATTGGTAATTGCTTGAATTATCAGGAATGGGTGGATGTAAAGGTAGGATACACCATTGGCAATTGCTTGAATTATCATGAATGGGTGGATGTAAAGGTAGGATACACCATTGGTAATTGCTTGAATTATCAGAAATGGGTTGGATGTAAAGGTAGGACACACCATTGGTAATTGCTTGAATTATCATGAATGGGTGGATGTAAAGGTAGGATACACCATTGGTAATTGCTTGAATTATCAGAAATGGGTTGGATGTAAAGGTAGGACACACCATTGGTAATTGCTTGAATTATCATGAATGGGTGGATGTAAAGGTAGGATACACCATTGGTAATTGCTTGAATTATCAGGAATGGGTGGATGTAAAGGTAGGATACACCATTCGTATTTGCTTGAATTATCAGGAATGGGTGGATGTAAAGGTAGGATACACCATTGGTAATTGCTTGAATTATCAGGAATGGGTGGATGTAAAGGTAGGATACACCATTCGTATTTGCTTGAATTATCAGGAATGGGTGGATGTAAAGGTAGGATACACCATTGGTAATTGCTTGAATTATCAGGAATGGGTGGATGTAAAGGTAGGATACACCATTGGTAATTGCTTGAATTATCAGGAATGGGTGGATGTAAAGGTAGGATACACCATTGGTAATTGCTTGAATTATCAGGAATGGGTTGATTTGGGGAGGTTGTATTTGATAGTCGTTTAACTGACCTGTCCGAAGTTTTACAATCGTGGGTGCCGAGAAAAAAAGCAAGGAAAACGGCGTTCGTTTTCAACCGGCGTCGGACAATTGTTCTTGCTGTTTTAGTTTGGTTAATTTATTTGTTTGGAACGATTACAAGAAATCTAGCGCAATCGTTTTGCTGTATGCCTAGAATCACTATTTACTTTTAAATAAGTAAGATATTTCTAAATAATTAATGGTAGTGAAAAAGTCATTTATGTGACCCGCTCTGTAAAAATGAGTCAGATGTCGCACAGTGCGCTTACGATATTTGAGTGGTTAAACGCGGAGAGGGGGGTTTTCGTACGAAAATTTGATATTCCTATTTCATGATTTTCACCTTGGTTAGGATCTATACTTTCAATTTCTACATTAAAAAAGGCTGAATTAAATCAGATTTAGTGAGAAAAACTGGTTTTGCATTCTATAGCATACATCTCTTAAAGGGAAATAATTGTTTTAATGCATGATTTCTCATGAATGGGTTTCTAGATTTCGCAAAATCGTCAAAATCGGTGTATCACAAGAACGCAACATGCTACAGACCTCCAACATATATCAAATTAAAGAGGACAGTGCACTCTTTCTAATGGTATAGGCCTAAGCCTACATAACTCTGTTTGTCAAATTGTCGACATCTGACTCATTTTCACAGAGCAGGTCACATATTTGCAAATAGTATACCATACCTTTAAGGAGAATGATGACAGTCCCCCATGAACTATACGACGCGGTTTACCCCGCGCTTCAAGCACCTGCCTCAGCGCTCAAAACACCTGCTCTATCAATCAATTACAGAAATTCAACCTGCGAAGGGAAAATGGGAAAACCACCTATACATTAATATAAATGTTGTTTTCACCATAGCAGTATCTCCTTCGCCATTGGGGAAAACATTTCACACCGTCTTGTCAGATCGGCTTTAATACATAAATCCAACGGTTTGCAATATTGTCCTACCAATGAGGAATAGAAATTAGAAAAAACAAGCCAGTTCGCTCCGTGTTAGTTGACAGTTCCGTTTTATTATTGCCCCGTGCAAATAAATGTTGTCAACAAGCGCCACACACGATTTAAAGGTAGATACACCATTTTTTGGAGATATCAAAACATTTACTACCGAATTGTTAAGAAACATCTGACTAATTTGAAAGTAAATAATGATACTAGGCATCCAGCAAAATAATTGCGCTAGATATCCTCTAATTATTCCGAAAAATTAAATGTTATAAAGAAAAAGTCGCGATCGCCCGACGGCGATCGCGAAAAACAAAGATAACATAAGAATAACTGCTCGACGCCGGTTAAAAGCAATCGCTGTTTTTCGTGTTTTTCTCGGCATCCATGATTGTAAAACTTTGGACACGTCAGTTAAACGATATTTACTATAAAATACAACCCCTAAATCCACCTATTCATGACAATTCAAGCAATTACCAATGGTGTATCTTACCTTTAAAAGTAGATACACCATTTTGCAGATATCAAAACACTACTACCGAATTGTTAAGAAATATCTTACTAATTTGAAAGTAAATAATGATTCTAGGCATCCAGCAAAATGATTTCGCTAGATATCCTGTAATTGTTCCGAAAACATTGAATTTTATAACAAAAAATAAATAAATCGCGATCGCCTAATGGCGATCGCGAAAAAAAGGAGAAGCAAAACAGGAACTATATACCGGACGCCGGTTGAAATCGAACGCCGTTGTTCTTGCTTTTTTCTTGGCATCCATGATTGTAAAACTTTGGACAGGTGAGTTATATACTATTAAATACAACCCCGTGGTGTATCCACATTTAAATGGCATCGAAAGTCCAATAAGTTAAAAGAACTCAGCCACGAGGTGTAATTTGAGGAATCTTTTTTTTCTGGCGTTTACGTGGGGGACTGCGTCGAGGGCTAACGCGAAGATTAATTCAAGGCGACGCGTTGCTGCATGCTATTACGTCTTAATCTTTAACTGAGACGAGGAGAAACATCAATTTTACCTAAAAGGTCGGCCAGGAAAGCCCCACGTGGCCGGCTGTCCGGATCCGGGCGGGGCTCTGGCTTACAGCTCTTCCGATACAATAATGCAGATTAAAAAGCGCCTGCGGTCGGATTGCTATCTACTGACGACGAGTAGAACTAGCCGACACCAACAAACACAACCAGATCATTTCCCAGATCTTTTTTTACCACGACATGCCCCCAACGAATGCAGAAATATAACAAACGAATCGTGAATAATTTCACGGAGCTGCTAAGCACAACAATTTGCTTAGCATGAACATTTGTCCTTGGTAAAAACAAGGTTACAGACCAAATTTTTACGTGATATCTATTGTTTTTGATTGATAATCAGCTTTTTTTTGCTTAGCATGTAAAACACGTAGAATTTTGGCTAATAACTTGTTTTTAATGAGCAATACTTTTTTGTGCTAACCAAATTGTTGTGCTTAGCAGCTCCGTGAAATTGGCCCCTGAAGTACACCAATCAAATAAGTTAAGAGGGCCTAATTATTTCGATCTTTAACAAGATCTTCTTCAGAGACAAAATGGCTGTGTACATGAACCAAACATTGCGCGTTCATGTTGAATACGATTGGGCCCTTTCAAACTGAAAGCACAAATGGCGACTAGAAAACATCAATGAATTCACAAACAGAACAGCTTAAACTTGCATACAACAGGCTAATAGATAATGTTCCTCCAACATATTATAATCGTAAACATAAACATGAACCTCGAACCATCAAGTTTATAAGAACAAATACTTTACCTTTCCGAGACGGAGTTTCCTAATTCATGAGAAGCATTAAAGTTTGCTTGATCAAAATGACCAAACGGACAATCAATGCGCGTTTTACGTATACGTTTTAGCCCCTTATGATACCTAATAAAAAAAATTTCGAAACAAAATTTAAACATCAGAATTTTAAAAATTAGAATGCATATAAATCTAGGCAGTAAGCGACAACCCGATTTATCCCTTTAATATCCCCAAAAGGAGCAACAAATTTCGTATATATCTCAGTAATTTGACTCCTCATTTGAAAATTAACCCGTTTAATTGCTCCGACAGATTGTCATAAACAGATAGGCTACATTTAATATATTGAGAAATAAAAACCCACACGCACGCGAAGCTCAATCGATATGGGAAATCCAAAACAACACCCAACACATCGGTCAAGTATATCAGAGATCTGGGTAGAATATGCAAGTCCTAAATCCCGGGGGCGCGGGGGGGGGGGGGGGGGGGGGGGTGGGTGGGGGGAGAGGGAGGGCAGACACGGTAAGGTAAGACACATCACCCTATGCTTTATAGACGCCGCCATTATACACTCTTGACATTCAACGATTCCCATTCACAACCAACGCGAGACCGAGACTCGCAGAAAGAGACCATTCACACAAAACCGACCTATGTGTTTTCCTTAATACAAAAAAATGGCGCTGTGCGGTTGTAAAACACTCGAACATCATGACACAGATGCAAATGTACTAAGTAATGGTTGTACTTGTAACAACCGCGGAGCCTTGTAAGTATAGATAGGTCGAGACTCGGTCGGGATTATTTCACATGGGTTGATAATAAAAAAGTACAACTCGCCAATGATAATTCGAAATGTATACAGTACAAGTACATGAACTGCACGCATAACTCAAAATAGCCTTTCAGTGGCGAACTGTGCGATAGGCAATGTGGAGATTATATGTCTACTCGATTTGCTGTCTTGTTTTAACAGTTATCAGTTATAAAACTGCTTTAAAGGTAGGATACACCATTGGCAATTGCTTGACTTATCAGGAATGGTTGGATGTAAAGGTAGGATACACCATTGGCAATTGCTTGACTTATCAGGAATGGTTGGATGTAAAGGTAGGATACACCATTGGCAATTGCTTGAATTATTAGGAATGGGATGGATGTAAAGGTAGGATACACCATTGGTAATTGCTTGAATTATCAAGAATTTGGTGGATGTAAAGGTAGGATATACCATTGGCGATTGCTTGAATTATCAGCAATGGGTGGATGTAAAGGTATGATACACCATTGGTAATTGCTTGAATTATCAGGAATGGGTGGATGTAAAGGTAGGATACACCATTGGTAATTGCTTGAATTATCAAGAATTTGGTGGATGTAAAGGTAGGATATACCATTGGCGATTGCTTGAATTATCAGCAATGGGTGGATGTAAAGGTATGATACACCATTGGTAATTGCTTGAATTATCAGGAATGGGTGGATGTAAAGGTAGGATACACCATTGGTAATTGCTTGAATTATCAGGAATGGGTGGATGTAAAGGTAGGATACACCATTGGTAATTGCTTGAATTATCAGGAATGGGTGGATGTAAAGGTAGGATACACCATTGGTAATTGCTTGAATTATCAGGAATGGGTAGATGTAAAAGTAGGATACACCATTGGTAATTGCTTGAATTATCAGGAATGGGTGGATGTAAAGGTAGGATAGGCCTACACCATTGGTAATTGCTTGAATTATCAGGAATGGGATGGATGTAAAGGTAGGATACACCATTGGTAATTGCTTGAATTATCAGGAATGGGTGGATGTAAAGGTAGGATACACCATTGGTAATTGCCTGAATTATCAGGAATGGGTGGATGTAAAGGTAGGATACACCATTGGTAATCGCTTGAATTATCAGGAATGGTTGGATGTAAAGGTAGGATACATCATTGGCAATTGCTTGAATCATCATGAATGGGTGGATGTAAAGGTATGATACACCATTGGTAATTGCTTGAATTATCAGGAATGGGTGGATGTAAAGGTAGGATACACCATTGGTAATTGCTTGAATTATCAGCAAGGTGTGGATGTAAAGGTAGGATACACCATTGGTAATTGCTTGAATTATCAGGAATGGGTGGATGTAAAGGTAGGATACACCATTGGTAATTGCTTGAATTATCAGGAATGGGTGGATGTAAAGGTAGGATACACCATTGGAAATTGCTTGAATTATCAGGAATGGTTGGAAGTAAAGGTAGGATACACCATTGGTAATTGCTTGAATTATCAGGAATGGGTGGATGTAAAGGTAGGATACACCATTGGTAATTGCTTGAATTATCAGGAATGGGTGGATGTCAAGGTAGGATACACCATTGGTAATTGCTTGAATATTTGGTTTGTACATTGCGAAATGACCAATTATCTATGACGGGAACAAGTATACGTTGTTTCCGTGTATGCGATTCACCATTATTAATTCTGAGGTAAATCTGACACCTGCGACCTTTTAGCGAGGGTAGAGTTGCCCCAGTCGATCGAAAGACACCCCCCCCCCCTCCAACTCCAATAACATACTATGTTATAAGAGTAACCGCAATGGGCACTGTTCGCGACGTGGGCGAATCGATAATTGCCACTCGTCAACGATTGAGTTTCAGTCCTTCGTATACAATTAGTAATCTTCCGATGTCTGTTAATACTGACATACGTATTATGTTATTGTGTGAAGCCATAATTTCAGAATAAACATGGGTGCACATTTTAGGAATAAAAGTATTAATAAACATATACTGTCATTTATAATATCACTTGAAAGACAATAACAATAGTTGAGTGTTCCGCTTTTTCTAAAATACTTACGATACTGGTTTTAGTAAATCAATTCACACACGTGATTATACGTCCCAACAGTTATAGCCAATTACATAGCGTGTTCGATTACTCACCTGGGCTTACTCGCGCCTCTACACCGGGGAACCGTTGAACATGCGCAGTACGTGAGATTAACGAACGATCGCGGGTCACTCGACTGAACAAGTGACGTTCAAACCTAATTAGGCGACCACATGCAATCGAGATAACGTATATTTTCCTTCCATGAAAACTCTCAAAATGAATTCATGTCGCAACATCGTCCAGATTAATTTCGATAATAAAACAAATCACTTTTTGAATTTACCACTGCTATCGCATCGTTGAACGTGGCAGCCATGTTTTCGCAAGGCCTTATGGGATACTTCCCCGATACCGAGTAACCGGTTCGGTGGGTCGGTTACTTACGCTAGAGTCGAGTACGCGCGAGGAGTCACGTGAGCGTCAAATCGAACGGCGTCGCGCTTCCCGTGAGTAAGCGCTGGGGAAGTAATCGAACACGGTAATAATAATGTTTGCCCGGCAAATATTTGCGCGGCGCATTCTGTTTGGTTATTATTAGACTGGTTTCCAGTCATATTTTAGATCAATTCTAGAAGAACAGAACAAGAACCAGGCTGGAACTAAGACCATTAATGGGTGTTACGTCATGGCTGCATTGTATACCAATAACTTATTTACTCGTTTTGAATTGTGTTCACGACAGACAGTGATACTTATAGGTAGGAAACACCATTGGTAATTGCTTAAATTATCATGAATAGGTGGATTTGGGGGGTTGTATTTTATAGTTAATATCGTTTAACTGGCCTGTCCGAAGTTTTACAATCGTGGATGCTGAGAAAAGCAAGAAAAACAGCGTTCGTTTTCAACCGGCGTCAGGCAGTGCTTCTTATGTTGTTCTTGGGTTTTTTTCGCGATCGCCGCGATCGCGAATTTGTTTTAATTTATACAATTAAATTTTCTGCAACAATTACAGGATATCTAGCGCAATCCTTTTGCCGGATGCCTATACAATCAATATTTACTTTCAAATAAGTAAAGTATTTTCTAATAATTCGGTAGTAAATTTGTACGATATCTGCAAAATGGTGTATCCTACCTTTAAATATTCATATAATCTTTCTGTTGACAATTGTGTCGATGCTGCGATAAACCACGGTGTATTCAAGTATATCATTTTCTATCCATGTGTATTAATATATTAAATATTCCTATTCTATACTTAAGCTTCACCAGTTAAGTGCCACTTCTGAGCTTTCCAACCATTACTCCGGGAATCTTTTTAGGGTATCTCCAGACCAGACATCAGGTTTTGAGATCATTATCGATTGGTGTTTTTTTTTGCCGTGTGCGAATTTAAAATCAGCCAGTTTTCCGCCTTCGGTCCGGAACCCACGCGTCCGGTTTTCGCTCGTATTACACTTGCAAAAACCGTGTCTCATTATACACCGAGGTTTTTTTCTGTCTATCAATACATCACACGGCGTGGAGTTTGCATGACCTAGTTTTAATGAATATGTTCTGAGGAGTAGGTTGCGATCGTATGACGTCAACTTGTCACGTGATAATCCCGTGACGGGCCACCACGTTGTTAAGAAGACACTTAATACTACAACCGGCGGAGCGGTTCGCGATATTTTTGTTTGTTCAGGAGCCGGGTGGCGCGTGAATGTATATTCATGAGAAGAAAGCAATGGCAACTCATAACACATTAAAGAACTATAAAGAATTATAAAACGGCTGTTCTCAACCAACTCGCCAATAGCATAGTTGGAAGAGAGGTGAGCTATGGATCGAAAGGTCTGTGGTTCGAATCCGACTATCGTTAACGTTTGTCGTTTTCGTTGACAAATGTTCTTATGGGGTATTTTAACCATAGAACAAGGTTGAAGAGAAAACTGGGTAAGGAAACATAAGTGCCTTGAAAAACGCAAACAAGAACCGCTACACTGGTTGGTTTTTATTGACTTCCTGGGTGTAGGCGTGTCACGTGGGTTAGTGAGTGAGCCCTCTGTTGTTTAGGATGAAGGTGCAATTATACAGTGGAACACCGATATACCGAACATTCGGCTATACCGAACACCAATCTGACTCCCGATTTTTGTCTACAAAAATACCGAACACTGTTGTTGAAAGAACAAATTTTTGCCCCCCCCCCCCCCCCAACATAAGGGAAATCCAACCGTTTCCTTTGAATTCGGTGTGACGAATAAGCTTGTACATATTATGTATGTAATAACATGATTAGTCGGCGCCTGTTTAAGGTCGTTCCAATTCCTTGCACCTGATGACGGACCGACGGTTGAAAATCGCTATACCGAACGATCGCTATACCGAACTATCGCTATACCGAACGATCGATATACCGAACAAAATCGGTAGATTCCGTGGTGTTCGTTATAACGGCGTCGCTATACCGAACGATCGTTATACCGAACAAAATCGGTAGATTCCGTGGTGTTCGTTATAACGGCGTCGCTATACCGAACGATCGTTATACCGAACAAAATCGGTAGATTCCGTGGTGTTCGTTATAACGGCGTCGCTATACCGAACGATCGTTATACCGAACAAAATCGGTAGATTCCGTGGTGTTCGTTATAACGGCGTCGCTATACCGAACGATCGTTATACCGAACAAAATCGGTAGATTCCGTGGTGTTCGTTATAACGGCGTCGCTATACCGAACGATCGTTATACCGAACAAAATCGGTAGATTCCGTGGTGTTCGTTATAACGGCGTTCAACTGTGTTGTTAAACTGCAGTCAAAATTAGCTAAGTGCTTAAAGTAAGCCATCAAAACGACAACCCTAACCCTAGCCACGCTAGCCTAACCCTAACCATAGCCTTGACCCTAACCCTAACCCTAACCGGCCTAACCAAAGCCGCACGGCGATGTCGTAACCAAAGCCACACGACAATGTCGTTTTGGTTGTAAAAAAAAACCCAAGAACAACATAATAACTACTGCCTGACGCCGGTTAAAATCGAACGCCGCTTTTCTTGCTTTCTCGGCATCCATAATTGTAAAACTTCGAACAGGTTAGTTAACCGATATTTACTAGAAAATACAACCCCCAAATCTACCAATTCACGACAATTCAAGCAATTACCAATGGTGTATCCTACCTTTAATATCTTTCAAGCAAAAAAACCTCAAAACAAACTCGTTTAAAGAGACTTGTAAAGATAATTACACAGCTCTGTGAAGTTCCAAGAACTTGACAAGACCGCATTGGCTGTTCTAGATCGGTGGATAGAGGTAAGCCATCTTTAATTAGAAGATTCGACGACGACGAAATGAGAAACACAAAATCTCCCTCGGTAGCTGCTGCGCTCATTAATCCAACCTGGGATACGCCATACGGGAAAACAATCTCAGTCGCGAAGCGCGCTGAACATTTGAGTTGCATTCCGTCCAAAGATATTTCCGGACTAGTCAGAAAATGACGAATGTTTTAAAACCTAGAAAGCGAATGTCGATCTGTCTGCGGCGTGTAACTTGTAATTATCTCATAGCGGTGCACGGGGAATCGATACTGTGCAAGTAGGGCAGGTTCACCGTACATAGATCAGTTCAGTTCATTTATTTCCACTTATTCAATTTATAAGAATTGGGAGTTGACAAGCTAGTTACATAAAACTATAAGTGGAGGAGGTCTCCGATCCAAAAAGCAAAGCTTGGAAACAGGAGATCCCATTATGTGTACCTAAAGGTAGGATACACCATTGGTAATTGCTTGAATTGTCATTAATTGGTAGATTTTGGGGGTTGTATTTCATAGTAAATATCGTTTAACTGACCTGTCCGAAGTTTTGCAATCATGGATGCCGAGAAAAGCTCGAAAAACAGCGTTTGTTTTCAACCGGCGTCGGGCAGTTATTCTTATGTTATCTTTGTTTTTTTCGCGATTGCCGTCCGGCGATCGCGAATTTTTCTTTATCAAATTATATATTTTTTCGGAATAATTACAGTATATCTAGCGCAATCATTTTGCTGGATGCCTATAATCATTATTTACATTCAAATGAGTGAGATATTTCTTAATAATTCGGTAGTAAATATTCTCGATAACTGCAAATGGTGTATACTACCTTTAAATTATAAATGTTTAAGTATGACATTAATACACGTACACAATGAGTTTATTAAGTTACTATACACATCTAAGGGCATACATCAGTTGCATGCAACGCGTGGGTCGATCGCAAAGTTTAACCAACACTCGTCAAATAATATCATTTTTATAATACAAAAATGCTGCCAGCAATAAAAACATGCGGTGTCGTGATAGGGTGAATATTTAATATAAAACGCGACAAATATGACAATCGGTGAAGTGGTTGAACAGGTACGATACACCATTTAAAGATATCGAAAAAAATTACGACCGAATTATTAAGAAATATCTTACTTATTTGAAAGTAAATAATAATTGTAGTCATTCAGCAAATAAAGAGCGGCTTCCTCAACCAACTCGCCAATAGCCTAGGCCAAGTTCGACCAAGGAACTGTAGTTAACTAGTGGTTAGTTCGTGACGTCATTAGGGCATGCGCACTGAAGTTGAAGTGCGAACGACTCTTGTCGAACTATTGATAACTGCCAAACTGGTCCTCTCTGTACTGTGCTATGAAAGCGGCTATTGGTTACCATCGATGCGACCAACCGCGGTAGGCTGGTCGTGAATAGTCGACTAGACTAGTCCAACCATCGTCGACTAGCCTGAGTTCGATCAGAGTTAGTCAAACTATAGTTAACTATAGTCCTTGATCGAACTTGGCCCCGGTTGGTAGAGAGGAAAGCTATGGATAGAAAGGTCTGTGGTTCGAATCCGACTATCGTTAACGTTTATCTTTTTCTTCGCCAAAATGTTATTGTGGATTATGTTAACCATTGAGTTAGGTTACCTAACCTGCCTTGAATAATACAAGAACCTCTTCACGAGATAGTTTAATACGACTTCTATAACTCGACATCCACGGTCTTTGTGTTTAGCGCCCTCTATGTATGATTTGTGTTGAATTCATAAAGCCACTCAAAAGAGGGCGCTGTTGGGCTTGCCATTACAGAGCCGTAGATATAGGTTGTACTGCACTAATTCAAGCACCATTGGAAACAGTGTAAATTCAACAAAGTTCAGGGCCAATTAACATGCATGTTAACATTAGTAATGTGACCCTGGAAAAATCTGTGGCGCGCCAGTTGAGAATTTCCTAAACCCGGGTCGCGAATATATTTTTCCAAAACCTATTTGGCAGATTTCATGAATTATTCAGTAGTTTGGATGAGAAGTTATGTTTATTCATTGGAATAAAACATGACGTCACAACATTGTTGTTATTTAGTTAACTAGTTACATTAAATCACTTTAAAGAACAGCTGTTGTCGAGCTGCTATACGTAGTGTAGTGGATAGTGGGATTGGCTATGGATCAAAGATCCCTGGTTCCAATTCCTGCTGTAGGTCACCTCGTTTTTCCTAGTCAAATTGGTATCTTTGGAGTATTTTTAATTTAAGGAAAAAGAGACCTAGAACCCAAGTGTTGTACAGTGATCAATGCAACTACTGAATAATTAATGAAATCTGCCAGTTAGGTTTGGGAAAAATATATTCGCACCCGGGCCACTGACCTCAACACCTGGACGGATCATTGTCCATATTCTGCTGTGCTAACACTTGAAGTCGGCGCGAACTGGAAGTGCAACATGGCGTCACTGCTGTGAGCCAATGAAATGTCCAGTTGTAGAGGTCAGTGGATTTACCAACCAACTGAACTCTACACCTGGACATTTCATTGGCTCACAGAGTGACTTCGTGGGTCCGCCATGTTGCACTTCTCTGCATGCCGACTTCAAAATGAAACAATGGATGATCTGTCCATGTATAGAGGTCAGTGACCCGGGCCCCATTGAAAAAGTTAACAGCGCCCTCTTGTGCCTGTGCCTAACATCTGCCGAGAGAAAAAAATGCCCCAATCGAAAAGATGTTCGAGCGCCCTCTATAGGCGTTATTCAAGCTTGGGCGCAAACTCATTACTAAAGATCTGTGTAGGTTTTAGATATAAAACGAAATGATTTTGTAGGCCCCTATAAAGAAAAACAAAGATCGTTAATTATAGTATTGTAATTACAAATACAAATAAAATGGAAATGAGTTGTTTTTGTCTACACTGAGACAAGTTTGCGTGCGGAAATTGTTCACGCCGATCACGTAGTCTTGTTATTTCCAAATGACTTACCCAACAGATAGATTTAATTACAAAACAAGCCGCCGCGGTTAGGAAACTAACGCGCCCTGCATGGTCCCTAGCGGTATCACATTATAGCAAAGCGTTCAAGTGGAACCTCACGGCTTGAAAATAGGTCACGACTAGAGCAGATTTCTTTACACCTCAACCATTTCGCTATAATTTATGTTTTACAGAGTTAAAATAATACAGTTTTACCTCCGACTTATCAATTTGCAGGAAAAAAATACTTAATTATGAAAATAACTGTCTCAAGCATCCTCTGAAATTATGACATTATAATGTGATGTCGTTACAAGGAAAAGTGGACTATTTGTGTCAATTTCCAACGAATGTCGACCGACCAGGCATCGTTGGAAAAGCCCGACTATTTTGTTTTATTAGTTTCGAATTTGGGTGACCGCGATCCCGCGTAATTTGTTTATTTACTTTAGTTAGTAACGAGTTTGTCTCACCAGACACAAAGATTTGTTTTTATTGTTTCCTAAAAAAAGAAAAAAAATGAAATTAATATACCTCCAAATAGGCCTAGGCACTTTGGGAGATAATCCCATGAAGATGTACACAAACTTAAAACAGTCCTAACTTGTTTACCCTAACCCTTTTCTCTAAGATCTTCGAGATTTATGCTATTTAGACCAAAACCTGTCGTTCTAGGACAACAATGAACTCCCAAATATTGTTTTTTAGGATAGCTAGACACTTAGGGAGACACTGAAATGTCTCCCTAAGTGCCACTGTCTCCTTATTACCTCAAAACGTACGCTAATTTGTCTCCCCAAGTGCCTATTTGGAAGAATTTAGCTAAAACTTTGACGTTGTTATGTATCCTAAATAAAAAGAAATAGCAATTTTGTGGCTTCAAACGAAAACAAGGCAGAAATCAAACGATCCTGCACCTTAAAAAAACCAAAAAAACAAAACACACACACACACACACAGGAAGGACTTGCAAGGAATTGTTGACCAAAACAGGAAGGTTGTGACCCAGATATCTCGCATTAATGACCATAGTCTAAGCCCTGGGAGACGGGTTAGATTGGGTAGGAATTTGGGGTAAACAAGAGGCACGGTGTACGTGATAAATCTCACTGTCAGATTTAACAAGCCGGAACGATCCGGTAAAAACCGGATTTCTATGTATAAAATATGACTTTTTTTCCTAATTTGGGTAAATGTATTTGTTTAGTAGACATCATTTTGTGATCGAACACAGCAAACTGAGTCGCAAGTCGCCAGAACTACTTCGGCGTATTACACCTTTTAACAGCGACCTACACAACATAAATCAATGAAAACAGTCCACCCTTTCACCCGAATAACATCTATATTTTATAAGGTGCAAACTTGAGTGATACGGCAAAATGAAGAGCAAATGATGTGCTTTCTAATGCATGTGAAAAACAAATAACTAAAAAACCTGTCCTTAAGACTCATTTTGAAGGATTCGCCCAGATTGGCTTTTGCTGTTAGTGTTATTCATATTTGTGACCCGCTCTGTGAAAATGAGTCAGATGTCGCACAGTGCGAAAATTCGATATTCCTATTTTATGATTTTCACCTTGGTTAGGATCTAATTTTTTTTTAATTTCTACATTAAAACATGCTAAATTAAATCAGATTTAGTGAGAACAAAACCAGTTTTGTAATTCTATTGCATAAAAGGAAAATAAGGGAAATAATGTTTTTAATGCATGATTTCTCACGAATAGGGTTTTTAGATTTCGCAAAATCGTCAACATTAAAATCGGCGTATCACAAGAACGCAACATGCTACAGACCTCCAACATATATCAAATTAAAGAGGACAGTGCACTCTTTCTAATGGTATACATAACTCTGTTTGTCAAATTTTCAACATCTCAAAGTGACTCATTTTTATAGAGCAGGTCACATTTTATGGTAAATATTGTGACGCCGACCTGTTTCAGTTTAGTGTTTAAAGATGTGGAAATAACCAAGGAAAACAAACCATAGTTATTGTATAGTCTATAGACTCTCAAAACATGAATTAATTCGGCGATTCACAATGCAGTGCGCCACCAAGCGTTTGACTCAAAAGAACCACTTTTAAACTTTACGGTCGACTTCTTCCGTATATCATACCGTAGTGAAATATATATTCTTCATTGTTCACGCGAGGTACAACACAAACATAAATGTATCCGGAAGCGTCGTTGATTAAAACAATGTTATTTGCAGAAAAAAATTGGAACTTTAATCGTGCGCGTCCAAAAAGACGTTAAAAAATGATGAGTTCATGTAAAATGAATACCGTTTTTCAAACTGATGCCGACTTTTCCCCATGATGCACTGCGGATATAGCAGGATTTGCGCCTCCAACGGCAGCTTCTAGGTATTGTGAATCGCTCGAATTCTGGTTCGTTAAAATAGTTGGTAAAAATGTTAACTAACAATATGTACATTTGTCTATGTTGACCAATTAAAATCTTTACCCAATTTTGTTAACCAATTGTTGTGTTGTTCACCTAGGGCCAACTTCATAGAGCTGCTAAGCACAAAGATTTGCTTAGCACAAAAAAAGTCTTGCTCATTAAAAACAGGTTACCAGCCAAAATTATACGTGTTGTTTATGCTAAGCAAAAAAACAGCTGATTATCATTCCAAAACAAAAAATATCAGGTGAAAATTTGGTCTGTAACCTTGTTTTTGCCAAGGACAAATTGTTATGCTAAGCAACATTTTGTGCTTAGCAGCTCTATGAAATTGGCCCCAGGTAACCAACCGGTTTATTAAAATGAGTACATTTACCCAACGTTGGTTAATTTTGGTTAAATTTAATCAACGTTGGGTATTAAAAATGACAATGAAAAATGGAAAAATTACAAACCGTTATACCACATAATTGCTAAACAAAATTTTCCCAACCGTAGGGTAAAATGTACCCAACATTAGAAACATTTACACATTGTTGATAAACATTTGAATCAAACTTTTTTAACCAATACAATATTAACATGTTTTGAGAGTGTATATAGTTTAGTTTCTTGACTTCTTTTAGACGAAACAGAGCAATTTATAGACGTCAGGGAATTATCGGGTTAGGTAACCAGACTAGTTTTCTTCCGC